>JAXQQM020087169.1:0-305860 GCA_034641835.2 Pinus albicaulis | reverse complement strand
GATACAAATTAAATCACTCAGAAATGTATTACAGAAAACATAAATACAAAACTAAAGAAAAACATTGGCGGAAAAGGCAGAGGCCTCATGGCTTCTTCATGTAATCTCACTTATTAAAATAATTTTAATTTACAATTTAAATAGATGAGAGAAGATAGTCCGTGCTATCTTAGTCTATTTTGGTTGAGTTAATTACTCACCAAAAACCCACAAAGATAGGAGTTCCTAAACAAAATCCATCTTTTGAGGAACAACCCAACAACCAAGAGTTAGGAATATTTAATTAATCATTTTATTATTTTGGATTTATTATTGTTATTTTAGAGAGGCTAACATTCCCCCCTTCAATGAAAAATCCAAAATAAGAACGAGGAACCATCTTCCAGGTTCTCATGTTGATCCTCAAAAAACATTGCCTGAAAAACCGCCAAAGCTGGATGCTGAAAAACTGCAATCTGAAGAAACCATGAGTCAACTGTATGTCTGATTCATGTCTAAATTTCACTTGAAAACTTCAGAAAGTGCCAAGTTGCAAAAGGATCCATCTGTCCTTTGCATGAAAGCAGCATCCTTTGTCCACTGATAAAATTTGTTCAAAACCCACTAGCTGATGATGACAAAAACAACTCACTGTTGCTTTTGTTGTGCTGAAAAATGTCCACTGTTTCTATTCTGTCGACTGCCCACTGGAAAATTTGTTGATTCCCACTAGAAATTTTGTTGACTGCCCACTGGCAAAGTTGTTGATGCCCACTGGCAATTTTGTTGACTGCCCACTGGCAAAGTTGTTGATGCCCACTAGCAATTTTGTTGATTGCCCACTGGCAAAGTTGTTGATGTCCATTGGCAATTTTGTTGATGCCCACTGGCAAATTGGTTGATGCCCACTGGCTGTTGAAGATGCCCACTCGCTGTTTTTGCTGGTTGTGTCGAGACTTTCAGTCTGACAACCACTGTTAATCTCATTGACATTTCCCCCCTTTGTCAGCTGAAAGGAGAGACACTTCTCTGTAAGATATTCCTGAACTCCCCCCCTTCAGGTGTAGGAGTTTTACACTGTTGTACTCCCCCATTTAACTGCATGAGAGCACCATCATCTATTCACTGTTGGTTGCACAATGTATAATTGGATTCGATTGTAGAACTGAAGCAATATTTTAACTATGGATGACCATTCCCAAGAGTCAATCCATTCATAATGTATCTTCAATCTCTCTGATTTGTGTCGATTGTGACATTTTTCTGAGGAATGATTGGACTTGCCACAATGGCGACAGGGATGGAGATCAAAACACTGATCTTCCATATGACCAATTCTCTGACAATGAGAACATTTCGATTGGACTTCAACCTCAGATTATGTGGAATTCTCTTTTTCGGCAATTTTGGGTTGCATGCACTGCTGGTTGTATGCAACTGTCTCTGAATGTGCTGAGGGGATCTGTTCAAGAAATCCCGCACTGACGAACTGAATGGGCTTGGAATAATGGAGAATATGTAAGTTTGCGTCATCTTGGACATATCCTAAGCCTCGTCGATTCTTGTTATTCTGAATTTCTTCCCAGGGCCTGATGATGGGCTTGGAAGAAATTGGATCTGGAACAGCTGCGACACTTGAAGCTGGCTGAATGAATGACTTATCATATGGATTGTGCAAAGACTTATCATCTAGATGGTTCAAAGACTGGAAAGTATCATTCTTTTCTTGCAATTCAATCCTTTGAAGTTGCGACTCGAGCTGAAGAAACTCAATGGTGTCATGTGTTTGTTGTAGATGCCGTGAAAGATCAACAAGAGTGTCTTTGCTGACGTGCACCATGTCGTCATCACTGGAGATGATCAAACTGTGAAGAATGTTTAATAGTTGAATATGTTGCGCCATCTGAACTTGCGTACTTGAAAACGGGCTCTCTCGTTGTAGATGTCGTACTATGAACTGTTTCACTTGAATGTCAGGCTCGCTTGATTTGTTGCTGATTGCACTTGCTTGGAATACTTGCTAGAATATTCTCGCTTAAACTCTGGAATTCACGCTCGCTTGATGACGATCGTGTTTGTTTAAGCGCTCACTTGACTGACTTGATGACTTCACGCTCACTTGAAATGAATAACCACGCTCGCTTGATGTTGACGTCAACTTGGTTGATTGATGTCAGAGTTGAACTTGTTTGGTTGCTTTTGATGGTCGCTGCAATAAACTTCACTCTGGCTCGCTTGATATGTTGTTTTTTGCACTGAATTGATGCAAATTGGTTGAATGAATAATCACGCTTGCTTGCAGGAGATGTAAACTTGTCGCTTGTTTGAAAAAACTCATGCACTCAATTGATTTTGTGTAAAACAAGGGTGTCGAACACTGTCGACAATGCACCCAAGAAAGCTTACAATGATTCACTTTAAAAATAATGAATTCACTTGTTCTTTTAAAAATTCATTAACAACGAATTTTTAATGATTAACATAACATAGTGAATTTGATTACAAGTTCTGAAAATAATGTATAACAACTCTGATGTAGACTTTTGAGTGTGCAGGTACATGAACTTGATTAAGTGAATTGGCTTGTTGATTTAAAATGCTGATGTAGACAATCTTCAATTTGTGTGGATGCATGTGTTGATCTTGCAGCTATTTCGTTATGTGTTGTGCTTGATGATATTGAATTTCATGTATGTGATGAAATTATTGATGTGTCACAACCAGACACAGATCAAAAACGACAACATGAAGCCATAAAATATTATGCGCCATCAAACACACATAGTGTACCTTAGATCCCCTTATTCAATTTCGGGCAGATCTAGGACACATGAACACCAAAAAATAATGTCTTTATTGAGTATTAAGGTCATCGACCTTTCATCTTTTACAACATTTCCACTGAAGCTTTCTCAAACAATGAGAATCGGACGCTTGCAAATTTTGGAAACAAAAGCCTTCAAAAAAACATGTGCACTGATCAGTCACACCTTATTGCTCCAAAGTACACTTATTTCTTCAAAGATTTCAAAACATCACCCTTATTACTCAAAAATAATACAAAAATAATTTCATTCCATCACTTCAAAAACCCTCACTCCATAAAAAATGCACACTTATCTCTCCATAAAAATTACAAATACTCATCACCTTATCTCTCCATTATTATAATGATGACATTAAAAATAATCTTCTCATAAAAAAATATTCTATTCACTCCTTATATCTCCCAAAACTCACTCATTAAAAAAAATATTAAAACACACTCTCCACTTATTCTCTCTCATGAGCTTTACACTCATACTATCTCTCCTCGCACTTATTATAAACGCTTCTCAAAAAATAAATTTCCTTTTTAAAAAATGAAATTATGCTTTTGCGTGCCAAATATAAAGCTCCACTCGTGATCGATCATGCCACTTATAATGTTTAAGCTCCACTACATTAAAGGTATTCTCATGAAATACACAAGGTTTACCAGTAAATGGAATACCTTCATCACAAATGATTATTTCTTTATCTTATGAAATAACTCGAGAGGAACTTTTCAAAATACTTTGCAAAATGGAGAATTTCAATGCACGTGACTACCTGAGAGTGCCGTTCACGTATCTACATATGGTGAGTGGGAGTGCGGTTTCAAGTCATTTAAAAAATGCTGCTGCAATTGAAACGTTGTTTTTTTTAACGCTGAATTGAACACCTTTCAAACGCTCTTTAAAATGCTGTTGCAGAGGTGGATGTTTGAAACGCTGTTGATGCTGGAATGCATAATCCAGTTCAGAAAATGCAGAACGCTGGTTATCCGTTCAAAACGTTGCGGATTTTAGAACACAGGTTTCAATACCACTTCAAATGCAGAAACGCTATTATTAATCAACACAGATATCAACGCAATCCAAATTTCCACCAGCATTACATCAATGTCGTGATAATTCAGGACTAATGGCAATTAAAACACTGTTGAATGTTGCTGGCTCAATTCAAACGCTGGCTCAATTTGTGCATAACGTTGGCTCAATTTGCACATGCAAAATCCACTTCAGAAAACACAGAGTTCTGGGCAAAACTCTGGTTTGATTATTTGCAAAATCAATTTGCCAAACTTTTGCAGAAAACGCTGGCATAGATAATTTTCCATTTTATTTTTATTAATTAAAATAAAATAAATCCACATACTAGTTCTCCATTGGGGTCCACTTCCCCTTTGGACTTATTCAATTGTCAATTAAAAAGCATAGGAACTTGGGGTATTACATATTCCCCCTCTAAAAACAAACACTGTCCTTGGTGTTGACAAAATCATTAACTAATTCACTCTGTAAATAGTGATGGATATTTTTCCATCATCTCAGCTTCTCGTTCCCAAGTAGCCTCTTCAAGTTTAAAGTTCCTTCACTGCACCTTTACCCTGGCTATGGTGTGGTTCTAAAGTTCAATTTATTCCCACTCCAAGATTTGAAGCAGCTATGGAAGGAATTCCCTTTCTAGTTCCACCTTAATTACATTCCAATAAATAACGTGAGCAGAATCATGTACATATTTTTAATAAAGAAACATGAAAGAAATCATGAACCTAAATATGAATGGGTAAGGCCAATTTATAGGCCACTGGTCCCACTCTTTCCATCACTTCAAACAGTCCATAGTATCGTGGAACTAATTTTGCACAACTTTCGATGTGCAAGGTACTCTTCATAGGCTTAATCCTTAGATATACATGATCACCCACACTGAATTCCCGGTCAACTCTCTTTTTTTATGCATAACTTTTCTGTCTCTCGTGAGTTGTTTTGATATTTGTCTGAATTTGTTTCACAACTTTTTCAATTTCTTGTAAAGTTTCTGGTCCAAGTATCATTTTATCTTCAGGTTGACTCCAACTTAAGTGTGTATGGCACTTAGTGCCATAAATTTTTTCAAACAGACTCATATTTATGGAATTTTGGTAGCTGTTGTTGTAGGAAAATTCTACTAAGTGTAAATAGTCTTCCTAATTGGTTGGCCTATCCATAACATACATCCTTAACATATCCTCCAGAATTTGGTTTTTCCTTTCTATTTGGCCATCAGATTTGGGGTGGTGGCCGGTACTAAAATTTAATTTAGTACCCATGCCTCCAAACAAGCTCCTCTAAAAGGCTCCAGTAAACTTTGTGTCTCTATCTGAAATGATCATTTTAGGAACACCATGTAGTCTTACAACCTCTTTCATAAACACATTTTCTACTTTAGTTGTCCCAAAGGTAGACTGTACATGTATAAAATGAACAGTTTTAGTCAAAATATCCACCACAACCATGATTGAATCATGCTGATATTTGGTTCTTGGTAAAACAATAATAAAATCCATAGAAATAGTTTCCCACTTCCATTCAGAAATAGGTAAAGGATTTATCAACCCATCTGGATGCTCATGTTCAAATTTTACATGTTGACATTCAATGCATCTAGCCTAATAACTTGTTACATCATTTTTGATTTCAGGCCAAAATAGATTCTTTCTCAAAGCTGTGATTAATTTCTGGTATCCAAGATGTCTATAATAGGGCGTTTTATGATGTTCGTCCAAAATTTATTTCCTTAAGGAGTCTACATTAGGAATGTACAATCTATTTCTGTAACAAATTAGCCCCTTTTCATTTTTTGTATACCCTTTCATCTCTTTTTTAAGAATCTGAGTCTGAAGCTTTTCATAGTCTTCGTCTTCGTCCACTACCCCTTGAATCAGTCCCTCTAAGTCAAAGTTGACACTACTTCCAATATTATTCATACTTTGTCAATCATTTCTACTTAATGCATTTGCAATCTTGCTTTCTTTACCTTTCATGTGCTTTATTTCCATGTCAAATTCACTCAGGAAATACAACCACCTAGCTTGCCTAGCATTTATATCTGTTTGAGTGAATAAATACTTTAGGCTGATGTGATCTGGCATCAGTACAAATTTCCTTCCTAGAAGGTAATGTCTCCACATCTTGAGAGCACGTATTATAGCAGCTAACTCAAGATCATAAACACTATAATTATTCTCATGGTTATTAAGTTTCCTGGATTCATAAGCTATAACAGTAATTTCTTGTAATAATACTCCCCCTAATCATTCTCCACAAGTATATGTGCATACTAAAAACTCTTGATATGGGTCCGCAATATTTAGAATAGGTGTTGTAGTAAGTTTCAGTTTTAAGTGCTCAAAGCTATTTTGACATTATTCAGTCCATTAAAATTTTACTCCTTTCCTTTGCAAGGAAGTAATGGGGTAGGCTAAGGTAGAAAATATATCTACAAACCTCTGGTAGTATCCTACAATCCACATAAAGGATCTTAAAGTTGATACATCAGTAGGTACAGGCCATTCTCTGACTTCTCTTATCCTTTTTGGGTCTACAGCCAACCCTTGTTCTGAAATCATATCACCTAAGTATTGAATTTTATCTTTGAAAAATTCACATTTGCTAAACTTAGCATACAATGTGCTTTCCATGAGAGTTTGCAAAACAATTCTAAGATGTTCCTTTTGCTTTGCCTCACTTTTTGAATAAATTAAAATGTCGTTAATAAATACTAGTACAAAATCGTTCAAGTATTTATTTAAGACACTATTCGTTATACACATAAAAGTTGCGGGTGCATTGGTCAACCAAAATTCTAAGACCACAAATTCATAGTGTCCATACCAAGTTCGAAATTATGTTTTACTGATATCTTCATCTTTAATCCTTAACTGATGGTAACCAGTCCTTAAATCGATTTTTGAAAACACTGTTTCCCCTCTAACTTGGTTAAAGAGGTCATCTATCCTAGGAAATGGATATCTGTTTTGATTTTCATCTTGTTTAATTGACAGTAATCGATACAGATACGGAAAGTACCATCTTCATTTTCCACAAACAACACCGGTGCTCCCCATGGGGATACACTCGGTCTAATATAACCTCTATCTAGCAACTCTTGTAGTTGCATTTTTAACTCCATTAATTTTGGAGTGCTCATTCTGTATGGGGCTCTAGAAATTGGAGTTTCTCACGGCACTAAATCAATTGAAAAATCAATCTCTCTTTTAGGGGACAAATGAGAAATTTCATCTGGAAAAACATTTTTAAATACTCTTAGCACTGGTAATGTTTCTAACAGATTTTCTTCTGTGTGTTGTACCAACTCCTCTACATGAACAGAATACACCTCATACCCTTTTCTACCAGTTCTCTTTAACTGAAGGGCTGAAATTTGTCTCGCAGATATGGGTTTGGGCTTTCCTTTGATTAGCAGGTTGTCCTTCCTTGTTAATACAGTGTAAGGTTTCCTCTAAACAATTCATCATAGCCTTTGGTTTTTCTAACCAGTCCATCCATATCACTACATCATAAGACCCTAATGGTAGAATATTTAGATTTAATTATGTTTGGTATCCATTCAGATTTATGGCTGTTTGGGGTAACTTATGAGTTACTTTCCGTTTTGTGCCAGTGTCTAACTAGTCTAACCAAGATTACCGAAAATTATATGACTTTAATTTATATTTTTTTACCATTTGAGGACTGATATAACTTAAATATGCACCTGGATCTATTAAAACTGTAAGATATTGGTCAGCAATCATACCTTCCATTTTGACCATAGTGGATTGGTTCTTTTCTTAACAATATTCTAAGGTAGCACTGATTTTTGGGATGTTCCTTGCTACATAGTTAACCGTAGTTTCCTCTCTCAGTACTTGTATTGTCTGGATATTCCGATGTGGACAGTCCCTCAATAAATGAGCTTCTCCACAACCCCAACACTTCAAAGGTTCTCTCATTTTAACAGTCCCCTCTCTTTTATTATTTCCATTCACTTGTTTGGACCCAGTTTGTGATTGAGTAGTTTGATTGTCACCTATTTTGCTGAACTTATTTCTTTGGTGGTTTTTCCCAAAGTTTTTCAGATATGCCGGTTTGGCTTTCTTCTCACTGGAGTCACCTTTATTTGAACAATTCTTTCCTTGTTCACTCTTACCCTTGAAATCCCGATAACACAATCTGGCGTTTCGCACCACCTCATCCATTGTCTTAGGGTTATCAAACTCTATATTTTCTTTATATATAGTGGGAAGACAGTTTAAGAACGTCTGTACCATTTCCTTATCCTCTCTAATATAAGGTACATATCATAATAGATTTGTGAATCTGGTTACAAAATTATCAATTGTGAGTTGTCCCAATCTGAGTTCATGAAACTCTTTTTCTTTGTCATTATAATAGCATTAATTCAAGTATCATTTTTTAAACCTGACTTGAAAATCCTCCCAAGTCACCATTTTCTCATCAATGGCATGAACCATCCTTGTTTATTCCCACTAAAAGGTAGCCTTACTTTTCAGTTGATAAATAGCTAGCCTGGCTCTCAAGTTACTTTCATATTCGTAAACCTGAAAGTAGTTTATCATATTCAGAAGCCATGCTTCAGCATATTCCTCTTTCTCTCCATTATAGGAGGGAGGTTTAATTTTTTGGAATTCACCCTGTAATTCCTTCTTTCGTCTAGACTGTTCTCTAGAGGCATTATCTTCATTAGAATATTCTGCAAAATTGACTCTTCCCTTTCTCTTCCTTCTAGAATCTTCACCTTCTTAACTATTTTGAGAAGTCAATTCTCTTATTATTCATTCCTGTTCCTCACTGGCTAAAGATAGCCTTTCATTGTGGCTTTTAAGCTATTCCATGTCTCGTTGTATTCTATGCAACATAGCCATGAACGAAGCATTTGGATCTAGTGTGTTTTCTCGATCACCCAAATCTACATACAACTCGTCCCCTTCAGTCATGGTTCATAGCTATATACTTCATTACTGTTCACTGTACATGAAAATAACATTAGAAAAATTGAAATTTCATAAAATTTTACAGCAGCATACATATTTGGTGTGAGCACATAATTTGCCCAGGGTTTTAGCTAATTCTCTGATACCATTTGTAATGACTCTCACTGCACACAATTTGTATTTTTATTTTTCCTACTTTATAATATTCGATAACTTTCACCCCTATAAATTTATGTTGGAGTTCGACGAGATTCTATTACAATCTCTATGTTATGGTCTTTTTCATTTCATCGCAAAGTGACGAGATTCTCTCACCAATACTAACATTATAATTTTCTCTCCTCGAATTCTAGTATTTTGTTTAGTACTGTTAACAACACTCTTTGCATAACCTTGTGCGTTGAAATAAGGCTATGGTAACAACTTATTGTATTTCTATGACAACTCATTAAATTAACTATATTTAGCCTATATCTTCACCTCATTTTTATTGTTACTCCTTTTGATGATATTTATATATCTATATATATGAGGCCTCCTCACCAAATATATATATATTTATATATTTCATTTTATTTATATTAGGGAACCTATTTAATTGTTAACTCCCTTATTCATTTATGTGTTAAATAACATGAACTCATGTATTTAGAGGAAATTATATAGTATTCCATAGATTAACATTATACTTATATGCTATACTCGAGGCAATACTTTCATTACTTCCTACCTCTATTGATTTCACATTACATTGGTTTACTATTTCGGTTCAACCCTATTGCCCCCTTAATCAATTTCTATCTAACTATCACTTACTAATATGCATTAGTTAGATTATCACGGCTTACCAGGATAAGCTTACCTTACGTTTGGAGTTAGGCTTCAACATGAAGGTGCCCACCAACTTGTCATTTGGTTTGAGAACATTAATGGTGGTATTAAATATCAAAGTACATCATTTTATACCCATTCCCACTCAAATAAATTTGTGAAGAGACAGGTAGTAACAACTCTTAATTTCTCTCTATCACATCTCATGTGACCTGGTACTACTTATTAAATGGGAAGATCTATATAGTTTACCTCGCAGAAATTTCTGCAGGTTTGACATGAACACACATCATTTTACGAGACCATTTTATCAATCCGGATTTTACCTCACATCTGCTGCCACGTGCATGGGGGAGATATTATGAAACATGGGGTTTGATGAGGGGTATATTACTCAGTTTTTACAGTGTTTGCGTTTCATTTTTCATTCTCATTTTCTTCATTCACCAGAGAGGTTTTTCAAATATGTTTACTGCGCCTCCTCTAGCGCTCATCAGGAATGAACCCACAAGAATTTCAGCCTTCTCTCCTACCAAAGTCGTTGCTTTTCTTAGGTAATTTCCTCCGTCTCTTTCCAGAAATTGATCTCAGTTTGGTGAAGGATAGATTGTTTCTTTGACTTGTTTACATTTCACTGTGATTGATAGGATAGGGAAATCGTGGTACTTTTCATGGATTCTTAGTTTCGTTAGTTATTACTTTACCTCTTGGAAGGAATACTTATTATTAGGGGAAATTCTCGCTTATCCTGCTCACTGAGGCTCTTCCTTTGTTTTTAGGATGTCGTCTCTGTATGCGTTACCTATATGATTGTGAACTGTGGGTTCAATTCTTGTTAGTGAATTTACTTGGTGGGTAACTAAATTCGATTTTCTTAGTTCATTCCCTTTTGTGAATATAATCCATCTTTAATAATTTCAATTTTTATTAATTCACTATTGTTAAAATAGGGTTCGTTGTTAGTTTAATTTCAGAAATGAATGCACCTCCTATGGGGGTTGTAGGGTTTTAACTCGTCTTGTAAGGTCCCAAGTAATTTAACCGTGTCACTCAAATTTTTTCTTGGTCTTACTATTTTACCCAGGGTTTTTCCCTTACCATACCCTACTTGGAACATCGATTGACTCAATGCAAATTGATTAGATCCATTCGAAATGTCTCGAATGGCTACTTATTTCACATGGAATTTCCAGAATTACACTTCAAATTTTGTACTATTGTCTCAAAGTTTTCGTTTCTTCTCTGGAGTGTTACACAGATAGACTCATGATTTTATTTTTTAAGTTTTTTTTTCCTTCAACTTATATCTTCATTTTGGTAAATGTTTTTAAGCTCTAATAAACCCTCTCACTTCTTCATGTCATTTTTGGAATTTCAGGTATATTCCAACGTGAAGACCGAACCTCATAAAGGTATAGCCTTACCTCTGGCTGTTTGTCTTCTTCTAACTATCGTTACTAAACTTTTTGTTTGTATTTAACATTATTACTTCGATTTCTTGGTGTATACAGGTATTTCCCTACTCCAGTTCTTTTGTTTCGTTGATATAATTCGTACTATGCAGACAAGATCTTTTCTTAATACTAAAATTGGTTTTGTACAGGTCAATATTGACATGCTTATGTTTCTCGGCTACTTTAGTCCTCATGCCGAACTGCCAGTGACCTATAGTTCTGATTTACAGTGACTTTAGATAGTAATAGATCATTTTTATTATATTTATTTAATTTTTTAATATATTTAAACCGGGATGGGATTAAAAACCACCCTCTGGATTGTATTACATTTTCTCAGAAGCATTGCGACTGTCTTTTTCTATTATTCATTTACTCTGATATTAAAATGAAGAATTTAATCTTCTGATTACCATAATATATATTGTATATGTATCTGTAATATCTCGTTTCGGGGATATCTCTAAAACACAGCAAAACTCTAACCAGAGATAGACTGGGAGGGAATTTACCAGATATGTCGCCTCTAAAAGAGTATGAGATCTGGAGGCTACCTCGCCCTTTCCAGACTCTGTCTAAGATTCAGAGAAAAAAACACCAAGTGGTATAGAACTATAGTGCTCAAACACAATAATTGAAATAGAAAGAGAATACAACAGCTACAAAAACCACGAAAAATATGGCAACTCAACCAGAAAACATATAAAGGAAATGCGGAGCCATTTTATTAATCTGAGAAATGAAATGAAGTACAAGAGGTGATCTTGTGCAAGGCAAGTGAGAAAACACTCTTAGAAAAGACAAGAAATGGCTGCTCTGAGAACTACGTCCCAGCTGCTGGAAAAATGCCGTGTAGCTGCTACTGCTGGAAGTGAATGAAGATTAGGGGCTGATCCCCTTGCCAGAATGAGATGAAAATCAGAAAGCCTCCTCTCCTCATCAACCCCGACAAGATCCACAAACCATTCTAGGCATGGATGACCCTAGAAATAACCAGAAACTACCTCCCTAGTGAATTACACCACCCTCCAACAGACAACGCAGTGGCTGGATAGAAATAGCTAAAATACTGCCAGAAACTCTGCCAAAAACCTCTGATAGGCAAAGGCTGAACCTCTGCTCGAAATCCTGGCGAAATCACCTATAGAAACCCCAATCCGATGCTCCACCACAAGGGACTATGTCCTCTCTCCCAGTGACTAGGCAATATCTCTAAGCTCTAGCTCCGCAACAAACCCAAACAATGAAACAACTCAGAAAACACTGAAAAAAAAAACCTTGCCCGAGCAGGCACTCGAAGTCCCCTGGGGCTAAGGGTGAGATCTCCGCATGGAGACACTCTGTGCACTAAACAGTGCTGCAGATAGGCTAAACAGCTAGCATGCAAAAGAAGTACAAAGTCTCACTCCAAAATCAACAAATCCAGAATGATCCAAGTGAGGAGGATCCTCCATATTTTATAGCATTGTTTCCCATTCAAAACCCATCGTAGCCTCTCTCTCATCCACATCCTCATCCTTATCTGTGTAGAAGCTTCTAGAGTGCACGTAGACTCCCCTCCTCTACGTGGTGTTTGGCCCCCTTAACCCCCCTTGCGTCACAACGTTGTGCTACTAGGCGGATGTCTTATTCTACTAAAGTGAGTTAGACCCTCTTTACTCACTTTTTATTTATTTACAAACCATAGATGGAAAAACGATACAAATTCGAATATTCCAATTAGCTGTCACTAATTAGGAATATTACAGTCCCCCCCGGCAAAATGTTGCTTTCCCTCAAGCAACTGAAGTTATGGATGCTGCAAAATCTTCTCGCTCTCCCAAGTGGCATCCTCATCCAGCAAAAAATGCTTGTCCTCAAGCAATGCCTGAACAAGCCTTCTCTCTAGCTGATGCTCCCCACTAACACTGCAAAATGTGACTGGGTCCCAGACGCGGCACTGAAACCTCTCTAACCTCTCCATCACCCTAATATGAAGTGATATCTCAATGCCAGGATCCGAAACTGATCCCTCACCAGCCAACAGTCCTCCCGAATCCCATCGCCATCATGGCGAATAATCGCCCAAGTCCCACGGCTCATACTAGGCACTACCTCTAGCTATGATTGATGCTTTAAGAGGTGAAGACCATGAACCCTCTTGCACTGTATCTGTGACTGTGTAAGCTATCCCATCAACTGTGTACCAACTCATCACCTCTCTCCAATCCAAGTCCTGACTCAATCCCACGTTGATCCTACTCTGCTGAAATCGGGATGGAGTCCTGAAGTAATGACAACCGGTGCCCTCCTGCCAACTGGAATCATCTACTATGTCTAAGGGCCCCTGCTCCACTGTGCTCCTCACAAAAAATATCGTACCATTAAGAGGGTACCAACTCATGATCTCCCACCAATCCATCCTGGAATAAAATTCCAATGTAGCAACAACCACACATGGAACATGCCCAGGGTGTTACCGCCAACCCATAATCAACTCCCACTGATCTGCCCTGCCTACTAATGGAAGCTTCCTGTAGAAGGAAGCCCCTCTCTCTATAGTGGGCCAAAGTGGGCAAGACATGCCGCAAGCCCCATCGATGTACTCCTAGAGAGTAATACTCACCGAAAGTACTACAGCTCAGCCAACTGTATGTACATCTGTTTTTATCTCATCAATGTGTCGGCCCAAAGATGGATGCTCCACCATCTCCAACAACTCATCCGTCTCATCAGGAATGTAAAACTCCTGCTGTCCCCTAGCTCCCTGCAAAACTATCCCATCGACCTTCAACATCTCTAGAGGATATGGATCTGTAGCTACTGTCACTGTACTCAGTGTCTGTGCATCTGACTGCTCCTCCTCAAAAGTTGACCCCAATGCCAGCAGCATATCCATCCTAGGCTCAATGTGGGTGCTCATCTGGATCTCACCCAAGGAAAGGTTATGCTTGATGTGCATAGTATCCTCCTTTGCTGACTCAGGCTCCATCATATGCTGCTCTGGTTGAATCGTCACAAGTGACTCATCACACAGAGTATCTCTCATAGAGTCCCATGACTGCTCACCCTAGACACTAGAATATAGCTCCGGTCTACTATCACCACCTCTGTATGAATGCTCTCGCTCCCCAGAAGCATCCTCAACTGATCCTATGGATTCATATGAAAATGAGTCGTCACCCTAGCATACAGAAGGAATGCCCTCCTGTTCTACCTCCGCCACTTAATCTGCATTGAATATGCCATCCACCCTCTCGATAAAGTGTCAATACAATTTCTGGAGTCCAAACGCATGTTGGGATGCTACCTCTGCTAAACCCAGCATCCTCTTCTCATGCACGATCACGGCGTGATTTGAGAGAGAAGTGTCACATGTCTCCCTCATGACCCGCTCCTTGGGTGTAGGCTCAGTGATGACCAATGTGCCACCCCTACAAATGATCATCTCATCCCCTAACCTATGGTCGTCAACTAGCATACCGATCCAGTGCCACTGCTGATAATTCTCTCCCCTAGTGTGCTGAGTGCCATCCAAATATCTTGGGTGAGCCTCGCATACCCCATTGCTCATGTGCAAAGTGCCAAAGGACAACAACAAAATTCGTTGTGTCCATGAGTGATGTAGAAGAGGGTCGGGTGCGTGAGTCCCCACAGATACCATCAAGTATCGCTCATCTGTCTCCCCATTGATCCTGGGTGAACTCCCAAAGTTAAGATTGGTATCCCTATCCGTGAGTCTCCCTGGAGGCAATTCGCTAAGACCCTGCTGTGCAGCACCATATGCCCTCGCATACCACTGATCATCCATGTACTCCTCGACATGCCACTGCACACTGAAGCATACCCCTCTACACTGCTGGGTACCCCATGCTACTGTTGTACCACCCTGTAGTGTCTCATGCCTGATTGTTTCCTGGCATCTGTCACTCCCCATGTGCTCTCAATGTGATGTAGGACACTCCTACTCCATAATACAGTCCCACACACTATGGTACACCACCATGCAACTCCATGTCCACCGGTAGTCCACTGCTCAATGCTAGAGGCTCCCACATATCCCTGAATGTGATGACCTAGAGTTGTGCCTCTACATGTCGAACTACCCCCAATCGGTATCATCATCTCCACCATCACATCATTATACCCGTCGACGAATGGATCATCTCTCGAAACCCTCCTCGAGGGGTCCGAGAAGTGAATCTCCCTATGTGACAGTAGTGTTACCACCACTACTTAGCTCCGTGGCATCCTCTGTGCCCCACAAAAAGGTAAAGAACCCTTTGCCCCATACAAGGTGCCATCTAGTGGCCTGCCAATGCCACCTCCTCAGACATGCTCCTGCCAAGGTATGTTGACCACCCCATGATCCCGTGTATAAGTGTCATACTAAGACAACCTAGGGGGTATGCCCATAAACTGGTTGGCCACTGGAGCTGACTGAAACTCCCCTGCAGGATGTACATGCTCTCCTGCTAGGCCAAATGTACCCTCCAAGACATAGTCAACAGTCTTGCCTGGGAAATGATAGGTGATCCTGCCTAGATCCCAATGCCAATCTGAGGTTCCTGTGTTCTCCATATCTGCAAACACTTGTTGAACTACACTCGGATCCACCACTATCTCCATAACCCACTCGACCGGGTACCAACTCGAAATCTCTCGCCATCCAACCTCGAAATGTGGATGCTATACCCTGTGCAACTCTGGTCATCTCATACTGCTATCCAAGTCAACGTATTAGATCTGACTAGGTGACTCCGTCTCTCTCTATCCAATGGTAAGAGGTGTCCCAACAACGCTGCTAGTCCCATCCATACATGCCTGAAGGGGAATGATTTGATGCTCCAACGTGCCCTCTGGTTGTACCATTAGGGAATCCAGTCATTCCCCAATGCGGCCCAACTTGGCCACTGACTCGGCACAAGCCACTCTCATGCCCTCCAACTCCTTGTCCTATAATAAAATGGCCTCCCGTAATATCGTGGCCTTCCCTTTCAAAACTAGAAGGTCTGCCTGAAGCCAATGATACTGCTATCTGCGACCATCATTCAATACCTTTGTATCTCATAGTGCCTCATCGAAGGTGGATAATTCTCCTGACTCCTCACCCATCTGTCGTGGGCTGCTACCACCCGAAGACTTGGACACGACTCCAGTTATCACCTCAATGGATGGCTCTACTGGGGTAAGCTCTACCTTCTCCACTATGACATCAACTGACATGGTCAAGGAGGTCTCCAATGAGGGTGAGTCCTATATCACACCAGGTGTATCCTCGAACTCCCTGCAATCTTGTGTGCCCTCATCCTCCAAGTGTGAGGTAACCATCTTGATGGTTTCCCCCTTCGATACTCGGTCAAGCTGGAAAGAGGCATCCAACTTCTCCACCCAAGCTTTTTCCAAATGCTTGGATGACCCGTCAAATGTCAGTAAATGGAATCTTCCCACTGTGCACTACAAGCCCCCGTCATGTGAGTGCTTGTTCCCTCTGTGAAAGTTGCGAGGTCTGCTATCCTGCTGGAGCTAAAAAAAATCTCTGAATGGAAGGGCATCCCTGAACTCCTGCCCATATGCCTGATGCTCGGTGAAATAATCACCCATGTGGCCAGGCTCTCGCTCCCGCTGTGCTCCTGCCCCTGTGTCTATGCCCACAAAAGTGGGCATAATGGAATGTGTGGGTGTATGTGATGTCGTATACTGAGTGGCATCATGCTCCAGAAAATGGTGGGATGTGCCTAATCCCTCGCCAATCTGGAAACCCCTTAGGGTTTCACACTGTCTAGCCTCCACAGTGGTGAATCTCTGCCCCATCACCTCAATCTGCCTCGACAGATCCTGTACTAATTAGAGTAGCATCTCCCCAAATCTCTTTGCATTATTATCACCTACCATCAGCTCCTCTTGCTCTGTGTCTACAAGCTCCTCATGTTCTGTGTCTACCAAAGGCTCCTCAGAAACTGCACTGGTGTTTCAAAAATACAGTGCCACTTGACTTTGGCCTCTGATTTACCCACTGAAAACTACTCAGAAAATTATAGGAATTTGGGAGGGTGATCCTTGCCCAAAACTTAGAAAAATCCAGAAATGGTTTCTTCTAATTCCAACCTTCAAAATTTAACCCTTTGTAATTTGGCCCTCTTCCAATTTCATTTTTTTGCACTGCAGCTGCTATTGTCAATTGTTTCTCTCCAAAATGTAAGGTCTCTTTCCCGATGTCATAGAACACAGACTGAGCCAGAACTATGCTCTGACACCACTGTAATATCTCGTTTCGGGGATATCTCTAAAACACAGCAAAACTCTAACCAGAGATAAACAGGGAGGGCATTTACCAGATATGTCGCCTCTAAAAGAGTATGAGATCCGGAGGCTACCTGGCCCTTTCCATACTCTATCTAAGAGTGAGAGAAAAACACACCAAGTGGTATAGAACTATAGCGCTCAGACACAATAATAGAAATAGAAAGAGAATACGGCAGCTACTGCAACCACGAAAACTACGACAACTCAACCAGAAAAAATATAAAGGAAATGATGAGCCATTTTATTAATATGATAAATGAAATGAAGTAGAATACATGATCTTGCACAAGGAAAGTGAGAAAACACTCTCAGAAAAGACAAGAATTGGCTACTCTAAGAACTGCATCCCACCTGCTGGAAAAATGCCGTGTAGCTGCTACTGCTGGAAGCTGATCCCCTTGCTGGAATGAGATGAAAATAAGAAAACCTCCTCTCCTCAACAACCCCAACAAGATCCACAAACCATTCCAGGAATGGTCGACCCCAGAAACAACCAGAAACTGCCTCCCCAGTGAATTACGCTGACCTCCAATGGATAGCGCAGTGGCTGGATAGAAACAGCTAAAATACTTCCAGAAACTCTGCCAAAAATCTTTGACAAGAAAAGGCTGACCCTCTGCTTGAAATCTCGGCCAAATCACCTGCAGAAACCCCAATCTGAAGCTCCAACACAAGGGACTGCGTCCTCTCTCCCAGTGACTGTGCAGTCTCTCTAAGCTCCAGCTCCGCAACAAACCCAAAAAATGAAACAACTCACAAAACACTGAAAAGAAAACCTTGCTCAAGCTGGCACTAGAAGTCCCCTAGGGCTAAGGGTGAGATCTCTGCACGGAGACACTCGGTGCACTAAACAGTGCTGCAGATAGGCTAAATAGCCAGCGTGAAAAAGAAGACCAAAGTCTTACTCCAAAATCAACAAATCCATAATGATCCAAATGAGGAGGCTTCTCTATCTTTTATAGCATTGGTTTCCCTCCAAAACCCATCGTAGCCTCTCTCTCCTCCACATCCTCATCCTTATCTATGTAGAAGCTTCTAGAGTGCACGTAGGCTCCCCTCCTCTACATGTTGTTTGGCACCCTTGACCCCCCTTGAGTCACAATGTTGTGCTACTAGGTGGATGTCTTATTCTACTAAAGTGAGTTATACCCTCTTTACTCACTTTTTATTTATTTACAAACCATAGACGGAAAAACTATACAAAGTCGAATATTCCAATTAGTCGTCGCTAATTAGTAATATTACAGTATGATTTCAGTATCATTATATCAAATATTTCGTTCCTCAGAATTGTTTTATGTTTTTGATGGATAGCCTTGATAATATAATATCATTTATTTTTGGGTGATAGTTATTTTATATTCATCTTTAGTACAACAATAGTTTCATTTATATTCATTTACTAAATCACAGAATTGTGTAATTTTTACCGTCTCATGTTACTCACATATCTTAATTCTTCAATTTTTCTAATATGTAACTTAGTATACTGTATCAACCACCATGTTATATATTTCTGTGCAGGTACATAATGCAGAAGTGTCATTTGAATTCACTTTTAATCGTATTTATTTTTCTTATAGTTACTTCTGTATAATTTTAGATATATTAGGACAAAAGTAATTCGTACATATATATTATATGTATCTACCTCAGTAACTTAGATTATCACACTATTATAAGCTTTGATTTATTTCATACCAGAATTTAAGAGTTCTAGAATTGTAATTAACTCAGGTACATGTATTCATGAAATTGGATTTCACTATTTAGAATGTTATTCATACCTGAACTTGAAATATATGTGTAATGATATTTATTTTTCTAGAATAATAGCCATTTTATTTCTTACAAAGACTAGTAGAGTTCTCGGTTAGACTTCCTAACTCCAGATTTAAATCTGTAACTAGATTTAGACATTCTTGTTGTTGGAACTAACTCAAATTTAACCATACAACTATACATATTCCCATGTTACTCATTTAATAGAATCTGTTAAATGTATGGCCTCTTATAACTCATGATACTAACTGACACTTAAACTAATAAATTCCATTAGTCTTAACTTCAAAAATTTCACATACATACATATATATATATATATATATATATATATATATATATATATATATATATATACATCTTAACAATTTCCAAATCAGATACCATTTAACACATATGTGAAAATTCATATCAAGCAGAAATATACTAGTTAGGTGTGCATACCAACTGCTATGAATAGTTCCACCCAACCATAAAGTTCTCTATATGTAATATTTAGACCAGTTGCCTATAAGTTGGCCTTACCCATTCACATTAAGGTTCATGATGTATTTCACGTTTCGTTATTAAAAAAATATGTCCATGGTTCTGCTCATGTTATTGATTGGAATGTGATTCAAGTGGAACTAGAAGGGAAATTCCTTCCAGAGCCACTTCAAATCTTGGAGCGGGAAGAAATTGTACTTCGGAACTGGATAGTGGCTACGGTAACAGTGTAGTATGGACACTTTACACCTAGAGAGGCTACTTGGGAGTGAGAGGCTGCTATGACGGGAAAATATCCATCACTGTTTACAAAGTGATTTAGATAATTATTTTGTCAACACCGAGGATGATGTTTTTTTTTAGAGGGGGAATATGAAATACCAAAAGTTTCTAAGCTTTTAATTTGACAATTGAACAAGTCCAATGGGGAAAGTGGACCGCAGTGGAGAACTATTATGTGGATTTATTTTATTAATAAAATGAAATTAAAAATTATGTGTGCAATGACTAGATTGAGAATTGAGATCTGAAAACCTAAATCCATGAGGATGGATAAGGTGATAAGATTTTTCCACACCTTCCAGAAATCCTTGGAAGGAATAAAACAAGTTAAAAAAAAAGTTATATTTGGAGATAAATCTCCAATTTCCCCAATAAAGTGGAAATTATTAGGAAGAGGTGGAAAAAGCTGGAAAAGTAGAAAAGACAACTTTTAAAGTACCTATGTGGAAGAAACAGAGGGAAAGCCTAGGCAAAACAAGAAGAAAGCATCTTGAATTTACTAGACACAGTAAATGGAAACAAGATATGGAAATCAAAGCTCAAATAAGTTGCTCCATGATAGACAAAGGGTTGTCTATCCTAGAGATTAGTTCTCTGCTCCGGGGTGAGTTGCGAAGATATAAAACTATGGTTGGGAGGAAACTAGTCAGAACTAATTGGTATGAACACTAAATCAGAAATAAACCATTTCATGTTAAATTTTCATCTGTGATGCTTAGCACCTGATTAGGGAATTGTTAAGATTAAGGTGAATTTTCTTAAGTTAAAATGGTAGATTTCACACTTATGTTTAATTAGAATTGAGTATAATGGATTAAAATAGGCCCATACATTTAACAGATTTTGGGCTACAATAGTAATACTGAAATTAGTATGGTTGTATGGAAAAAGTACGATTAGATCCAACTCCCAGAGTGTCTAAACCTGGTGACAGGTTTAAATCTGGGGTTAGGATTCTAACAGATAATCTCTCTATTCTAGTAAAATAAATAAACTGTTATGATTATTTGAATAGAATCTCAAAAAAGAAAATATCATTAAATATATTTTAAGTTTCAGATCTGAGGTATAACACTCTACACAGTTAAAAGTAGAGGCTTTGATAAAACTACATAAATGCATGCATAAGAATTAGTATGCTGCAAGAAAACTTTAAGTGCTGATAGAAAATAAATGAATTAATTACAGTGTGATTCTAACTTAATTTATTGGTATGAATTTATGCTCTAAACAATTTAGAACTTATTCATGATTCCAAATTTAAGGAATGTATATATGCTCTTCAGAATTTCAGATTAAAGAAATATATATATGCTAGAAGATTAATCTAGAGTAGAACATCAGGAAACTGATCGCTCTATAGCACAACACTATATTTGATCGAAATAGCATATTAAAATCAAAATAGGTAAATCTGAACATACTATATATATGTGGAAAGAGGAAAACATTATTATGTTCTATACTACAGTAAGTAATGATAGCAGAAGAACCTATGATGAACCGTTGGATACATGTAGATATATATATTATGACATGAGGAATACAAAAGGAGTGATACCATTACCAGAAAAATTTATAAGGAATTAAACAGTATTCTATTATCATAATTTCTTGAATAAGACGAGTCTGTGGAAGCATAAATGTAACATTTAATTTAACACTATGAAATATATATATATATATATATATATATATATGTTATGCATATAATTACACCATAATTCTCCTTCTTCAAATAGTAAGGATGGATGCCAGTAAACAATGATAGAAACTGTCACAATAGAAACTGAACTGGGAAAATTTATATAAAAATTTAATACAGTCCAAACTTGGGTTATAAACCTAGAAATGTTTATATGTATATTACAATAAAATATAAAACTCAGTACAGTAATGTAGTAGAGGAATGGTCATTGTAAAACAATATTCTACAGCTTTGGAAAATCGAGAGTGATGATCAGTGCAGAAGAAACATCCAATAATAACGTTACCAACCTATGTAAGCAAGGTATTACAATTGACAAGTTAAACCAGTGGTTGGGTAAACCAATACATCTTAAGACAAGAAGATGAAAGCTTGGACGTACCTGCATAAACAAAAGCAATCGATTAGAAATATTAACATGAATATAAAATTTTAATTGAGAATAGTAATATAGATATGAGTTACACAAGGTAAAACAACCTACCTCAGAAATTTTTTGCCTTCATGAGGACCATGCCTGCAATCACATTGAATAAGATAGAGATGAGAGGGTGTTGAGGTTTGGGATAAATAAAATGCAGAGTCATATTATGTAAGAAAGCCCTAAAAAATGAATTAATACAAAAATATACCTAGGAAGACCTCATGGGAGCATCGTAACCCTTGAACTTGTTGCACGAAACTATAATGATTGATTGGAATATGAAGAAACTGCTGAGCACTTTCAGAGGTGAACATATCCATAGATGGTGATGTATCCCTCACGAAAGTAAAACGTGACAAGGATTAAACCCTGAGGGAAGTGAAGAGGCAACAAAATGCCTCTTACAAACAGTGTAAACATTTCACTGAAGATTCTTTGAGGCAATGAAACCATATTGTAATGTCCCTCTTTAACCAAAACAATTTTTTTTTTGGTTATAATTCTTCGTCATTATTTAAGATCCCTTTTTGTTAAGGTTTCATGGTTTAATCTTAGCCACAATTCATGTACCATTCTCTTTTTATTATTTCCATAGGAAATAGTAGTTTTCATTTATAACTAATTCTTTTATATTATGAAACCTTTAACGTGATATGGTTCAAACTTAACCCACTCTATTACCAATAAGTCAATGCATTTTTTTTTCAACCCACATTGGTTATAATTTAAAATCATATCACTAATAATAAAATCAAACCGTATTAACTTAATTTTCCCTTCTACTACGTCACTTCACTTGGAAGGTATAATGTTTATTTTGAAACTACAACCATAATTATATATAAAATGGGAACTATGACGTGGCATGTCATTTACCAACTTGTTCTAATATTGTTCAAGGGCTTCGACTTTTCTTCAACTATTTGATTTAACAGATAAACAAGTCTATTTTTAACATTTTTAACCTGAATTTGAAAAACCTAATTATCGCATTTCGTTAAAATTCTCAAAGGGGTTTTCGACCCTATTCTTTTCCTATGATTCGTTTCAACAACACTTAGGGTAAATCCATTGATCTGAAGTTTTGTACTATCTAAATTGGTTAGATTTTCAATGATTTCTGAGATCTTTCCATATGGTACTGATACGTATACGTGTTAAACCCATTGTGGTTTTTCGTCTCGTTCCTCCATGCTTATTAAATTATAACAATACTGTCTTACGGAATATGTCCATTACTCAGTTGTATTTTACCCCATGCCAATCTCGAGAAGTAATAAGTACTGTTGGGTTGGTTCGAAATTTATTTGATTGACGAGTCACTTGATTTGTTTCATTCAGCAATTAAATGGTGTAGGTTTCTTAGGGTTTATAGTATACTTGCATTCATACCAGAGTCGTTGGCCTGATGAAGTTAAAATTCCGAGAACCGTCGGTTTTTATGAGTCCAGAATTATACATCATCTTCCAAGTGTGCGGTGATCTCATTCTAGATTTTAGGGTTTCATGGAGGTATATGTATCTCAAAAATTTTATATACATTGTCAATTATCATTTCACTATGGAGACTCTTTCTCTTAGAGCCAAATTCTACACTTGGTATTATCCCATGGCGTCGGACTTTTGTGAAGTCTTCCTAGCATTTTCCACGGCGCCTTGGTCTCCAACACAGTTTCTCGCTAACCGAACTGTCTATATGGAAGGTGAATGCTCTGTAGTTTTTAAATCAACCCTACTTCCTATTTATTCTTCGGGTATATTTATAATTATCTTGAGTTTGATTGTGAAAGGGATTTTAGTTTTTTTTTTTTTTCTATTTGAACTCTGAATAAAATCCCAATTCTAACTTTTACAATTCTCTAATTATATTACTCTATTGTCATTATCTTTTCGTTAAGAGAACAAGCTACGGGCAATGTTGAGTATCACTTCTTTGCCTCTTCGTGGAAGCATGCTACACTATTGTGAGCTCTGTTTGGTAATCCATAACTCTGAACATTAAATCGATTTATTTTTTAAGCTTTTTGTCTTTCTACAATATTTAACAGGAACTTGATTTGATTTCAGTGAGGTTCCTCAACTTGCCATCCCGAAGGTATAGTTTTCTTCGTTTGTATTTCAACTTAAATTTTCCAACTCATTTCTTCATATATATGTTAGTTTCCCTCATATCCTTAACTTATATCTCTCTGATGACTACAAGTATCTTCACGAGTTCGAGGTTTTATGAAGTATACATTCTTTGTTTTTCTTTTCCAATTTTCCCATCATCGGCTCTCATTGACTTTAACATTTATTGTCTTCCTCTCCACAGGTTGGTAACCGAATTTTTGAATATTCTCATAAATTTACCATGACATGTATTTGGAATACCCTGGAACACTTTCTGCGTCCACTGAAATTTTTTTCAATGTAGAGAACTAGGGCTTTGATCTTTTATTAGCAAGGCTGAAATTTTTAAATGATGGACTGTATAATTTGTCTTATCCTCATACGAGACGCAAGCGATATTTTGGCTTGGTGAATTCGCAGAATAGTGACTCGTTATTTTCTAATCAAGTTTATTTGATTTCATACACGTTTGGAATGATGACTATTAACATAAAATTTCAGTTGGTTTACCCATATAAGTTCTGTGTATGTCAACATAGAAAATTCTATGATTGTCAAGCGTTAACAGGTCTAACCAATGACACAGTTTATGCTTAGCAGTTAACAGTATGCCTGTTAAATTAGTTATTTCATTTTTCTTGAGCTCATAATAATGTGGATGATTTTGTCAATTTCAATCGACGATATATATATATTTTTTTTTAGATTTGTAAATGGCAGTTTACAGTGCTAGTAACTGCTTCGATTTATGGTAGCTTTGTTTTGTTTTCCACTGATATTTTTATGGTAGCTTTCGACCATATTATGTCCTAAGTCTGCAATATAAATTTCTAACTCTAATTGTAGGTTGAGGACTTTTTAAATACTATGGTAACTGATGATAGCTAGAATTTTTTTTCTTTTATCCACAGATTATTTCAAGCTCCAATTGTTATATACATACATATAAAAGGGACATTGATAATCTTTAAATATGTCCTAAAATTTAAAATTATATCCCATTCTTACAAATATTCAATACTATTAATTCTATACCTTTTTCTGGTTTAAACCATTTATATAAATATAAATTTTAAGAACAAAAATTCTTATTTCTTTCGATGCTATGCACGGGATAGCTACAAATATATTTTATTTTACTCAGTGTATATGTAATATCTGAAATTTAATTTATAGTAACGATTCTGTATGATGTATCTATTTTGCCTAATATATATAACATACACTTTGAGTTAATTTATAATTTATAACTTTCTCTTGTTCAAGTACACCTCATTTAAACTAGGTAGAGTTAATTAAAAAGTTAACAGTATTTTCAAGTGTATGCTGCCCAGAGTATAGAGGATTTTCCTATTAGCCATTCAGATAATATTTATGTAAACTGCATTCTTCATTTATTTCTAACATTACCATCCCATTTCATTGTAACTTTCCATTTAAATTATAAGTATCTAACATAGACTAAATCTACTATAGTTATATCAATGACATCTATCTTTCTACTAAGAAGTTCAATCGTTAATGAAATCCTAGTATTGTGTTCTATTTATGTTAGAATTTGAATTGTTCAATAATTATATCATTGATGTACAGTATAATTTACTTACCTTGTATAGTTATAATGCATTCACAAAGTTCTAGAATATGAGTTCTGATTTATGAAATATTGCTTCTACCTTAATATTTGAAATCATATTTTCTTTGCATGATTATATAGAGTTTAGTAAATTAGATCCATTAAATTCAAATCTTACCTGGAATATTAGAATTTCTATGTATATTTCTGTTCATGTAATTTTACATTCTAGAAGTAAATTTAGTTTAATATTCAATCTAAATTATGGGAATACTATATATCTCCAGATTTAGACCATATTCTAGTTTAGAGACTTTGGTTGATAATTTCCCATAAATTCTATTCCTACAACTATACAGATTTTAGATATTTACTTCTCCTAATGAAATATGTTATATGTAAGGAATAATAAATTTTCAGTAAAATTAATTCTGACTTGCAGTTATAACTTTTTTTAACATTTCATAACATCATCTATAGTAAAAAATTATAAGACTAGTGTGCATACCACTTTTTACTATGACCAATCCTCCCAACCATAGAATTCATCTTCTCCATAATTCACCCCCGAGATGAGATCCTCTCTCAGAATAGACCAACCCCCAATCTGTTCTAGAGCACCTTACTTAAGCTATGTTTTTCCCAAAGCCTATTTCTAATTCTGCGTCTAGAATTTCGGGATGCTTTTATTCCTGTTTGCCTAGGCTTCCCTTAATGAGGGACTTTAAAGCTACTTTCTGCTTTTCCAACCTTTTACCTCTTCCCAACTACTTTCCTCAACATTTGGGAATTTAGATTTTTCCTCTTAAATCTAAATTACAAATAATTCCTTTCAATTATTTTTGAAAGGTTTTGGTAAATTCTTAGCCTTATCCATAACCTCATGGATTAGGCTTATGATATCCAATCTCATTTGGTGATAATGCACACATTAATACTCCATTTATTTTCATTAATAATTATTTAAATAAAATCCACACAACAATTATCCATTGGGGTCCACTTCCCTTTGGATTTTTGTTCAAATGTCTAACATAAAAAGAATAGAAACTAGGGGTGTTACACATTCCCCCTCTGAAAATAAGCACCGTCCTTGGTGTTATAGAATATCTACTCTAGTTCATTTTGAAGATATATATGGATATTTTTCCATCATCTCAGCTTCTCTTTCCCATGTAGCCTCTTCAACAGTAAATGTTTTCCACTGCACTTTTACTCTGGTTACTGTTTTATTTCTCAATTCAATTTCTTCCCACTCCAATATTTGAAGTGACTCTGGAAGGAACTCCCCTTCTGGTTCCACTTGTATCACATTCCAATCAACAATATGAGAAGCATAATGTACATATATTTTTAATAAAGAAACATGAAACAAATCATGAACTCTAACATGGGGGGCTAAGGCTAGTTTATAAGCCATTGGTCCCACCCTTTCTAGGACCTCAAAAGGCCCATAGTATCTAGGAGCCAATTTTGCACAGCTCCCTACATAAAGAGTGCTCTTTTTGGGTTTTATCTGTAGATACACATGGTACCCCACTTTTTACTCTCGGTGCACTCTCTTCTTTTCGACATAACTTTTATGTCGATCTTGGGCTGTCTTGATGTTTCTCTATATTTTTTTGACAATCTTTTCCATTTCTTGTAGGGCATCTAGCCCAAGTACTAGCTTATATTCAGGCTGGCTCCAACTTAAAGGAGTATGACACTTTCTTCCATAAAGTGCCTCAAATGGACTCATTTTTATGGAAGATTGGTAGCTATTGTTATAGGAAAATTTGACTAAATGTAAGTAGTCTTTCCATTTAGATGGTTTATCCATAACATAAATTCTGAGCATATCATCCAAAGTTTGATTTGTTCTCTTAGTTTGACTATCTGTCTGAGGGTGATAAGAAGTGCTAAAATTTAACTTAGTGACCATGCCCCCAAACAGACCCTTCCATAAGGTTGCTTTAAAATTAGCATCTCTAACTAAAATAATCATCTTTGGAACCCCTTGTAACCTTATAATTTCTTTTAGGAACACATTTGCCACTTGGGCTGTCCCAAAAGTAGATTTTACAGGTATAAAATGTGCAGCCTTTGTTAAGGTATCTACCAGTACCATCACTGAGTCATGATAGTACTTTGTTCTGGGTAATCCGGTTATAAATTCCATAGAAACAGTGTCCCATTTCCATTCAGCAATTGGCAATGGATTTAGAAGGCCAGCTGGATGCTGATGTTTAGCTTTGACTAGTTGGCATTCCATGCATCTAGCTAATTAACTGGCCACGTCCTTTTTCATTCCTGGCCAAAATAATTTCTTTTTCAAGGCTGTAAGCATTTTCTAATATCTAGGATGTCCTGAATATGGATGTTTATGATATTCATCTAAGATTTATTTTTTCAAAGAGTCTAAATTGGGGATATACAATCTGTTTCTATAACAAATCAGCCCTTTCTGATTTTGGGTGTATCCAGCCATTTCCTTTTTCGTCATTTTCACTTTTAGGTTCTCATATTTGGGATCTTGATCTGCTACCCTTTTTACTAGTCCTTCTAAGTCAAAACTGGCACTACTCCCAATGTGACTTATGTTTTGGCAAGAATTTCTGCTTAGGGCATTAGTAATTTTGTTTTCTTTCCCTTTTATATGTTTTATGTCCATATCAAATTCACTCAAAGAAGACAACCATATGGATTTTCAAGCATTCAAATCTTTTTAATAGAATAAATACTTGAGACTGATATGATTTGTCATCAGTGTAAATTTTTTTCTGCGAAGATAGTGTCGCCACATCTTCAAGGCATGAATTACAACAGACAATTCAAGATCATATACACTGTAATTCTACTCATGTTTCTTAAGTTTTCTAGATTCATATGCAATGAAAGAATTCTCTTGCAATAGAGCTCCTCCCAACCCCTCTCTACATGCATCTGTACACATGACAAACTCTTTATCAGGATCTGCAATCTTCAGTATAGGTGATGTAGAAAGTTTTAATTTTAGTTGTTCAAAGCTATTTTGGCATTTTTCAGTCCATTCAAATTTGGTGCCTTTCCTCTGTAGTGAAGTTATGTGATATGCTATTGCAGAAAATCTTTCTACAAATCATCGATAATATGCCGCAATCCCCATAAATGATCTCACCGCTGAAACATCGGTCGACACTGGCCACTCTCTAATAGCCTTTATTTTCTCAGGGTCAATAGCCAATCCTTGTTCAAAAATGATATGCCCCAAATATTGAATTTTATCCTTATAAAATTCACATTTTCTAAACTTGGCATACAACTGATTTTCCTTAAGAGTCTGCAACACAATTCAAAGGTGTTCTTTATGTTATACCTCAGTTTTTGAATAGATTAGAATATCATCTATAAATACTAGTACGAATTTGTCTAAGTATTTATTTAGAACATTATTTGTTAAACACATAAAGGTGGTAGGAGCATTGTTCAAACCAAAATGTAGGACTACAAATTCGTAGTGACCATACCTGGTTTGAAAAGCTATTTTTCTGATATCTTCCTCCTTAATTCTGTGTTGGTGATAACCAGCCCTTAAATCAATCTTAGAGAATACTGAAGCTCCTCTCACCTAATCAAAAAGGTCATCTATTTTGGGCAATAGATATCTGTTTTTGATTTTCAACTTATTCAATTGACGATAATCAATGGACATTCTGAAGGTTCCATCCTTCTTTTTCACGAATAGAACCAATGCTCCCCAAGGAGATACACTCGGTCTGATGTAACCTTTATCCAGCAATTCTTGTAATTGAATTTTTAACTCCATGAGTTCTAGGGGGCTAATCCGGTAAGGGGCTCTATAAACTGGTGTTGCTCCGGGCACCAAATCAATGGAAAAATCAATCTCTCTCTTGGGGGGAAGATGAGGAATCTCATCTGGGAAAACTTCCTTGAATTCTCTTATCACTGGTAAAGTGTCTAACAGGTTTTCTTCGGGTTGCTGTCCTAATTCTTCAACATGTATAGCATATACTTGATATCCCCTCCTAGCTGTTATTTTTAGCTGAAGGGCTGAGATCTGCCTCACAAAAATAGGTTTTGGTTTCCCTTTTAGTATGAATGGTTTTCCTTCATCATCTATGCAATGCAAAGTTTTATCCCAACAATTTAGCATGGTATTTTTATTTTCTAACCAGTCCGTTCCTATCAGTAAATCATAGGAACCTAATGGAAAAATGTTTAAATCTACCTCTGCCTAATATTCATTCAATTTAATAGTTTTTTTAGGTAGCTTGTGAGTTACCTTGCGTTTAGTTCTCGTAGCTAACTGTACCAATCAAGGCAGTTGAAACTTATCTGTTCTGAGGTTACATTTTTCTACAACTTGTGGACTAATATAAATCAGAGAAGCACCTGGATCAATTAAGATAGTAACGGATTGATCAGAAATTTTACCTTCCATCTCGACCATAGTAGACTGATGTTCTGCTTCTTAGTTCTCCAACGATGCACTGATAGTGGGGATATTCCTTGCTATGTCATTCACTGTGGTAGCTTCTCTATCTCTCAGAACCATCTGAATATTTTGGTGTGGACAATCCCTCAACAAATGAGGTTCTCCGCAACCCCAGCACTTCAAAGGCTCCCGCATTTTAACAGTTCCTTCTTTCTTATTATCCCCATTTATTTTCTTTGAACCAACTTGGGATTGACCAATTTGACTTTCCTTTCGTTTGTTAAATTTCTTTTGCTAATGATTCCTATCAAAATTATTCAAATAAGCTGGTTTCTATTTCTTTCCTTTGAATTCACCCTTATTTGTCCAGCTCTTGACTTGTTCACTCTTTCCTTTAAACTGTTGGAAGCATAATCCGGCTTTCCTCACCACTTCGTCCATGGTTTTTGGATTATCAAACTCTATTTTCTCTTTATACATAGTAGGCAAACAATTCAAAAACCTTTGCACCTTTGCTTTCTCTTCACGAATATAAGGAACATATCTTAACAAATTTGTGAACTTGGTGACAAACTCATCTATGGTGAGTTGTCCCAACCTGAGTTCGTGAAACTCCTTTTCTTTGTCATCATAATAATTTCATTCAAATACTGGTTTTTAAACTTGACTTGGAAATCTTCCCAAGTCACAGTTTTTTCATCAATGGAATGAACCATTTTTGTCTCCTCCCACCACAAGGTAGCCTTACCTTGCAGCTGGTAGATAGTTAATCTGGCCTTCAGATTGCTTTCATATTAGTAGACTTGAAAATACTTAATTATATTCAATAGCCATGCCTCAGCCTATTCCTCCTTCTCTCCATCATAGGAGGGAGGTTTGATTTTTCGGAATTCACCCTGTAATTCCTTCTTCTGTTTAGACTGATGTCTAGTAGTGTCATCTTCCTTAGAATCATCTGAGAACTTTCCTTTCCTCCTTCTTCAGGAACTTTCACCTTCCTGACTATTCTGCAAAGTCAGTTCTCTTATCAGTTTTTTCTGCTCTTCAATGGCTAAAGATAGCCTCTCATTTTGGCTTCTTAGCTTGGCCATATCACGCTGCAACCTATGCAACATAGCCATTAAAGGAGCATTGGGATCTGGTGTATTATCTCTACCATCCAGATCGACATAGAGTTCATCTTATTTAGCCATTTATTTTTTAGTTTTAGTACCTTTTTTCACTAAAACAAAATAACATTAGTAACATTTTTTTTTCCAAAAAAAATAATAATAATAATTTCATAACAGTGAGCACAGAAAAACAACCTAGTTTCCAACTTGGACTCTGATACCATTTGTAATGTCCCTCTTTAACCAATTTTTTTTTTTGGTTATAATTCTTCGTCATTATTTAAGATCCTTTTTTTTTAAGGTTTCATGGTTTAATCTCAGCCACAATTCACGTACCATTCTCTTTTTATTATTTTCATAGGAAATAGTAGTTTTCATTTATAACTAATTCTCTTATATTATGAAACCTTTAACGTGATATGGTTCAAACATAACCCACTCTATTACAAATAAGTCAATACATTTTTATTTCAACCCACATTGGTTATAATTTAAAATCATATCCCTAATAATAAAATCAAACCATATTAACTTAATTCGCCCTTCTACTACGTCACTTCACTTGGAAGGTATAGTGTTTATTTTGAAACTGCAACCATAATTATATACAAAATGGGAACTATGACGTGGCATGTCATTTGCCAACTTGTTCTCATATCGTTCAAGGGCTTCAATTTTTCTTCAACTATTTGATTTAAAAGATAAACAAGTTTATTTTTAACATTTATAACCCCAATTTCAAAACCTTAATTATCTCATTTCGTTAAAAGTATCAAAGCGGTTTTCGACCCTTTTCTTTTCCTATGATTCTTTTCAACAACACTTAGGGTAAATCCATTGATCTGAAGTTTTGTACTATCTGTATTGGTTATTTTTTCAACGATTTCCGAGATCTTTCGATATGGTACTGACACGTATATGTGTTAAGCCCATTGGGGTTTTTCGTCTTGTTTCTCCACGCTTATTAAATTATAACAATACTATCCTACGGCATATGTCTATTACTCAGCTGTATTTTACCCCATGTTAATCTAGAGAAGTAATAAGTATTGTTGCGTTGGCTCGAAATTTATTTGATTGATGGGTCACTTGATTTATTTCAGTCACCGATTAAATGGTGTAGGTTTCTTAGGGTTTATAGTACGCTTGCATTCATACTAGAGTATATGGCCTAACGAAGTTAAAATTCTAAGAACCGTCGATTTTTATGAGTCCAGAATTATGCATCGTCTACCAATTGTGCGGTGATCTCGTTTTGGAGTTTAGGGTTTCATGGAGGTATATGTATCTCAAAAATTTTACAGGCATTGTCAATTATCATTTCACTATCGAGACTCTTTCTCCCAGAGCCAAACGCTACACTTGGTATTATCCCATGGCATAAGACTTTTGTGAAGTCTTAACAGTGTTTTCCATGGTGCCTTGGTCTCCAACACAGTTTCCCGCTAACCGAACTATCTAGACGGAAGGTGAATGCTCTATAGTTTTTAAATCAACCCTAATTCCTATTTATTCTTCGGGTATATTTATAATTATATTTGGTTTGATTTTGAAAGGGATTTTTGTTTTGTTTTTCTTCTATTCAAACTGCGAATAAAATCCCAATTCTGACTTTTATATTTCTCTAATTATATTACTCTATTGTCATTCTATTTTCGTTAAGAGAACGAGCTACAGGCCGCGTTGAGTATCACTTCTTTGCCTCTTCGTGGAAGCATGTTACACTATTGTGAGATTTTTTTGGTAATCCATAACTCTGAACATTAAATCAATTTTTTTTCAATATTTTTGTCTTTCTACGATATTTAACAGGAACTTCTTGATTTGATTTCACTGATGTTCCTTAACTCACCCCCCCGAAGGTATAGTTTTCTTCATTTCTAATTCAAATTAAATTTTCCAACTCATTTCTTCATATATATGTCAACTTCCCTCACATCCTTAACTTATAGCTCTCTGATGACTACACGTATCTTCACGAGTTCGAGGTTTTATGAAGTAAATGTTCTTCATTTTTCTTTTCCAGTTTGCCCATCATCGGCTCTCGTTGACTTATAACATTTACTATATTCCTCTCCACAGGTTGCTAACCGAATTTTTGAATATTATCATAAATTTACCATGAAATGTATTTGGAATAGCCTGGAATGCTTTCTGCCTCCACTGAAATTTGTTTTCAATGTAGAAAAATAGGGTTTTGAACTTTTATTAGCAAGGCCAAAATTTTTAAATGATGGACTGTATAATTTGTTTTCTCCTCGTACAGGACGCAAGTGATATTTTGGTTTGGTGAATTCCCGGAATAGTGACTCGCTATTTTATAATCCTGTTTATTTGATTTCATACACGTTTGGAATGATGACTATTAACATAAAATTTCAATTTGTTTACCCATATAAGTTCCATGTATGTCAACACAAAAAATTCTACAATTATCAGGCATTAATAGGTCTAACCAATGACATAGTATATGCTTATCAGTTAAAAATATGCCTGTTAAATTAGTTATTTCATTTTTCTTGAGTTCATAATACTGTGGACGATTTTTTCAATTTCAATCGACGATATAATATTTTATTTTATTTTCGGATTCAAAAATGCGAGTTTACAATGCTAGTAACTGCTTCGATTTATGTTAGCTTCGTTTTGTTTTCCACTAATATTTTTATGGTATCTTTCGACCATATTATGTCCTAAGTCTGCAATATAAATTTCTAACTCTAATTGGAGGTTGAGGACTTTTTAAATACTATGGTAACTGATGATGGGTAGAAATTTTTTTCTTTTATCCACAAATTATTTCAGGTTCCAATTGTTATATACATACATATAAAAGGGACATTGATAATGTTTCAATATGTCCTGAAATGTAAAATTATATCGCATTCTTACAAATGTTCAATACTATACCTTTTTCTGGCTTAAACCATTTATATAAATATAAATTTTAAGAACATAAATTATTATTTCTTTCGATGCTATGCACAGGATAGCTACAGATATATTTTATTTTACTCAGTGTATATGTAATATCTGAAATTTAATTTATAGTAAGGCTTCTTTATGATGTATCTATTTTTCCTAATATATATAACATACAGTTTGAATTAATTTATAATTTATAGCTTTCTCTTGTTCAATTATACCTCATTTAAACTAGGTAGAGTTAATTAAAAACTTCAACATTATTTTCAAGTGTATGTTGCACAGAGTATAGACGATTTTCCTATTAGCCATTCCGATAATATTTATGTAAACTGGAATCTTCCTTTATTTCTGACAGTGCCATCTATGGTTCAGTATAGTATTTTCATACTACCCATTTCATTGTAAATTTCCATTTAATTGATAAGTATCTAACATAGACTAAATCCACTATAGTTATATCAATGACATCTATCTTTCTACTAAGAATTTCAATCATTAATGAAATCCTAGTATTTTGTTCTATTTATGTTAGAATTTGAATTGTTCAATAATCATATCATTGTTGTACAATATACTTTACTTACCTTGTATAGTTATAATGTGTTCACAGAGTTCTAGAATATGAGTTCTAATTTACGAAATATTGCTTGTCCCTTAATATTTGAACTCATATTTCTGTGCATGATTATACAGAGTTTAGTAAATTAGATCCATTAAATTCAAATCTTACCTGAAATATTATAATTTCTATGTATATTTCTGTTCATGTAATTGTACATTATAGAATTAAATTTAGTTTAATATTCAATCTAAATTATGGGAATACTTTATATCTCCAAATTTGGACCATCTTTTGGTTTAGAGACTCTGGTTGATAATTTCCTATAAATTCTATTCCTACAAATATACAGATTTTAGAGATTTACTTCTCCTAATGAAAATTTTTAAATGTAAGGAATAATGATTTTTTAGTAAAATTAATTTCGACTTGCAACTATAACTTTTTTTAACATTTCATAACATCATCTATAGTAAAAAATTATAATACTAGTGTGCATACCACTTTTTCCTATGACCAGTCCTCCCAACCATAGAATTATTCTTCTCCAGAATTCACCCCCGAGCTGAGATCCTCTCTCAGAACAGACCAACCCCCAATCTGTTCTAGAGCAGCTTACTTAAGCTATGTCTTTACCAAATACTGTTTCTAATTCCGTGTCCAGAATTTAGAATGCTTTTATTCCTATTTTCCTAGGCTTCCCTTAATGAGGGACTTTAAAGTTTTTTTCTTCTTCTCCAGCTTTCTACCTCTTCCCAACTACTTTCCTCAGCATTGGGGAATTTAGATCTTTCCTTTTAAATCTAAATTAGAAAAAATTCCTTTCAACGCTTTTTGAATGGTTTTGGGAAATTCTTAGCCTTATCCATATCCTCATGGATTAGGCTTATGATCTCCAATCTCATCTAGTCATAGTGCACACATTAATACTCCATTTATTTTCATTAATAATTATTTAAATAAAATACACACAACAATTATCCATTGGTGTCCACTCTCCTTTGGATTTTTGTTCAAATGTCTAACTTAAAAAGCATATAAACTAGGGGTGTTACACATATGAAATGAAAAACAAAGAAGCATTCAAAACAGAGACCGAGGTAAAAATCCATTCTATTTCCATAAATACAGTGTGAAGAAATCATACTGTTTCAGATTAGGAAGAGACATAACATATTCAAGACACAGTAAATTACAATGTGATGGAAGTATGAAAGGAACGCTGGAAGGCTGAACTCTTTCACAAGAGGAGCACATTTCCCTTTCTCATGAACGGAATAAAAAAAAAAGATAATCTAAGTTCCATTCTTGAATTTCCATGAGCATAAAAAGAAGAAGTATAATTGTAAACTCCAATAACAGAACCTAAGTAATCCATCGAAAATGCATATGCTCACTTTCACATTAATCCACACAATTATAGAAATGGAAGAGAGTGACGAAACTAGTAGATAATAAAACAAGGGTTCCAGAGATGGAATTTGATATAGTAGTAACAAAAATGAATTACCTGGGAATGAAATCATGCTAAGGCACAATAGAGTGTAACTATGTGGGATTCCTCTCGTTTTCCTTTCAAAAAGTAAGGATGGAGATGTAGTAAGCCATACCCAATGATAACCAAAACTGAAAGATCAAAATTCCGCTTAAAAAACCGAATCATCAAAATAAATACACGATGGAAAAAATCTAAGTGTGGAAGAAATCTACACTATCCACGTGTCATTGGATATGAGGATGAACATTGGTTTCGATGAGATGGAGATCATAATTTGAATGGATTTCACGGCAACAACTATAGGAAATCGCAAAGTATAGACCTAAATCCTCAATTTTAATAAGTGTGGTACTACATCACATGCATCACACCGTAAATATTTATAAATATGGTAGTACATCTCTCTTGCAATTATCGAGAAGGAAACACTAAATAACCTCGTACACTGGGAAGATAAGAATTTAACATTGTAGGATAAGTTAGCAATTAAAATCTCAAACCCCGATAACAATTACATGGTGTGTCGTTATGTTGAAAAAAAAATATCAAGCCATACGTAAGGTTTTTATTACTCATCGGGAATAGCATTGACTTACTGAGTATATTAATGAGATACTCCTTCGTTAGGCTAAATTCAAATAATCCCTAATAGGATCAGTTTCGAACCAATGAGACTAAACTGAATGTAACGTAATAAGTCGGGAGAAGGTTAAATTATGTGGGAGAAGTAATATATACTGTATAATATATATATATATATATATATATATATATATATATATATTATACAGTATATATTACTTCTCCCACATATATATATATGGTGATTAAAAAATCTATTAAGTAGACCGCTTTAATATATGAATTCGATGCAATTGATAAAATAATGAGAAAAGATGTAGGTGTAATATCCCTCGCATAAGCCACCATAAAAACTCTCATAAAATGAGGGTTATTAAATAATTAAATATTATTAATTATTATATTGATATTAAATGAAGAATATTCTTGTAATTGTTGATTATAAGAATATTGGAAGAATTATTTCTTAATTATTATATTTATAATAATTTATATTCTTCCATGGAAATAAATTATATTTCCAAGTTGGTATATTTTATGAGTTTTAGAAATAATGAGTAATAGATTTGGAAAAAGTATGGATAAGTGATATTTTTCTCATAAGGAAAAATAAAATCTACCTTTAAAAATAAAAGCATGAGGGATTTATGGAATGATTTTCTGATTTAGGAAAAATCAGATTTATGGAGGCTTTATGGATTGAGACCAGGCACCAGAAATGGAGAATTCCACATAGAAGCACTGCCACCCCCAGTAATACCTCCTTCAATACCACCTTCCTGCACCTCTATCAGACCAACAACTTGCACATAATAAAAACCACAAAAGACCAAAATAACAAGTTCCCTTGTTGACACGTCATAGTGTTCAATATTTCTATTTACTAGGCATTTAAATGAAAATAAAGTGGAAAATGTGAGCGAGGGAGGATTTTCTTAACGTCCTTGGCACCTATAGATACTACATATATCTATCTACATTTGGGGTCATCCCTGGAAATAGAAGGAGTCATGAGAAAATATATAGAAAAGGAGGTTTAATGAAACGTTGTGGCAGGTGTTCGACATGTTCGAGATTTCTATTTACTAGGCATTCAAATAAAAAAAAAGTGGAAAACGTGAGCAAGGGAGGAATTTTATGATGTCCTCGGTGCCTATTGTTGCTATAAATATCTATCTACATTTGTGGTTGTCCCTGGTAATAAAATAAGTCAGGAAAAAGAGATAGAAAAGGAGGTTTGTGAAAAGTGGTGGTAGGTGTTCATGAATGTATCGTGACAAGAAGTCTAAAACCCAAGTCCATCCCAATGATAATGGAGATGTGAACCCCAACTCCATATGTATGCTCATTCTCATTCTTCTAGTTATCCTTCTATCTTTCATTTATTTCTACAGATGCTTGTTTCTATTAGTAAGGCCTCCTTGATTGGCAGTTGATTGAGTAGAGAAGTTGTGCATGAAAGAGGGATAGATCAGTGACACTTATTATCATTCTCTCCATGTTTCTTTTAGGGTAAATTACAAGTGTCGAATGTTGCAATAAATGCTATGTTCTTCCTTTTGTGGGTGTGTATCTATAATTTTTTAAGGTTTCATTTCAACTCTTCCTAAGATGTGGGGTGCCATCACTCATGTGAGAAATGGCTTGGAAGGATGCATCACACTTAGTTTTTGGTTAACCCATAAATTGCACCTCACCCAAACCTCTTACGTATGCCTGTGAAGAAGTGAATCTTGATGGTTGGCCTAATGACATGCCACCATATTCACTAGATAAACATGGTCCGATTGAATTTTTTTACTTATTTTTTCAACTATGATCTACCATTTCAAAATTGTATCATGTTCCCAACCTCTATTATGACTACTTGGGCACACTAGTACCCTTGAGTTTATGCAACTATGTGGTAAAATTATGGATGTTATTTTTTTAGTTATGTTGTTAGTAAGGGTAATTGATGAACCCTGTGTCCCTCACTTTTAGAATTGCTTGATTGACAATGAAATGTGAAACTTTATCAAGGGAATTTAAGTGCAGTCATTTATATTACAGATGGAATTATTACATTAGATCAAAATTGGGCTTTTTTATTATCCACGTAAGTTATAATTTTCTCATCAATATTAGACTTATTTCACAATTCCTTTGAAGTATATATCATTGGTTTGATTTTTCTTCATGCACATATGTGAAAATGTCAAAAAGTGATGATAGTGAGAAGTAAATACATACAATAGACTAACTCTGCATCCAAATTCAATTATTTGTTGGCTATTGATTTTTTCTTTATCATCACTTATGACAATGAAAAGTAACTACATATGATAGGATGCAAAGCTATCCCTCAAACCAATGTAGAGATACAATTATTTATTGGTTGTTGAATTCTTATTTATCATCACTTAGAATAACTGACACTATATTAATTTGGACTCTCTCAAGGAAAAATATCTTCACTTTCGTAACTCGTAGGACTCAAAATATTTTCACTTCCATTAATGACGATCCCTTTCAATATCAATGTTTTATGCATTCCTCCAAGCAACTCTTCATAGTCTCTATCTCTTGTTTCCCCTAGAAAGACATACATATTGGCTATATCCAAGCGCCATAGAACATACAAAGACCTACAAGCACCAAATATAATTTTTAGTAATATGGATCTTGCTCAACAAGAATTTATTGCATAGCAACCGTTGAGCCAAAAATACTACATGTAGTTTCCAAAAGACTAAAATCATGAAATTAAATAATATCATAGTCTAAATGTCGTTATGGTAGTCAAATTGAGATTCCCAATCTATTGTGCATTTCTCAACTTTAACCAAATCATTAAGATATCAAATATTGGAACTTAGTCATATGCAAACTCAATATTCAAAAGAGTTAGGCTTAATATTGATTGGAATAGTTGGAATTGGATGAGTTTGTAATAGTTTAATATTCCATTTATCATAATCTAGAACTTAATTCTTTTGGTTATAACACCCAAAAAAATAAAATAAATTTTTTTGAACGGATCACTTAACATCTACCAATATTCAACACCTCGAATATTTTTGTGAATTTTTTATTTTGAATGGCGGCAATATTCAGCACCTCGAATTTTTGGGAATTTTTTATTTTGAGTGGTAGGAAGCATCGTATGATTTTCTAAAGAATAAAAACAAAATTTTAATCTCACTTCCCGAAATCAAAGTGGGTCCTTGAAAATCGGCCTTCAAGCTGCACGAAAGGCATCAGAATTTGAGAAATCTACAGATAGGTCTGGGGATCAATCCTCTCCACCTCAATCTGAACGGAAGGATATCTACTAGGGAAATGCCACCACTCAAAATCCTGTCGCCCAACATGCTCCATCTCCCATCACTCGTTCTTAGCCCAGTGACACCTCTCGGCTCTGACCCCTTTGATTGCACCTCCAATTCGACGTCATGCGATGAATCTTCGATTTCACAGGAGGAGAGGGTCATTGCAGAGAAGGGATTCTATTTGCATCCCTCGCCTCTTCAAATGCCAAGGGAAAGGGAGCCAGATCTGCTCTTTTTGGTTCAGTGTGAAGAAGAAATAGGCATGACTACCAATCTGCAGCACCTCGAATTTTTGGGTGGCATCGTATGAGTTTCTAAGGGATAGAAACGAAACTTTAATCTTTCACTGCACGAGTCCCCTTTTATTTTTCTGGTCGAGCTACATTCTTTTACTAGCTGAGACACACATTTACAAGTTCTCAGTTCTGGTTGGAGTTGTTGGGCCACATCTACTTGAGCTTGAGGGCCAATATTCCACATTCCATCTGCTGGATGAATATGATAAGAAGGGTTGAGTAATCATATTAATTAGCACGATTTTCCTAACCGTATAACAGCTGTGCACCCTTGTAACGACCAAGAAAATTAATCTCTAAAGGCTGCGTATAAGTTAAATGAGTCTGAGTTTTCACTATCCATAGGTCCCGACATCACTAACTCGTGTATTTACTGCTGCTCACTAAGGGAAACATGATTTCCTTATCTCTTATATGGGTGAATGCAAACATCTGGGGCATAAAATGAACTTCTAGACTCTTCATTCCATGTGAGACGGTCATCTAGCAACCAACAAAAGGAACGCACCAGTCCCAGGTTTCTATACTCAATGTCCCTTATTTACATGTGTTTATTGACAGCATAAAATATTGGTAGTCTTCTAGCTGTAGTGGATGTCATTCTGGGAATTAATATGAATACTCGTTACTCCTATTTCTGAGTTATATTTGGTTGTCCTGTGTGAATATTATGCTTGGAATATGTTATTTTGAACTTTGGGTGGTTTATTTTCGGTGCATGTCATTTAATATGAGTATCTTATGAATTAAAATTGTTAGTAAAGCGCTTACATCAGTACCTAGACAAATTGTTTGACATAGATATGAACGAAAATTTCACATAAAACCAGAAAGCTATTGCAACGAATTCTACAACCAAGGCGATGGTGGGGCTGATAGTGCACCCAAAGAAATTGTTTGACATATATATTTACGAAAATTTCACATAAACTCAGAAATCTATTGCAAGGAATTTTACAACCAGGGCGATGGTGGGGCTGATAGTGCATTAAATCTAGACTGTACATTGGGCACATTAAGTAGGAATACTGGCATAGGTCCGTCTAACCCTTGTCATGATATGGAAATTGAAGTTGCCAACCTCTGGTGCATTTCTTGAGTTTACCCAAATGGTCATCATATCAGATATTGGAACTAATACCTATGCACTCTCTAGCTTTACAAAAGCTGGGTTCAGTACTGATTGACCCTAGTGTGTGCTAGGTTAATTTCCCCCCTTGACCAAACCTAGAAATATTTTTTTTTGATTGGGATGATTCTCCTGTAGTTCTTATTTATTATCTATTTTATCATATTTTATCTTGACTAGATCTCTAATCAAGCTGCATTGTGGAAGCCAGGTGGAGATGGGCTAATTCATTCAAACAGTGTGTGATGGTGTATTGTATACATTGAATATGGACACATTCATGTTGAGATTGCCAATGCCCGGTGCATTTCTTGAGAACCCAAATGCTCAACATATTAATATTACAACTCAAACATATTCAAAACTCAAGCTTTATAATTGTCTGGTTTGATATCCAGAAGTAGGTTTGATATACCTCCCATGTTTGATATTGAATGCAGAATAAATACATAGGGCTATTAAATGTCAATAATGAACTTAACTTAGAATTATGCCAAAGTAATAACCATGCACAATAGCACTTAGAAAAAACATATACTTTGGGAAAGCGGATAAGGATGTGTATGTTGATAAATAGGAAATGAATTGACCCAAGTATATTTAATTCTCCTTTCTTAAATATTCAAAAGTTATATATGGTGCAAAGGAAAACTAGGTAGCCCAATGGCTATAAGTAGACAAGCACACCAATGTAGAAGTCATATGGTAATTGTTATATATTTTCCTCTCCGACTCTAAGCTATATCTTTCTCTTCAACAACATTAAAAAACATATCTAGTTTTTACAGTCACACAGTTCTAGAATTTTTGAATCAGTCCCCACCACACATTACTGGTTTGTTTAGCATTGGGGGTTTGATAGCATTCGTTTGAGAGTTTTTTTCTCAGAAAGGATCAATACATAATCATGAAATCCTTACCCACAGTTAGCCATTTCTATGTAGTTCTTGACTTTTCATCATGAACTCCTTGACTTTTACTCCTTGTTTTTTATAAACTCTTCATCAAGGTTGAATTGACCTTGTTGTGCAAAGCATCAATTTCTTCCTTAGAAAATTGCACCCCTGATCTCTAGCTACTGATGACTGCAACTATTTACTTGCAGTTCTTTGAAATGCAACACCATGATGCTATTAAGGCTCTTAATATCTATAGGCGAGCTGGTAAACAGGTATAGTTGGAAATCTACTGTTCCAGAAGTGTTGTAATTGATGTCTTCAATTTCAAATCCTTTCAAAACAATGCATATACCTGTACTTTTTTTTTTTTTAAAGGATGATTGTGATCCAACATTACTTTTTTCCAAAACCAAATTCTTTAGTGGCATTCCCTCTTAACATGTTTGAAGTTTTTATCATTATTTACTTCCTCTCATGATGCATATACATACTTTCCTATTCATTTCCAAATGTTTAGTTTACGAAAACAATTTTTGTAGCAACATTTCTGGTGGATTCATTAATTCATTAGATAATGTGATGTCTCATTGAGTCATTACATAGTAGGATAAGAGGAGTACCTTACAACATCTTGAATTGCAAGTTCCCCAGTAGGAAAAATGACAAGAACAAGAATAGGCAGTCTTTTATGATCTCGGAGGACTAGTGACTTGACTATCACCTCAATAGAAGGAATTAGTAATGCTACTATCACTGTATTTCTTTGTGTTTTTCAATTGAGCCATCTACTTTGAACTTTTCCCTGAAGACCCATTTAACCATTTGTACTTTTTCCTTTAGGCATATCTTCAAGTTCCAGTGTTTCATTTCTCTGTATGGAATCACATTCAACCTCTGTTACTTTGTCCCATTCTTCCTTCCATGTGCATTGAATCACATTATACCAGAATTGTGGTGAATTTGTGATCAAAGCCATATATAACTACTGTAAAGCAGACTGCTGCAATCTTCTTGATTTCTTGCTTCCTTTATTTCTTTTAGGTAGTTCCTGTAGCTTTGAGCCATCTAATGTTCACAAATGTTGTTTCATAATTTTCTTGGGTGTTGATGATGTTCTCACTGCTAGCATTCCAGAATCTTCTCGGGCTTTGACGATGTCCTCACTATTAAAATTCCAGAATCTTCTTGGGCTTTGGTGATGTCCTTAGTACTAGCTTTGACATCATTGACTTCATTATTACTGGATTCTGGATTGCTCCTTTGTTCCTGACTTGGAATGCTTTCTTCTGCTACCTTTTTACCTCTTTCTTTAATAGGCCATGGCACTTCAATTTCATTTGAATTACCTTGGATATAGTTGTCCTGAAATATAACATCTCTACTGAGTGTATCTTTTTCCAAATAAGTTTTTTTTATATCCCATAGACTCTCCATTGTACCCTATCAAAAATAATTCTAACCTTTATCCTCGTGCTTATGCACTTTTTTCAGAAACAAGTACATAGACATTGCAAAGAAACACTTTGGGATGACTCTCCCCTAGTTTATCATCATTTCATGCTTCTTTAGGTGTAACATTCTTTGCAATTTTCATTGTATTTCTATCAACAAAATACACCGGTGTACTAATTACTTCAACTTAAAAATTATTTGATAGATTTTACCTTTTATCATTCTCCTCGCCATCTCTACATCTATCCTTCATTTGTAACATTTCTTTCTCTATGAATGCCATGAAACTTGCAATACCTATAAAATATTGAAATGATGGTGTAATATTCACTTGTGGCCTCATGCCAACCTTACATGTAATCAAGGCTATAAGTCTACACATGTGCAACCACAACATTTTATTGTATTTTTTCAATATATACTATTTTAGGCTAAGGCCAACGTTCAACTTCCTTGGAGCTAGCACCCCACTAGCCATTTCTACATCTATCCTCAATTTGTCAAGATGTCCTGACTATTAACATTCCAAAATCTTCTTGGGCTTTGGTGATGTCCTTAGTACTAGCTTCGGCATCATTATTTTCTTCACAAATTCTTTTGTCATGAGCTAAGTGTTGTCTTATGTGATTCTTTAGCTTATGGGCACCTACATCTCATGTTTCTCATGTTCATGGGTTCATCTTCTCTCCTCTTTGTGTTTATGATTTTTTTATGGTTTTTTGGTTGTTAACATTCAATCCTTGTTTATCTCTTGTAATATCAACATGGTATCAGAGTAGGTGTGAACTCGCCTCTTTGGGTTATCTCATTTCTTCAAGGGTTTTCTAAAGTTTTTCCTTGGGTTTCACCCATCTTCAATGGCACACTACAATGCTGATCCAGAAGTGGTTCAAAATCATCTTTTCTAGGGTTTCTTCCTTTTAGAGCTTTCAAGTAAGGCTCAATTTTTACTATTTTGATCAAGGGAATTTCTTAGCGATAGAGTTTTTTGGGTTAATTAGTCGATCAATTAGACTAGTGGATGCCATGGTTGATGATGTGAGGCATATGTAGAAAAATTTAACTAGCTAGAAACCTTCACAGTTTTAAGTTTTTGCTCAAATATATTTTCGACAGTACCAAACTAGAAGGTCTGATATACTTGAAGTAAAAAGAAGGCTCTAAAATATTACTGTTACACAACCTATTAGCTTTGTAACATATCATATTTTATATGCTCGAGAAACCTTGCCCTATGTCGGGCATTGTTAAGCTTTGCACTGACTGATAGGAACCCCCTTTTGTCATCTATGGGTCTTATTCCCTTTTTTCTTGCAAGATAATGTGTTATTAACTTATTTATAAATTTATTTATATATATATATATAAACATATATATATATATATTTATAAATTTATTTATATATATATATATAAACATATATGACATTCCCAACTCGTTCGTTCCAAACTTGTTTGACTGTGATCGTGCAAAAGAAATTTTTTTAGGACCAAAGTAAATTGATCGTATAGTGCCTTGAAGCAATTGTTAATTTTTTTAAGGATTGAAAAAGCGTCATATAGATAAGTTTGTATGTTGTATAGCGGTTGAATAAATAATCCATAAGTGACAAGTTTGTGTCAGTCATGGAAAAACCAAGTGGTTGAAATAAGGGTCAAACCCTTCTGCCAATAGGAAAATAAAACTGTGCGAAGAAGGGGTGGTCGACATTTCGGTTGGTAGAAAAGGATCTACTAGTATCACCTCAAAGAAGCACACAGTTTTGAGTGTATTTTTTCAGGAGAGGTGGGAGGGTATGGTCAACAGTTGTTGGTGGAAGAACTGTGGCCTGCATGCAAGTCTGCACTCGACAAAAACAAAACCACAAGAAGCATAAGGTGGCAACTCACTAAGAAGGAAGCAACACAGGCTAGACCAGTCAACACCACTCAACTGTTGAGAAATCGCGAGGGAAAAGACACACAAATGACCGATAGAAGGGCAATTGTCTGCATAGTTTGTGGATGGAGGAGTGCTATCAGAGCTAGCTTGACCTGTTTCAGTGCAGGTTTAGTAGCCACCACACGTGGTCGAGTAGCCTAGTTGAAGCCGCAGTGACGAGCCTTCAGGCGCAATCCGACCGAGAATTGGAGCAACTACAGTTGACAAGCAGGGAAGCACATAGATCGTAGTCATAGGTAAGCAGGTGGGATGTCGGGTCGGGTGCAGGAGCCTGCATCAAACTTCCTGCGCCTACATCCAAAATAGTCTTGCCTTCAAAGTGGTGAATGTTCTCAAATATAGTTGTTTAATAAGCATACATCCTCACGTGTCACATTTGGGAAAAGGGTTGTAGGGAATCTCCACAATTCCCTCGTTGTGAATGTCTTTCCTTGTACCAAATCACTAACATTCGTGCATAGCTTTACTAAATAGAAGATATTTTCTCTCTTCAACATCTCATAATTGTAATGAACAATTGCCTCAAGATGTTGATTATCAACGAACTTTTCCTCATGAGAAGGTGTCTTATCTTGAGGAGCAATTTGCTCATCAATCGACCATTTTGAGGTAATTTATAAAGAGGACGATAGAATAAATTTAACAGAGATAGTTAAAGATGACTTCATATTTCCCTAGTTTGGTAGGGGAGGTGGGTAATGAGGCATTGATGGATCAAATATAAAAGGAAGAATTACAAACAATTTTTCATTCTTTCCAAAAGTATAAGAACCCTTAGTCACTTCGTGGGACAATATAATTCTTCTAGTGGTTCTATGACTTCCTTCAAACAAACCAAGAACTGCTGACAAATTAAAATACAAAAGCAGGATTTGGGAGCTTTCAATTCAACATTTCAGGCTTTAATCCCAAAAATTAGAGAAGAATGAGATGATCTCAAACCTATATCACTATGTAATTGCATCTAGAAAATCATTGCAAAAATTATTGCATGTAGGGTCAAAATCCACTAAGTTGATTCCATGTCATTAGAACAATTTTTCATCCTTTTTGGGAAACAAATCCATTACGGAATAGGAGTAGCACAAGAAGTAATTTATAACATCAAACCAAAAAATTACAAGCAATGTTAGTGAGTTTGTCTTTCCAAGGCATATGATAGATAAAATTGGCTTTATTTAGGGCTACTCATTCATATACGGTTCAATGTGCAATTTTTAACCAGATAATGAACTATCTTTCCTCAATATCTTTGCAATTCTAATTAATGGCTCAACCTATTCTTCTATCATGCCTACAAGAGACCATGGGTAGGTATGACTAATGGCTTCTCTGCTATTTTTTACTGTAGAGTAGGTGGTCTCAACAAAGTTATAACAGAGTCAAAAAGAACTATAAGCTTGACAACTATGCAAATAGGAATTACCCTAAACTTGACATATTTACTCTTTGTTGATTAAGTTTTTCTTTTGGATGATAGGATCAAGGTAGATGAAATTATGCTGAAGGACCCCACCCTTGAGGAACTAAAATTCCTACCTTAAAAACTACTAGGTCAAGTACTCTATAGAGATCACTTCCATTGCATACTTTCTGTTAGCACTCAGATTGAACCTCAAGGCTAAGAAGAGGCAATCCGAGGTAACCACAAACCAAGATTTTGATCTGACACCTATCCCTGCCAGACCAGAGAGGGCTCTCTCTTTTCCAATGAAGGGTGGCTGCAATAAGTGAATCTTAGGCTAACTATGAAGTACGGGGATTTAATTTGAAAATTTTGGGTCGAAAAAACAAGAGATAAACAATCATTGGGCTATGGAGTCGAGACTGGTTTCTACTTGAAAACTTGGGGCAAAATAAGCATTATGCTTAGCCAGATAAATGATGTAGATGGGAGAAGAAAAGAAGAGAAAGGTCGCTGCCCTGCAGGCATCAATCAATGGATGAATCTCCAGTGGCAGCTTTAGCAGAAAGGAAAACACAGGGTTATTAAACAGAGCAACTAACAAAGGATGGATTCTGTAAAAAAAACCACTGCATTTAACAACATAGTCATTGTGAAAGGAGCATCATGCGTGGATGGATTCCTAACACTTCCTTTAGAGAATGCTGTAACAAAATTTTTAGAAAAACACAATATGAAAATGATCTTATAAGGAAAACATGCTGAACATGAAACACCGTGATGGATCCCAAATTTTAAAGGGCAGAAACTGCTTCATTAACATAATATTCAGAAAAATTTACACAATCCAAAGCAACAGTCTCTTTGTTGAAAATCAAACCCTTACATCCTCAAAAATATTCCTATATATACCCTATTACAAATTTATTTTTATTCCTCTACATAGGAATCAAAATAAAATATATTTGTGCTGGAAAGTAAAATAAATTAAATTACAACTAAAGAATTTAATTAAATCGTCTAAAATAAAATGAGTTTGCTGCAATATGTCGAACTGTTAGAAGTTTGCTGGAGTTTGTTCATGAAATCTAGGATTTCTTTGCTGAATCTGAGCCTAAAAACTCTACCTCTTGAATGCCACGTTGCACCTTCCTGCACAACTGCCCTCAAATTCTGGAGATGCATTTGCCACTTTGCCGAAATTGGGAAAAGGTCTCCAATATTTTAATGCTAAAAATATGAGTCAAATATGCCACATATGTTCTTTGAATCTGAAGATGAATCAAACACCCAATTATTGCAATGACTGCCACCTATGCCATTTTTCAAGCCTTGTTTGTTCCAAGTTTCAATTGTAAAGTATCTAGAAAGATCTGAGGAATCTGAAGAATCATGATCAATGGCACTGAGATCCCCATCCTCCATCACATAGCTAGGACAGGATGGCTTGTAAGCAATTTCTGTTTTAACCTCCAGTCCATTAATAACATCATTGTGCTTTCTCAAAGCTGAATGTGTTTTCACTGCTTGTTTAAATGGGTTCTCCAGCTTTTTTCAAGACAACATGTAAATGGGCCTCCCTAACACCCCGAATATCTAAAGATGATAACAAAGCATCAAATGCCTCAGCAGTGTTAATAACCTTCCAGATGCCATCCTCGATAGATAAAATTTTAAAGGAACATGCCCACTGGCTCTATCGAATTTTAGTAACATTATCCCATTTATCTTCGGGATAAAGAAACCCATTTGCGAGAGAAAAAAACCCTTGTTTTTCTTTCAATGTCTCTGCTGAAGTCAATATTGAGCTCACAATCCAGCACTAATGTTGGAACCTTCTGAATAATGGAATGTACATGCTCTCCTTGCAAAAGAAACGTGTGATCTTTGATCTCAGGATGCAGAGACCTATCAATATCAATAGGTAATTAGCTCACAGACAACAACCCATGACTTACCACATTGAGCAGGGAAGAGCCAGTTCTCATGTTTTCATGCAAATCTCTCAAATAATCTAATGACACGCTATTTTCGTCTGCTCTCTGTCGTAACTGCAAACGTCTATGGCATGTGTCTGGACTGGCCCTCAAGTAAATAAATCCATCAGGAACAAGCCCAGGTAAAACAGAAACAACTGGATCAAACCATGAATCATAGATGCTAAGCTCCATCCCATTCATCCACTTTGTCTCATGAATAGCTCACACAAACACCATCTGATCGCTGAAAACACTTATTTCCATGAGTCATAGAGGCTTTAATCCACCTGCAGACTCTCTCTCTTGCATCACCCTCATTACAAAAACGTAATTCTAAAATGTGTAAGCATACCGTTGAGGTTCAACATAGAAAGCATCCAATATATTGAAATGATCAGGCCCAATGTCTTGCCACTTAGAAATAGGCTCAGGAACCACCTCTACAAGGTCATGTAACTCAAGTTTCTCATTCACAATCCTTTGTAGAAATGTGGTTTTTCCAACAATAATATTACCTTCCACACAAAACAGTGAGCCTCTGTTTCTACATTTTTCTCTCTCCATCCTGCACGGTTTCATCTTCCAGCTCTTCATCCACACTCTCCTTGATGTAAGAAGTTATACTCTCTGCGTGTTTCTTGTGGATGATCCCAATAGAACTACATAGAAACTCAACCATCTTTTCACTACCATCTCCAAAACTGCTAATACAATGAGTTGATAGACACTTTGGCCAATTATATTCCTCCACATAGAATCACTGATAAAACTTCCAGTTCTTCCTATGGGTAATATTTTCATCAAATCATCATTTGGAGGTTCTTTTTCCAGTGCCAAAGCACCAAGTGTATCCATAATCAAATTGACCCAAAGCAACTGAACTAAAGTGAGGGGGGCAGTTCCTGTTATACATGCAGAAACAAAATTAAAAACTAGAGAAACCACATTAACTATCAGCTGGAACTGCACAAATTTTTGAATGTTTACATATACTGAATGCCCCCATTTTGCTAAATTTACAATTGTTGCAATATTTTCATCTAAAATTGACACATCTGCGCTTTCCTTCACAACCTCAGTCCCAACAATGCCCATAGCAAGCCCAATGTCGGCTTCATGCAAAGCTGGTGCATCATTTGTGCCATCACCTGTCACAGCAACAACTTCTCCCAAAGTTGTGCGCAACTGTCTCACCAAGGTGTGCTTGTCCAATGGTGAATATCGTGCCATAACCTGAATCTTTAGTATCAGATTCTTCATATATTCTAAGCTCTTTTCACGAAAATCAGGTCCTTCAATTGCTACACCATCATCTGTTAAAATGCCACACTCTGCTACAATTACTTTTGTTGTGTTAATATTGTCACCAGTGACCATCCTCACTGTAATACCTGCAGCCCTACAGAGTTCAACAACTTCTTTGACACCAAGACGCACAGGATCCTTGATGCCAACAATGCATATACATGTATAACCATTTGTAGGAATGTTTTGTCTCCACTTCTAACCCTTTAGAAACATCATAGCAACATAGGTCAATGAGACCAATGATAGCTGCAAGGGATGTCCGCAGATCATGATTCATATTTGCAAAAACAATGCTTTTATGGTTACTCTTTCTCTCTTATTGTTTTGTTTCCTCAAGTTGTCGAATTAATCCTGCACACAGGTGTATTTCTTTGCTTGTATCTCTTGTAAGTGAAAAAATGAAAAGCCAGCTTACAAGGAACATGCAAACCGCCAATGTGATTAGAAGAATCAATGTTGTCTGACTTTGACTTATCATGGGACCCCAAATGCTTTTATGTGGAATAATCAAAACAAATACCAGGGTTTTTCCATCCAGATGAAGTAAGGCACTTTCTAATGTATATTGTGCACCTTGAATTCTTGCATCAGAGGTCCTGAAAGTTTCGCTGCCCAATCTGGATATATTATCCAATTTACTTTTGAGATACAGAGCTGCTCCTGCCACCACAAAATTACTAGATTTTGTAGCTTTCAATAGTATAGGTTTTTCTACATCACCTTCCACATGGAAAGTAGAACCCGTTTGTGCAAGAAAATAACCATCTTCTGTGGCTAGATACATATCAATACCTTGAAGGTCAAATTGCATTATGATGTTTGTTAAACTACTCATTGGCACTCCTAAAGCCACAACACTAGAAGGAGCTGCATCAGATGAATCTTTAACAGAAGCCAATGACAGGAATAAGAGTTCTTTAGACTGACCAAATGTTAAGCTCCAAGTAGTGAGTCCATGCTCACTATATAGTGCATCTTCAAACCATTTTGTTTCCCAGAAAGAAAAAGCACTTGTTGGAATCACCTCTCCGAATGGTTGTCCTGTGCTAAAAGTAGTTGACTGATGATACCAGCCTCCTTTCAGCTAATACATTTCTCTTTGAATTATTGGTTGTATTTGAAAACAGGATGAATGTCTCAGTAAAATTTGAATAGTAAGAGATGAGTAATCCATTTTTTCCCATGAAGAAAACTTGTGTTGTGTATGGATTATTTTAGTATACTAGGAAAGTGCAGGCTTTACCTACTCTTCTTATGCCGAATATGAAGACAAGCTTCCCTTTAGTATAGATGAAACCATTAGATTAGCTAAATGGGTTGAAGATGCATTGTTTCCCTCAAGAACTGATCTTGTGCTTGCTTTGGCATATGTGAGCCATTCACCACAAAGATTATTGGAAACAACAGGAACTGAATGTTGAGCATGTTTTGATGCAAAATACCATGTTATTATTGTTATGGTTATAACAATTGCAATAAGGAACACCTTTAAATAATAAATCATGAGCAATATTTTCAAAGTGACATCAAGAAGCATCTTTGTGACTATATAGCCCAATATCATAAGCTCTTGGGAAGAGATAAGGGCAGTGTCAAATTGTCAATACCCACTCTCTTAGCATTCAATATACTCTGGAAAGTCTTTGCCAACAACGAAGTAGTCACCTCGACCATAGCCCACTGGATTTGCAGCTATAAACCATGAAAAAGGTGAGAAGTTTTCACAATGTAAAATTATAAGGACACATGTTAATCTAGGTTGTCATTGATGATGACAGTGACCGGGATGGAAAATATTCTTACATGATCTAAATGCCCATAATACTCTAGAATATGCCTTAGCCCTAACACATTGACAATACTAATGATTCCCTTAATATACATGAATGAAAACCTAAGTGTATGGAACCCTAAGCATATGAAGAAGGAGCCCTAGACATAAAATTTTAAGAGCTGCCATGAATAAAATTAGAATGACAGCCTCACAAATTTAATTTTCTTGATGGTAAAATGAACTTACTTAAAGTTGGGACTGCCATAGGCTTGAAGAGGGCAATTTTCCCTTTCTAACGAGCTATCACTTGCCCTCTAACTCCTTCTATTTTGAGAGAAAATTGATTTTCAAGTTTGAATATAATATTTTTAAAGGCTAGCCGACCTAAGCCTACCTGTCCATGTCGGCCTCCCTCCAAGAGACATGTCCCTTTATTAAAGGTCGAAGTCCTATATAAATATGACATCCAACACCTTATTTCAACCATGAATTCAGTCAAAAATTCAGAAATTGAGCACAAAATTAAAAAGGATGTTGAGAAGGACTTTGGCATCACGTTTTGGGCTAAATATTTGTGATTGGGTTACCTCAGGCTAGTGGACAGCTCGAACTAGGAAAATCATCTTGAAACCTGAAGTATACACCTGTGTTTGTAGCATTGGATTATGCTCATTTTCTGGAGGATAGAACTCTGATCTATGTTACAGATTGCAGTCCCATGGAGGCTAGGCTCTAGCATTGGTGGCTTGGAACTACAACTCAGTTTTGTAGCTTGCAGTCCCATTGAAGAACTTCGGACCAAGGCTTGTAGAGGCTCGGATTAGTTAGCATTTATACCTCAGATCAGTGAAATAAAGCCACAGACCTGTGATTATATTAAACTGAACCTCATACCTGTATTGCAGCCTAGTTTAGGCTCGGATTAGCTCAGTCCTGTGGATAGGTTTCTCCTTAACTCAGACTTCAGGGCAGCTTGGTGCTATTGGTTCAGTTACTTGTGGCAGCTTCTGTGTGGAGAGCTTGAACTTGCCTTCTGTAGAAGCTAGCATTACAGAGGGTTGTCTCGGATTGCAGGTTATTTTGGATTACAATCTTGGACTATGTCAAATCTATGAGTTATCTTGTCTCAATTGTTAAGTTATTGGCTACAACAGGTTCATTATCTAAAGCAGTGAAGTAGGAGGAGTACTGAAGATATTCTTTTCCTGTCATTTAAGAAGAAATTAATAAGGACATCGTCATCACTGTTAGAGAATGTGACCTACAATAGTTCAAGAAGTAAAAGTGGTACCAAAGCACAACCACATAATCAAGAACAGTGTAATCACATCATCAAGGGAAGAACACATTCAGTTCTCAGAATTGAAGGAAGAACAAATGCATCAGTTTTATCATTAGAAAATATCTTAAGCATTGAAAATACAAAATAAAAGATCTTGTTTGAATGAGCATATTTGGAGCATTGTTGTCCTGGAGCAACATTATAATAGCAAGGAATACTTGAAGAACACAATACTTGCAGCAGTTTTTGGACAGACCGTTGTAGACTTCTTGTTGAAGTAGTGTAGAAGCTGGTCTTGGTGACATTCTTGGAGACCTTGATTGAAGCCCTCATGGAGTGACCTTGGAAAGATTTTTTGGGTACCATGAAGAGCTGTGGGACACCTTCATGTGAAGAATAAGGTTGTCATTGATGACGTAATGAAGACTAAGTGAATATTGACAGGCCTTATTGAAGAAGACATTGGGAGCCATAAGTATAACCAAATATATCTTGACAGAATGAAGCAGGAGGTTGGAGCCTCATAGAGACAAGGTTGGTGCCTTGGTAGATAGGGTTGGAGCCCTTGAGGTTGGTGCCTCAGAATTGACAAGGTTGGTGCCTTGGAAGATAGGGTTGGAGCCCTAGAGGATAGGAGTTCTCAAGAGACCAGGTTGGAGCCTGTACCAGATATAGGGTTGGAGCCCTTGAGGTTGGTGCCTCATAATTGAAAAGGTTGAAGCCTTGGAAGTCCAAGTCGGTGCTTGGAAAATACAGGTTGGAGCTTGGAAAATTGAAGGTTGGTGTCTTCATCTAGGGTTGGAGCCCTACATATATTGTACTTGATTTATTGTAAAGAAGAAATTAATAAAAGCATTTATTCTTACTGTTCATTTTGTGTTCTAAATATAAGTGATCTAACTGGTAAAAATAACAATTGAAAAGAAATACTGATTCACCCCCCTCTCAGTATTTCCAACAACACATGCATCAAGTGTAACCAAGAGTCAATCTTTCATATGGTCATATCTTTTGATCTAGAAGCCGGTTTTGGGAGTACGATATACCGTTGGAAAGATATTTCTGAGTTGCTTCTGATGAACAAGTTTAGGACATGATTTGCACTGAAGCTTATGTGAAAAAAATTTGTGAAAACTAGACATAGTAAGAGTCCAATTTGATCGCTGGTGACAGGCTGCAAATACTGGAACTAACATTTTCTTCCCATTTACAGCTGTAATGATGTCCCCAAGATAGGCCAAACATAAGAATCTCATTTTTTTTTTTCAGTCCAGCTTTTCCAACTGGTCGATCTACAGGACCATCAAGCACCAGAACTCTAGTGACACTCAGTTGCTCAACGGACTCATCCAGTGCAAATTTAGTGCCCAAAATGGGTCAAGTAATTTTCCAAAAATTTACTAACTGATCAACAATGAAACTTACAGATCTACTGGAATTCGAAAGCCCACACCAGGTAATTCTCTCGATGGAGAGTACATATAAGTGTTTATGCCAATCAAATTTCCTGAACTATCAAGAAGAGGACCTCCAATGGTCCTTTACCATCTATCTGGATCACCTTGTGTATTGGATGGCCAGTTGCGGTTGAAATTATCTACCTGGAAAACCCACTAATGATAGCAGTCATCAAGGTGTGATCCAAACCAAATGGATTCCCAATTGCATACACTTTTTTTCCTACAAAAATATTTGCAGAAATTTCAACTGCCATGGGTATCAATTTATCTTTTGGCGCATTCATCCATAGCACTACAACATCGTTATCTTGATCATGTGTCATGTGTTGACTAAACACCAATAGTTACTCTCAAATATAACAAGAAATTCCTGTCTTGATATGCTTTAGAAATATCTAAAACTGTCTAATAAGCAGGTGGGAGAGCTTTAATTATGACTGTAAGTTTATTTCAAAATAACACATGAAAATGCACCAAAATGCATGTCTAGACTCTTTATAAGTTATAACTACTCATCTGAGTAGCATGCCTCAAAAATGCTTATGCAATTTGAGTTATTGCATCAAAAGGTTGATTGCCAACATCATCTCTACTTTAAGTAGATATTGTTGGATGAAAGAGAAGTTTGCTAGCATTGATGCTTAAGTAATAGGGTTTGTTCCTCTAGCTAACATAGAAGGAATTTTGGCACTACGAAGTTCAGTTACTACTTGGGATATTTACAAAGTGTTGTTGCAGGAACATGAAAGTCATCATCTGGTTGAACACTTTTCTACTCTCCTTGATTGTAAGTTAGATATCCTACAAACCATCTAATATGGTTAGCCTCATTTTAGGTAAGGATGGGCTTCCTTGACCCTCTATAATAATGTTTACAATTTGGGGACTGTTGTAGCTCCTGGAACAGTATCTTGGTTTGGTAATTGATGTGGATCTCATGTTTGAGTTTATGGATAGGCCCAGGATTAGAATATCATAATATGATTTGGGCAAGATATCACCACCTCCTTTATTTAGGTATTGTAGCAATGAAGATCACTTTGACATTCATTTTCCAAATTTGTCCTCCAAACAACTCCTAAGGCCTCCTCAAGCTGCCCGTCAAATTGATCCACACAATAGTCATCACTTTGACCCAATACTTGACAAACTCTCGCTCCAAGTTTGTTGCCAAATCATTGTGGCAACTACCACTGGTTTAGGGCATATAACCATGATATTTGTCCCCTCCTCATTGACTTCCACATGCTGCCCTATCACTATTTAAAACTGATCCACAAGTTAGGTTCCAGCATCTACAAGAATGCAATGAAATACATACCTTAAGTTCACTATTTTGAGGTCTCCTCCATTGCTACAATCTAGGCCTGGTTAGAGAACCGATATGAAGTGGGCAAGGTTTTTGATGAGGATCAGTTGAAAAATGACAAATTAAATCCATCCTTAATAAATTAACGCCCCAAAAATTTGAAAAACTTTTTGAACATGTCAAAGAAGTGAACATTGAATTTGCATCCTATCTTCATGGTATAATATCTCAAATATTTGAAAAAGCCTTGACGGAGTCGACTTTTTGTGAAATGTATGCAAAGTTATGTTTTTAGCTTGCTGCAGGATTACTAGAATTTTATGAAGAAAATGAGAAGGTTGTTTTCAAGTGAGTTCTTTTGAACAAATGCCAGGAAGAATTTGAAAAAGATGAAAGAGAAGAGGTATAGGCTAAGAAAGAAGAAGAGGATGGTGAAAAAATCCTTTCAGTAGAATAAATACGGGAGAAGAAGGCTGCAACACAATGATGAATGCTAGGAAATATAAGGTTTATTGGTGAGCTTTATAAAGAAAGTATGTTGACTGAAATAATTATGCATGCATTCATCATGAAATTAATTGGTGAATTTCAACATGCAGAGGATGAAAATCTTGAAGATTTGTGCAAACTGATGAGCACTATTGGTCATATGATTGACCATTCAAAGGCCAAGGAACATATTGATGCTTACTTTGATAGGATGAAAAAAATTTCCAATACCCAAGGGCTTCCCTCTAGGCTGAGGTTCATGTTGAAGGTTTTGATTGATTTGAGGAATGGATGGAAACAAAGGTGGAAGGTTGAGGGCCACAAGAAAATAGAGGAAGTGCATCAGGATGCTATGCAAGAACTACATAGATAGGGAGGCTGCTCTCGAGGTACCAATATGGGATATGCAGGTCGCAGACTTGTGACACCACTTGATCATGGTGTGAGAGGACCTGCGATGCCACCTTACATGGCATGTGCACAAATGGGTTCACTTCCACATATGGGTGGGATTAAAGGGCCACAACCCCATATGGGACCACGTGATTGTGGATTCACCAGTCAAGATGTTCAGATTGTGGATTGGGCTCAATTTGAAAATTTCTCTATGCCAAGCCCTTCAACACACAGTTCTTCTGATGATGGCCACTTGAATCTTGGTCCTAAGGGAGGTCTTGGAAAGGGAATAGAAGGGAGGGCTCAACCTCTGCCATATGCCAAGAGTGCTCTAGTAGATATTCCACCATTCACATCTTTGAGTAATAGACGAAGATGTGTATGTATGATTTCAGGTTGCATTTTCGACCAGATGCCAGTTGGTATGAGAGATGAAATTTTGATAAGGACTTATGCTGCAAAAAAAACTTTATTTGCAAAATCACGTGTCCAGGAAATAAATGTTTTGGATAATGATAGAAGAGAGTTTAAGAATTCATACTCATCAGGTGACAGAGGTGGGAAGACTGCAAATGTTGAATTTCAACAAGTGACAAGGTTGTGTCAATCATGGCAAAAACAAGATGGTTGAAATAAGGGTCAAACCATGTTGCCAATAGGAAAATAAAAATGTGCGAAGAAGGGGTGGGCAACATTTTGGTTGGAAGAAAAGGATCTACCAGCATCACCTCGAAGAAGCACATAGTTTCGAGAGTAGTTTGCTAGGAGATGTGGGAAGGTATGGTCGAAAGTTGTTGGTGGAAGAACTGTGGCCTGCACGCAAACCCGCACTCGAAAAAAACAAAACCACAAGAAGCATAAGGTGGAAACTCACTAAGAAGGAAGCAGCACGTGCTAGACTAGTTGACACTACTCAGTCGTTGAGAAATCGCGAGGAAAAAGACACGCAAATGACAGATAGAAGGGCAGTTGTCAACATAATTAGTTTGTGGATGGAGGAGTGCTATCAGAGCCAGCTATACCTGTGTCAGTGCAGGTTTAGTAGCCACTACACATGTGATCAAGTAGCCTAGTTGAAGTCACAGTGATGTGTCATCAGGCACAATATGACCGAGAATTGGAGCAACTACATTTGACATGATGGGAAGCGCATAGATCGTATTCATAGGTAATCTGGTGGACTGCCGGGTCGGGTGCAGGAGCCTGTGTCAAACTTCTTGCGTCTACATCCAAAATAGCCTTGCCTTCAAAATGGTGAACATTCTCAAATATAGTTTTTTAATAAGCATACATCCTCACGTGTCACATTTGGGAAAAGAGTTGTAGGGAATCTCCACAGTTCTCTTATTTCCCATGTCTTTCCTTGTACCAAATCACTAACATTTGTGCATATCCTTTACTAAATAGCTAATCTTTTCTCTCTTCAACATTCATAATTATAATGAACAATTTCCTCAAGATGGTGTTTAGCAACGAACTTTGCTTCATGAGAAGGTGTCTCATCTCGAGGAGCAATTTGCTCATCAATAGACCATTTTGAGGGAATTTATAAAGAGGATGATAGAATAAATTTAAGAGCGATAGTTAAAGATGACTTCATATTTCCTCAATTTTGTAGGTGAGGTGGGTAATGAGGTATTTATTGATCAAATATCAAGGGAATAATTACAAACAATTTTTCACTGTTTCCAAAAGTATAAGAACCCTCAGCCACTTCGCAGAACAATATAATTCTTCTAGGGGTTCTATGACTTCCTTCAAACAAAGCAACTAAGAATTGTTGACAAATTAAAATACACATGCAGGACTTGGGAGCTTTCAATTCAACATTTCAGGCTTTAATCCCAAAAATTAGACAAGAATGAGATGATTTCAGACCCATATCACTATGTAATTGCATCTACAAAATCATTGCAAAAATTAGTGCATGTAGGGTCAAAATCCACTAAGCTGATTTTGTGTCATTAGAACAAATTTTCATCCTTCCTGGGAAACAAATCCCTTATGGAATAGGAGTAGCCCAAGAAGGAATTTATAACATCAAACCAAAAAATTACAAGCAATGTTAGTGATTTTGTCTTTCCAAGGCATATGATAGAGAAAACTGGCTTTATTTAGGGCTACTCATCCATATAGGGTTCAATGTGCAATTGGTTAACAAGATAATGAATTGTCTTTCCTCAATATTTTTGCAATTCTAATTAATGGATCAACCTATTCTTCTATCATTCCTACAAGAGACCATGGGTAGGTATGAATAATGGCTCCTTTTCTATTTTTGACTGTAGAGTAGGTGGTCTCAATAGAGTTGTAATAGAAACAAATCAGATTCAAATTTTATAGATATAAAAGATAAAAACAAATGTCAATTTCTTTGTTTGATTGTTACTTGACTCTGCTGTGGGCATGTTACATGAAATGTGATTGGAAAAAGGATGGCAAAATAATGCATATCACGTCTTGGATATGGCTCATTTGCTGTTAGAGATCGCTTAGCCACTTGAGCCATCGACTTTGGAAATGTTTCTAGTAGGAATTCCTATAGTTTTTAATGTTGTGATTATTTCACCTCATGGTTATTTTGGGCAAGCAAATTTTTTAGGAATGCCAGACACGACATCAATGGACAAGTAAAAAAATATTTTATAATTGCAATTTCCATTTCATGATATCCTCTCTTTATTGTTTGATTGTATTTTGGATGTTTCTTTTGATTTTGTTTTGTCTTTTAACACTTAGTATCATCTTCATTTAAACAAAAACCAAATCTTGAAGATGAAATTAGTATTACACTATATTGATTGGAATCCTTATAGCTATTTTGTGTTAAAATATTTTCATGACTATTAGAAAATGTTACTTTCATGTTGTTATTTGAGTACATGTTGTTTATGTACTTGACTAAGTTCATGCGTTAGAAAATGAAATGTTGTTGTGAATAAAACGACAAGGATTAAACATCATACTTCATATTATTTGTTTTCACAAGTTATCTACAGCTTGAGCTTTTTAGCATATAACTTAGCTGACATGATTTTTCCTAATCTTTCCTTGAAATTTGAATACTAAGTTACTAAGGTGCTCTTTTCTATATATGGTGACATTTTATTTTCTTTTTTTATACAGGTTATCTGGCCACATTATAGTGTCCATTATCGCCCCAATGAAGAAAATTTGTTCGAGTTTCTTACTTGTATGGGGAAAAATGGCTTTGACATTGTTGATGTTGAAGTATATGTCGTATAAACTACTTATAGTCTAATTTAGTTTATATTCTAGTGTTCATTGTATTTCACATCTTACACTCTACATTGTATCTTCTTTTGTTTTTAGAAAATGAACTTAGTATTGATGGTAAGAAGCAGGAATTGAAAAGAGGGGAGCAATAACATTGGAGCGACAAATGCAAAAAGAGAGAGGAGAATTGGTTTGGTGATACTCTTAGAGCCAATATCCCACATAAGACACACATAAAGACTGATGGTCAAGTCTTCTGAGTTTGTGAATTCACCTACAATTCTTTGACAACACAATGATAATGTTTTGAAGTGATGAAACATCATTTTGTGTGTAAATTGTAGTCTAACCAATATTAAGTTGGAAACCCATATTGTAATACTTTAACATTTCATATAATATAATTTATGTGGTTGAAATTATTTATAGTTGCATTTGATATTGCTTAGTATTCTAATTAACATATGCAACTTTGTGTTTTCATAGTAGGTGAACATGCACATTGTATGCCATTTTTTAAATCATACAAATTAATTTATATTGATTAATAATAAACACAAAATCAATTTGAAACTACTAAATTAGTAGTTTATATTGACTAATGATGAACACAAATAAAATGAATATATGACTAAATTAGTAATTTATAATGATTATTAATGAAAGTGAATGAAATGAATATAAACTACTAAATTAGTCGTTTATATAATGAATATGAAACTACCAAAAAAAGATAAATGACTACTCTAAATGATAAATTTGTGATTACAAATGACGACTAAATTTTGCATATATACGACTATTAGTAGCTAATTTACAGTATCTTATAACACAACCAAAATTTAGTCATATTTCTTCGGTCATTAATTGGTTTTAAACTATGACTAAAACTTGCATATATATGACTATTAGTAGCTAATTTACAGTATCTTATAACACGACCAACATTTTGGTCATATTTCTTTGGTCATTAATTGGTTTTTTCAAGTGATCATATAGTAATATATTTTGTTGTATATTTGGTCATTAATTGTGACAATTAATGACCAAATCAAAGATTAAATCAATGACTAAATCAATGACCAAATTAATGACCAAATCAGTGACTAAATTAATGATCAAATCAATCACTAAATTAACGACCCAATCACTGACTAAATTAATGACCAAATTAATGATCAAATATACTACTAGACAACAAAATTGAGATAACCAATTAATGACTAAGCTAAAAACAACTAAAATTTGGTCGCGTTATAAGATACTGTAAATTAGCTACTATTGGTCACCGACCAAAAAATAGTCGTTTATATGCAAATTTTAGTCGTTTTTTTAGTAATTAATTAGCCATTTTCTACTAGTGAGGCACTGAGTCTCCATTGTTATTATGGTTGGACTGAAGATTGGAAATGGCTTGTTTGTGTGTGGACAGATGCTCGTGGAGAACTACTAGATGTCCATATATTTTCATTTGGTGGGGTCAGTGGGCGGCAGGATACTAAAGGCCTTGAAAGTCTTTTTATTCAGGTTTTGTAGCAAGAATGCCAATATTTATCAGTTACTCCTGATGTAGGTGGTTGCAGACCAAGGAATATTGTGATTGCACGTATTGGATGCTTTTATGAACTTGAATGCCAAGGTTTGCATGTTTTTCTTTGACTGTCCTATGAATATACGTTGTCCTTACTAAATTTTTTTTTTTGTTGCCATCTTTTTAGAAGTTGGAAAATATTAGTAGTCTTGGTCATACTAGTAAATGTCCTGACAAATGTTGGGGATGGAGGGTGCAGAATGGAAGAAAGCAATTTTTGTAGTAGGTGGGAATGAAGTTAAAAAATGTCCTGTACAGCTGTGGCAATTTTCCCTTGATGTTACCTCAGCAAGTGGTGGTGGTAGTACACTTCAGCAGCAGGAAATAAATATGATCAAAGATAGGGCTTTGACTTCTCCCAATCCATCATCTTCACCTTACAATTCACATTCAAAGTCATCTAGTTTCATTAAAGGCAACCTTGGGCAATTGAACACAAGAAAGAAGACAACGCCTAGAAATTTATAAGACATAACAAAGGGTGCTTTTCAATGGGTCCAGAACATCAGCCTAGTTGGCTTATGTATAGACCACTCTCTGCAGATAGTTTTTCCAGTCGATATGGCTTCATTAGGTATTCTTCCCTTTATATGTTTACTTTTGTTGTTAATTTCCAGCATGTTCTTTTAAATTCTATGCTACATATAGTTGGAGAATGTCATTCATGCTTTCCACAAATGTAAATCAAATGATTATGCCTCTTTTTGTATGTTTAATTGCAAACGAATTCTAACTCAACTCTTTGGTTTGTTGGTAAATTGAAGGATATGCTGTATTAAATATATATCATGCCTATCGGGTGTGTTTGGACAAGTAAACCTTCAAATTGTATTTTGTCTCACTTTAATTCAATTCCAAATTGTGACTCTTATGTTGTATATGGAAAGAAAATGCATTCTACTTTCCTGATTAGGATAATCTTAATTGTTATGCTTTCTTGTATGTATTTCTATTAAATTTGAATATTCTATTTTTTTTTTCTTGGAAAATTGAAGTACACATTTCTTTTCAATAATGTTCTCAGCTGCTGGATGTGTCTGTACATTAGTTTTTACAAGTGGGTTTATAAATGCCTGCAGGTGCAAATCAAGGTGCTTCTTTAGGACTATCAAACTATATGGAAGGTTTAAACTCAGTAAAATCACTCACATCAACAACGGTTTCAAACTTGTTTGTACCTTCACATGGTCTCCATTTTATCCCTCCCGTACCCCTACAATTTCCTACGTGCCTTACATCTAAGTCTCCACCACTGGCACACTTATTACATAGCAAAGGATTTGCATCCCCTTTTGCTACTAGTTTTGTAGTATCCAAACCAACTCCCTCCATCAGGAGAGATTCCATGCAACGTATTGCCAAAGATGAGTGGCCATCTACTCTTATGGTGAGCTTGGTATATTATTATGGGGGAACATGTACTGTATCAATTGACCAGGAAGGATCTGTTACATATGAAACTACAGGGAAAGGTAAGCAAAACCGTTTACCTGTTGTAGAAGGAAAGGACTATCAAGCTAAGGCTCATCAGATTTTAGAGTTTGTAGCAACAAAAATGCATGCACTTTCATGGTTATCAGTGAGTCCTGCATTCTTAGACCAGCGTACTACTCTACCATTTCACTGTGATATGGTTCAGTGATTGCGAAGACTTCTCCATTATGCTGATAAGGATTTTGGGATGTCTAGAGTGTAGCCAAAACACCGTGTTTAATTATTGGATTTTTATCTATAGAGTATGCTTGTAGCATATGTTATCATCTTATGCTTATGCTTTCTATACCCAAGTGGTGCTCAAATCAGCAATTATCATTGAGGGGAAGATTTGAAAAATGCTCTTAGGTTTCGAAACAACAAAGATACAAAGAAAGCCTTGTCAAGCTCATGGTGACAGCTCAAAGTGTTATAAAAGTGAATTTGTTTTGCATAATGCTGTGGTATAATTTTTCCATCGGTTGGTTGTACCTAAACAGTAAATGTTGCCATTTGTTTGGTTCATAATCTTGGAGATTTGGGTGTTGTAATTCAAACAATATGACATCAACCTTACAGTGTGAGATTGTAGTGGTGTTCTAGGGTACCATTCTTTCCATATAAAGTCAAATATTTGTACCAATTTGTATCCTTTTATCGATCCTTTGGACATGCCTATTTGTAACTGTAAATGTGGTAAGAACCTTCTCAGGGGACTATTTATATGACTGAAAGTGAATACTACAGAAATTCATAATAGGTCCACAGTGTTGTACAGTGGAATTTTTGAGCTTGTAGAGGAAATGCAAATGGGTTTCTTAGCCATAAGATTATTCCATAGAGGAATGTTCTAACTCAACATCACAATGACATGGAAAACTATTTATTTATGACCTTGTCGGTAGTGCATTATTCTTTTGGTCTGCAAGGTTTCCTCCTACATGATTTCCACAATCTCTCTAATTAGAGAAATTTTCTTTTAAATCCTCTATCTGAAATTATAATGTGCATTTTATGGAAGGGACATAACTTAAACATGGTTTTTTTTACACGCCTTCTCTATAATTAATCCTCAAGATTATTTAAACAATTTATATTTTTCATTTCAAGAGCATGTGGGGATGCTCATGTCAATGTATAATAGGTATGAATGAGTAATTATCAAATATATCATAACCTAATACCAAATAATCTATTGGTTTATGTAAACCATATTTTTGATACAATTGCCAGCACAGTAACAGAATTTGGCCAAATTAGCCCTCTGCTGAAATTTGGTCGAACTTTTCTCAAATTTGGATTTATTGGTACAGAAACTCTATCCATCCATATGATATAATTATATTCACTGAAAGTGTATTAATATTTTCACTAGTACCATTGTAGACAGCAAAGGATTGTAGAGAGTCAATATCCAATGCAAAAAATCGTGTTTATTTTATTTTTTTAAATTTTTATCAAAGCATCGGAAGACCGACACCTTCAAAGCGTCGGATGAGCGACACCTCCAATGTCGGTATTGTGACACTTCTAGCATTGGAAGAGTGAATTCTGCACAATGTTGGTATCCTTCGCCAAAGCGTCGGTATTGCGACACTTCTGAAAAGTGTCAGTATTGCGACACTTCTGCAAAGCGTCGGTATTGCGACACTTCGGAAAAGTGTCAGTATTGAGACACTTCACAAGCATTGGTATTGCGACACTTCACAAATGTTGGTATTGTGGCACTTTTCAAGTGTTGGTATTGTGACACTTTGCAAAACGTTGGAAAAAGTGTCGCTCTTCCGACACTTTATTGAGGTGTTGGAATTGCGATGTAATGGCTAACCACATTTTGTCCAGCCTCAAACTGTCACTCTTGCGATGACTATGTGTTGGAATAGCAACGATGTGGCCGTCGGAAATTGGGCCAAATTTACTAGTGTTTGGTCAAGGTTGACCCAATCTCATGATTCAAACCCATTCACACCTGCAAGAGTTTATTTACATGGCCCAAATATGTCTCTGTTTACACAGGAATTGATTTATTCATGGTTTTCAGGAGTTTTACATGTCCTCCTTTACATTTTATTCATCAGTATGAAATGAAAAATAAAACAAGGGAAAATAGGATATTCCCATTAGCTTAGGCTAAATGGGAATATTACATGGTCATGATCATGAGCAGGCTCAACCATCGACCGTCGAGGCTGCACCATTGACTGAGCAGGCCTCCACTAGTATTGCTATTGATGTTTACGTACTACCACCAGCTGATCCATGAAATTTATATTATAGTTGTATATTTTTAACATTATTCAGATATATATATGTGTGTGTGTGTGTGTGTGTGTGTAATATTCCCATTTTAGCACATGGCTAAATGGAATATTAAAAATTTTCTTTTATCACCTTGCAACTTAATAAATGGGTAAGGGAACCCATTCTTATTGAAGACATGAATAAAATCTCTCATAATGTAGAAGGGATCATGAGAGTAGCTTCATTTTTCATCCTCAAGTGTGAAAAGGGGCAAATGCATGAAGACAAGGTCAGTTTTGACCAAGTCAACAACGTTGCCATAGGAGGAGTAGATCACTTTATGAGACAATGAAATGTGAATGAGGAAGAGGATATTTGGTGGAGGAAAACCTAATGGATGGAGCCCATGGAGAGAAATATTTCACTTGTTTAAAATGAGGGCAAGCCAGCCATTGTTATGGATGAATTGGATTATTGATTTCATTGTCTATGCAGACATTGTGCATTCTTTTGCTGTTTAGCAAGAATTCCAGGGAATTCTTGTTTAGGATTCCTTCTCCTTCTTGAGAGGCCTCTTGAGGGATTTTTCTTCATTCTCCACATCTCTTGGCTCAGCGCCAAAGCTACTCCTTTCAGCTACTGCGTTATTTCTGCTCAAGTGTAACGCAGTGTTGTTGGGTGTTATAGTGGACGACTCCACACACCATTTCATTGGCTCATCTTTCAGAGGAGGGAGATTCTATTCCTCTGGGAAGTTAGTGAGGGAGTTTCTAGATCTTATTGCAGATCCTTGGGCATCATTCCAAGCACTTCCCTTCACCAAAAACGCAGTCCCTTCTCTAGACTGCATTATTTCTTAGTGCAATTGCACTGCGGACTTGCTCCACTATTTTGGAGGGTGAGATCTTCAGGGATTGGATCAGCCTTTCACCTGAGATATCCTTTGGATGATATTCAGCCATCATTTGCAGCATCAAAAACTATCTCCATCCATTTCTATTTTCTTAGTTACAGCTGCTGCCCAGCAACTCCTGCATTTCTGTAGATTTTCCATTTTGTACTTATTTCAGCCAATCCTTTCAAGGATTGTGTATTGTAGATTCCAGGGGTTGAGATCTTGCTCCCCCTTCTTTATTTTGAGCTATACATTGTCCTATACATGTATTGACATGTTTTTGTAGTATTTCTCCTTCATAGACTGCGCAATCATATCTTGGCTTATCATATGTAGCAGTGCATTCCATGATTATTGTACTTGTGACTTTGATGAGGGATTTTCCTAAGCATGAGTGATCATTTCCTCAAGATATTGTACACTTTCTGCTACCATATTATTAATAAGATGGCTATGAGATCTTATTGCATTTTATTAATTTGATGTTATTCACTATTATTTCCAGTCATGTTTATGTATTGCTAGATCTCCACATTGGTAATATCCTGAGATACTCCCAATAGTGTAGTTGTTCCTAATTTGGAATATTACAGTGGTATCAGAACATGATCTTTGGCTCAGCCTGTGAGTCTTAGCCAAAGAAGATCAAGATGAAGAAGAAGATGAGTTTACTCTCATCTATCTTCATATCCAGAGGAGACCTCTCCAAGGAGTTCAAGAAGATTGAAGAAGGAGAAGAGGAAGGACCATGCACTTCCTACTCTCACAAATAAGAAGACCAGAGGCATGAAGAGCACTTGGAATTCAAAATTCTAAGTGAGTACCTTGCTAAATACCGAGAAAAACCTAAAGTCTTCCAAGAGACTCTAGCTTTTCCACAATTTATTCAGCAGAAAGACGAAAGAAGACCCCATAGCTATAGGATGATGAGAGGCAATAGATTTATATTGCCCACATTTGATGAATCACTCACATGTGAAGCAGAGGTTTGGGTGAAGAAGCTAGAGGATTTCTTCCTGCTACATCCTGTAGTAGACAGAGAGGCTATAGAAGTTGCAGCGCTGCACCTTGAAGGTGAAGCAAAGATTTGGTGGATCAACCATCTAAGCCATGCAAGGGTTTCTACTCTTGTTGAGTTTTCTCAGAGGTTGATCAGTAGATTTTGCCAGAAGAGGGAGGAGCCCTCACCACCAGCTGATGAGGCATGTACCAATGCTATTGATACCATGGAGGAGCAGCGTTCATCTTCAACAGTTTGGGAGGCCAACACTTGTGAGGAGGAAATTCTTGCAACTCTGCAAGGAGCTTCCACATTTCACCAAGGTATGATTAAAAATCCATCTCTTGCCATTTCAACAAACACTTTGGATGGGTCTATATCATTGCATGTAGTTGATCTAGAGTAGCAGAATAGCACTGCGCTAATAAATGATGGAGAAAGGAGGAATCATTACTCATGTGAGAACTGAAAGGACAACTTCTTTCAGGAAGCCATGAAGGAAGCAGTGAGAAGGAGTAGACATCTGGAGATAAGAAACTCTTTCTCCTCTCTATATGAAACTCTCTTAATGAGCATGCCACATCTCAAAGAGAGACTTATACTGGCAGTAGATCTAAGGCCTCTTTGGTTTTGGAAGGCCATGCATGAGGAGGAGATCTCCCAGAGAGATTTCAGTGGAGGTGCACTCCCACACATCCTGGAGTGCAAGGATCTTCAACAGTTTGAGGAGGTTCTTCCCTTCTCATAGGAGTATATAGTAAATGGGGGACATCTTTGGATGGATAACATCTCTCATGACTATTATGGACATTCCTTAAGCCATGTACATCATGATGGGAGGTTTTTTCCTACCACCTATTTGAGTCCTTATAGGGTCAAACTGATCCTCAGGAAGATTGTATTGCAAGGTCCCACGAAATACAGAGAGCTGATTTGGGATGATGGTAGCCCTCATGGGAGGAGTACCAAGATGAATGATGGGAGAATACATCCACAATTGGTTGAGTGGATGATGAGCAAGGAGCTGGTGAGCTACTTGCAGATTTATGATACCGGGCAGCAGGAGGCTTGGCTGTTTTGGTTACTCTTGAAGGAGTTTGGCCATCACTTGGCATACACTCTTTCCAATGGTATGAGGTTGGAGAAGATGTGGCAGGATGCTGGCATCATGGAGAAATAAAGAGTATGGGTGTATAGTGATTATGCAACATTCATTTCATTCACTATGTCTTCATCACATATATTGCATGAGGAGAGCAGGAGAGAGCAACAAAAAAATTTGTTGCTTGGGTCATTCTTTGGAGAGCAAGGGAAAATTTGCTCTCATTTATTGTATGATGTTGTAAGAGTAGGAGATGGCACTATCATGGTGCAAAGGAGATACTCCTTGACCTTTGATGATCAGGGATTACTTCCACCTTGGGAGAGATTCCATATTTTCAGCAACATCATTGGAGGGTTGCCCATTCATGCTAAGGGAAACAACGTTGTCCCATCTAGAGATTATCTAGTGCCTCATGCAGAGGAAGGATGGGCTCTTACTCTAGGTAGAGGGATTCTTGCATCTTTTCAAGGAATTTCCCAGGATCTCATGTATGGGTATCAAGGCACAACTCATGTTTTACATGTGCCATTGTTGAGGAGGTGTGGAAACTCGAAGGAATAAGGAAGAGATAGGGAGAAGACCCAGCATCATGAGATGAGGAGTACACATCCCTATTCATTTCTGGAGGTTGATGCACCTAAGAAGGTGATTGGATTGTGCAGTGGGAGCATGGAGGGTTATCTCCATTCATCTATTCAGTCATCTCTTGATGATGATGTCTCATTGCATGGAGAAATTTTTCCAGGGAGACCACTGGACCAGCAGAGGAGGATGGATGTTTCACATGTTGGGGCACCACTCATTTATTTCAGGAGAGTGGAAACCTTGGGAGATAACTTCACAACGCTGAGATTCTTGGATAGACTCAAGGAGGAGGGAGCAATTCTCTCAACATCATTTTCACCCACTCTCATTTCAGATTCTGCGTTGTGGCAGAAGCAGCAGGGGAAGGATAGCATCCTTCCAACTTGAATATTTGGCATGGGAGATGTCAAAGAAGGAGATGACCATATGACAGATGTCCTTCATGAGGAATCATCAGCGCTTTCACTATGGGGGATAGATCGATGTTGGAGCTCCGGGTTATTGGTGGAGTATTCCCAAGATCATCTTGCTTACATGATATTGACATATCAGCATATGAGGAGATGCATAGATCATGTGCAGATGGAGGAGTTAGCACAACCACCTCTTTTCTCTTTGAGGATGAGAGGGGACTCATTCTTGAGCCACTCCATTTGTATGAGCAAGAATTATGGTAAGGGTATTGTTTATTTGCATAATGATTTGTATATTCATCCCTTAACCATATATGTACAGGATTTTGCTCCAAGGAGGAGCATTTTTTTTCCTAGACCCCATGGTATACTTGAGGCCATGAGCACTATTGGTGACCACTCCCTAGGATGACTTGGGGAGGAAATGTATTTTGGAGGACATACTCACCTTGCAGCATACATCATTCACTTTCTCCATACATTTGAGAAGAGTAGGACATCAAACAAGTGGTTGAGAAGCCACACTTTTTGTCACACTCTTTTGCAGTTGAGGGTCAAACTGCATTGGTTACAATTGAGTGACCATTGTCCTTCTCCCTTGCCACACATGACAGCAAGAATTGTTCTAATTATGGTTCATTATGTTTCTGTTGTTTTTATCTTTGTTGGGAGCATGATTTGGGGAATGGCACATTGGTTGAATGTGTCCCTTGGGAGAGAAATCTCCCACATCATTTGCATTGCATGTTCTAATGGGAGCATGAGAGGACATGTTACCACTACATCAAAACATTGGTTTCCATTTGAGGTAAGCCATATGATTGATTGGATACCATATGATGGTGACTTCCAACTCATCACATATGATATGGATTGGGACAACATGGTTCATTGGAGAAGAGATCCTTAGAGGTCTAGTCTTCATCTTGCCACTTGAGGGAAATATTATTGCAGCCCAAGATCAACATCTACTCTGCACTTATCCTAAGTGGAGAGGGGGATAGCGTGGGGTAGGCTATTTTGTCTACCAAGATTAGATTTTCAGCCCACCTATATTGCAGGAGCCAAAGGTGGAAGATGATTTTCAGGAGTTGCCATGTTGGGAGGTAACTCACTTTGTATGGATGATTGCTTGGGGGATGGAGGATCTACATAAGGAATGTGTTCCTTAACACATTTCAGACTCCATGCCTTGGGTGGAGATTTTCTAGTTCTGACCTTGCAGTTTCTTGAGGACAAGCAACATTTGGGAGGGGAGGAGTGTAATATTCCCATTTTAGCACATGGCTAAATGGAATATTAAATTTTTTCTTTTATCGCCTTGCATCTTAATAAATGGGTAAGGGAACCCATTATTATTGAAGACATGAATAAAATCCCTCATAATGTAGAAGGGATCATCAGAGTAGCTTCATTTTTCACCCTCAAGTGTGAAAAGGGGAAAATGCATAAAGACAAGGTCATGTATGACCAAGTCAACATCGCTGCCATAGGAGGAGTGGATCACTTTATGAGATAGCACAGTGTGAATGAGGAAGAGGATATTTGGTGGAGGAAACCCTAATGGATGGGGCCCATGGAGAGAGAGTTTTCACTTTTTTAAAAGGAGGGAAAGGAAACCATTGTTATGGATGAATTGGATTATTGATTTCATTGTCTATGCAGACATTGTGCATTCTTTTGCTGTTTAGCAAGAATTGCAGGGGAATTCCTGTTTAGGATTCCGTCTCATTCTTGAGAGGTCTCTTGAGGGATTTTTCTTCATTCTCCACATATCTTGGCTCAAGGCCAAAGCTACTCCTTTCAGTTAGTGTGTTATTTCTGCTCAAGTATAACGCAGTGTTGCTAGGTGTTGCAGTGGAGGACTCCACACACCATTTCCTTGGCTCATATTTAAGAGGAGGGAGCTTCTATTCCTCTGGGAGGTTAGTGAGGGAGTTTACAGAGCTTATTTCAGATCCTTGGGCATTAGGCCAAGCACTTCCCTTCACCAACAGTGCAATCCCTTCTCTAGACTGCGTTATTTCTGAGTGCAATTGCAGTGGGGACTTGCTCCACTATTTTGGAGGGTGAGATCTTCAGGGATTGGATCAGACTTTCACCTAAGGGATCCTTTGGATGAGATTCAACCATCATTTTTAGCATCAGCAACTATACCCATCCATTTCTATTTTCTGAGTTGTAGCTGCTGCCCAACAACTCCGCATTTCTGCAGATTTTCCATTTTGTACTTATTTCAGCCAATCCTTTCAAGGATTGTGTATTGTAGTTTCCAGGGGTTGAGATCTTTCTCCCCCTTCTTTATTTTGAGCTATACATTGTCCTATCCATGTATTGACATCTTTTTGCAACAGTTCTCCTTCATAGACTGCGCAGTCATACCTTGGCTTATCATATGTAGTAGTGCATTCCATGATTATTGTAGTTGTGTCTTTGATGAGGGATTTGCCTAAGCTTGAGTGATCATTTCCTCAATATCTTGTACACTTTCTGCTACCATATTATTAATAAGATGGCTATGAGATCTTATTTCATTTTCTGAAGTTGATGTTATTCACTGCTATTTCTAGTCATGTTTATGTATTGCTGGATCTCCATATTGGTAATATCCTGAGATATTCCCAATAGTGTAGTTGTTCCTAATTTAAAATATTACAATATATATATATATATATATATATGGTCCATGTATTTTATGTTCATGTTGCAGTTGTACTTAATTTACATGTTGGCGATCATCATGATGTGTATATTGTTAGGTCATGATAGATATGTTCATTTAATGTTTAGCTTGCAGATAGATGTGTATGTGATAGCATGTTTAATTGTAATTGTAATATTTAATTTACTGTGAAATGATTGTAATTGTAATTTTAATTGTAATTGTATATATGACAAATTGTAAAATTGTAATTGTATGTAAAATTCTAAAATTGTAATTTTATTTGTAATTGTAATTCTATGTGAAATATTTGTAAAATTTTAATTGTATTACTGTGAAATGATTGTAATTGTAAATGTAATTCTAATTCTAATTCTAATTGTATATTGTAAAATATTTGTAAAATTTTAATTGTATTACTGTGAAATGATTGTAATTGTAAATGTAATTGTATGTAAAATTAAAATTCTAATTCTAATTCTAATTTAATTCTAATTTTAATTGTAATTGTATGTAGAATATTTAATGTAAAATTTTAATTGTAATTGTAATATCTAATTTATTGTGAAATGATTGTAATTGTAATTTTAATTGTGATTGTATATATGACAAATTGTAAAATTGTAATTGTAATTCTAATTGTATGTAAAATTCTAAATGTAATTGTATGTAAAATTAAAATTGTAATTGTAATTCTAATCGTAATTGTATGTGAAATTGTAAAATTGTAATTCTAATTGTAATTTTAATTGTAATTGTATGTAAAATATTGTAAAATTTTAATTGTATTAATGTGAAATGATTTTATTAAAATATTTAAATTTGTAAATTTGTAAATAATTGCAAAATAATAAATCTATAATAATATGAATTTTTGTAACATAATAAAGTTTAGAAAATAATGCAAATAAATTCATGTACTTTAGAATTATCATTATTTTATTATTATCTTACATACAAAAAAAAAGAACTTTATACAGTCTGGTGCGCTTATCATCATAACACGCATCGGTGCGTCTTATTACTCCAATGCACCGATGCTTCAGAATGCCTCTGCACCGGTGCGTCATAAAACACTGTGCCAAAACAAAAGCCTCGATCTTACAAACCGCCCCGGTGCGCCTATAAAACAACACACACCAAAACATGGTTATTATGTAAAGTGCAGTCTTAGAGCAGCAGAGAGTTCAAATCGCGGGAAAGAATTTTTCTGAGGAGATGAGGGTTTAAAAAGACGAGAGTTAGAATTTTGGCTAGGAGGTTTATAGCAGGGAAAATGAGTGATTTAAAGAGAAAGATAGACAATGACGCTTACAGGGATGTAGACAGCTACAGATCTCGATAGAGTACAGGTTGAGACCAGCAGAGAGCATTTGGTTGAGGCTGGCGATAGGGTTAAGAGGTCCCATGATGGAGAAATGGAGAGCAGAGTTGATGGCAGAGAAAGATCAATCGAGCCAATTGATAAAACCAAGAGGCACCATGAAGGGAAGGATTCTCATTCCCTTAAGGACAACAGAGAAATATCAATTGACGTTGTGATCGGGCTGGTAGGTCCCACGAAGGGAAAGATTCTCTAGAATTCATTTAAAAGCAGCTGGGAGTATTTTCCAAGCTTTGGTTGGCTTACATAAACTTTTACCGGCAAAGCTGATGTCGCATAAATTCACATCTTCAACTTTCAATTGAAACTTAATGGCATCTCTAACTTGTCTGAGCTATGGTCCTGTGGATGAAACCAGTGAAAAGTCTTCTTGTATTATAAATGAAAATCTAGTGACCATTTGTGCGAGAAGAAAAGCATAGATACCTGCAGCCACCATATTTCCACTTGAAAATCTGTTTCCCACTGGAAAACCTAATGTAATAGCCTATTTTGCAATGTCTTTCCTTTGCTCAACCATATACTCATCTTCTATTGGAAACCATTGCCTCCACATGTAATAACTGCATCGTCTAGTCGAAAAATGGTCTTCTTCTACTAACAAATGCAGAATGAAGGACTCGTTGTCATTGCTCCTAGAACATTACCCTTCTGCAGATTATATGTAATAATTGTTGGCAAGCCATCCGTCTATCTGCATATTATATTCTAAGACATATTGGTTGCAAATAGTTAAGTGCCAATTATAACAGGTTCACATGGCACAATGGCCCACTTGGGCCATGTAGTATTGCATCTTCACACGCCCCACATTGCATTCTCTCCACATAATTAGTGGGGAATTCCTGCAATAAAAAAAAAATGCATTGGAAGAATAGTTATTTCCATCAAGAATTTATCCAATTCCAATTCTCAATTTTAATTCTAATTCTAATTCTCAAGAATAAACAAAATTATAATTCTCAATTTCTATGGTTGGAGTTCACTAAATTTTGGTGTACACACCTAAAAGTAATTTCGGTGCCTTAACCGAAAATCGGTGCTACTGTACATATAACCACACCAGTGTCGATGTTACAAAACGACGCACCAGTGCGGTGCTATTAAGTGACGCACCGGTGATGAATAAATGCAAATAAAAAAAGCACAACTCTATTTTCTTTAAGTGAAAAAAAAGTGCAAATTAAAAAATGAGCGGAAAAATATTTTTGAAAATATAATTTCACAAAATAATTCTTTAAATACTAAAAACGTCTCATTATTTCACTATTTTTGCTAAAATTTTCAGCCAGATATTTGCAGCAAACATACCTGGAGCAAGAGGGCACGAGCGCACTGTGGAGCAGCAAAATACGTTCCAACAGAAGTATTCAGATATTCAAAAATCAAACATCTAGTGATTCAAACCCTGTATCATAGAATTTCAAACCATCTCGTGATTAAATTTGATTATTTTTTTTAAATTTTTCTGCAATTTATCCATTTTTACCCTAAACCCTTCATTTTTTTTGTTTTTTCCCTTGCTTCTCCCTATTTTTGTGATTTCAGAATTAGGTTTTTTCATTTTAGATTGACATCCAACCCACGGGACGACTTGCATAGTCATATCCCAATCCATTCAGTCATTGCGTGAATTTTTGGAAAAAAATTATTTTTTTTTATCGGTGCACCCTGTGAAACCTAGTGCACTGATATGTTGTATTATACAGCGCACCGCGCAAGTACTATAATAAAAATTTTCAAAACCTTTTTTTTTTTAAATTTGTGTGTCATATCTGAAATAGGGCACTCATGCTCCATGTTACAAGGATAGCACCGTATGGTCTATTACAATGTTTATGCAGTGCGTTATAATACCCCCACACACCGTACGATCTATTATATTGTTTTTTCAATGTGTTTTTAATACTACCACGCACCAACGGCAGTGCATACATCATGAAAGGCGCACTGGTTTCTTGAGATTTATTTTTTACCTCAAAAGTTGAAAATTTATTTATAAATATATTAATGAATGATATGGTACAGGTTTCAGATTGATAAAAAATGACTAACAAGAGATCAAGTAAACACATCAAGAAAAGAAAAAAAGGCAAGTTCTTCGTAAATTCTTTATAAAAAATATTATTTTTGAACTATATGTAAGTTTAAATAATATGTATTATTTATTGTGTATCATGCAGAGCCACAAAATGATGAAGCTAAATAAGATTATTTCTGATCTAGAACTAGAAGTGCGTAAAATCTTGTTGGAAAATTTGCAAAAGGATGAATTAGGTGAATGAAAAAATACTATCGATCCAATATGAGTTTATTTTTTTAATTATCATTAATAATATACTTAAAAATTTTAGATAACATGTATCAAACAGTCTATTAATTCACATCTGTTTAATGTTATATAGGAAACAACAACTCAGAAAAGGAATTTTGTTCTAAGAAAAGAAAAAAATTAGAACATGCAAATGAAAATGAATTTATCCTTAGCTCATCTGGAGTGGTGTTGGAGGTTAACGAAAGGGGGAAAAACTTTTACAAAAGTTGGAGGGATCTAGTGGAACGAATGTATAGACGTTCTCTCCACTTACAATACAAAAATCAATCCAATGATTCCAAGAACCAAATTTTATCTAAACTACAGGAAGAGTTTCCAGAGAATTGGTCAATGAGACATGTTAGACTTTTAATAGCAAAAACGTACAACAAAAAAAAAGAAGGAATGAAAAAGTAATTATATTCCTTTAAATGTTTGTCTAGAATTATTTATAAATATCACTTTTGTTATATTTAATTTTCAGATATCAATATAAAAATTAAATATTTTATTTTCATGTTACATTTTCAGGAAGATTATGAAAATCTAAAAAGATTAAAGAGCTAATATCAGAAATATGCCAGTAGGAATGTCCAAAAAGGTGTACAGGGAGATGATCAAAGAAATGGATAAAATTGCATCGCAGGAGGAGCCATCTCAACAACAACGTGCTTCAAATGTAATATGTAATCATTGAATTTTTCGATCATTAAGTACAATAAATAAACAATTTAGCATCAAATATTAATTATGAAGAATTTTCTTGCAGAAAAGAAAAGAAAATGGAACCCATTCAGCACATAAAACAGGATGACAAGGAAGAAAAGGGTTGATATCTAAGTTTGTGAGTAATTGTTACTTCCTTATAACAACTTAACTAGATTTCATTTTTGTATTTTTTAAGTTGTTTTACAAAAATAATTATTGAATGTCTTTAAATAGGTGCTAACATACAAAGAATAACCATCATACAAATTGATTGAAATTGGGTTAAATATGAGTTGTGAGTATATGTTGGCATATCAGAAATTAATTGTGGAATTTGTAAGCATCTATCGATCTTGTTTTACTAAGCTCCGTCTATATTTAATATAATAAAAACATCTTTTATATTAAATATATGATTTGTTATGGGGTATAAAACTTGCAGGAAATAAAGTATGGAACTACGCCAATAGATGAAATTTTGAAAGATGGCATTGTACATGGTTTTGAAAGGATGTGTATAGTTTATGAGTCAAGTGTTTCTATGGTACGTCATTTTTCTTTTTGATTTAAATTGATGTATATTATTTAATATTGAAATTTTCATTATTCTCACCAATGTATATACACTCATTTCAGTTTATTTTTATGTTTTTAGATGGAAGGTGAATAAGAAGCAAACAATTAACACCGTGAACAAAAAATTTCTGAAAATAACCCAAGTCATGGAAGTAGCTCTAGCAGTGACAACAGTTCAAGAGAAGAATGATGATCACTATGTTTGGATATCAAAGAAAGGCGTTGTATTGTTTGAAATATGTCTATGAAATCATACATTTTTTTTAATGTAATGGACATAGTGTCCCAATTGAAAGACAAAGGGATACCAATAGCTATCCCATTTTGTATGATAAAGACTATCCTATTCATATATATTATATATCATAAAATATGTTTTAATTTATTCTATTGCGTTCTCCATTTTCGTTCTCAAATTCATTAATAAAAATTTAATTCATATGAATATTGTTATGATATATATATGTGTCAACTTTTGATGAATAATGAATTTTAAAAAACCACAATAATTCTGATATGATATAACAAATTAATCCAAACATCAAATTAAAATGCATTAATAAGAATTTAATTATTATGAATATTGTTATAATATGTGTTGAATTTTGATGAATAATGAATTTTAAAAAATCACAATAATTGTACTTTCACAGGTCGATGTTTCTGAAAAATACAAAATGAAAACCGGTGCATGTCAGTAACTGTACACTGGTGTGTTAGTATTAAGAAGCACACCAGTGCATTTCTATGAACTATGAGCACTGAAAAAGCACCAAAACCAATTCAAAATATCGGTGCATTTGTGCGGGACGCACCGGTGCGTTTATGTGTCTATACGTACCGGTTTCGTTGTATGATCTATGGGCACCACACGAATACTGATACGAATTATAAATCTCGGTGCGTTTGTGTGACACTGTGCACCGGGGCATTTAAGTGTCTATAAGCACCAGTGCATTTGTACGACCTATGGGCACCGCACGAATATCGATACCAATTATAAATCTCGATGCCTTTCTGTGATAATGCACACCGGTGCGTTTCTATACATCTACGCCCCAGTGCATTGATATTACCTATGGGCACCGCACAAATCCGAAGACCAATTAGAACTGCCCCATGCGTTGTATCACCAACACTACGCCCGGTGCGGTTTTATACCTTAACGGCCTAGTGCATTTTGCTTCGACCATCCCGGGGTGCCTTATATATGTACACACTGTTGCATTCAAGTCATAGTAGCACACCAATGAAAATAACATCTGTAATAACCTTCGGTCGCCCATTTTTTTTAGTTGTGTTGAATTTCCGTTAAAATCTCTGTCAAAACCTCCGTAAGCATAAACAGATGTTGTAGCCAATTTTTTTTTGACAATTTTTGCCAATGTTATAACACTTAAAACCTCCTTTATAACCTTTTCTAGAGGGTATTTTCCTTGAGTGAGAGAGATAACATGTGAGCATAGGATGAAACAATGCACGATGGAACGCAGGAGGGGGGTGAGAAGTTAACCGTAACTATTAGATTTCACCATTGTCACTCGATCGAGCCCTAACTTGTCTGGGCCATAGATATTTTCTGGAATCCCAAAATCAGAGGCAGCCTCTAGATGGAGGGAATCCAACCACCTTCCTCAGATTTTGACCTTGTACACCTCGTCATCCTATTAAAATTTTGAAGAATTGAGTCAGAAACAAAAGATGAAAGATATCATAAGGGGCAAGAACTGAAAGCCCTGCAAACCACTGAGATAGGAAGGGTTTATAAAGACTACCTGATAGGGGGTGTGCCATGATGCCAATCTCTGCCATAGATGGACCTTCTCTGGGGTTGCAGAGAGATAGCATGTGAACATAGGATGAAACACCTTCGTTCAATCGAGCCTAACATGTATGGGCCATGGATATTTTCCTGAATCCCCAAATCAGAGGTAGCCTCCAGATGGACGGAATCCAACCATCTTCCTCAGAGTTCCTCTATTAATTACCCTTTGCACCATGATGCTTATCTCTGCCATGGATTTACCTTCTCCGGGGTTGCAGAGAGATAGCATGTGAGAATAGGATGAAACACCATCGTTCGATCGAGCCCTAACTTTTCTAGGCCATGGAGATAGGGGGTGCGTCGTGATGTCAATCTCCACCATGGATGGACCTTCTCCGGGGTTGCAAAGAGGTAGCATGTGAGCATAGGATGAAACACCGTCATTCAATCGAGCCCTAACTTGTCTGGGCCATGGATATTTTCTCGAATCCCCAGATCAGAGGTAGCCTCCAGATGGAGGGAATCCAACCACCTTCCTCAGATTTCCTCTATTAATAACCCTGTCTCCAAACCATCGTACTACCAACACTTATCTCAAGTCGTCGCACTACCAACACATAGCTAGAAACATAGCAAAACTGACATTTCACTCCAAACCATCGCAATACTGACGTTTGTCCCCAATACCATTGCACTATCGATGTTGTGTCCTGAAACATCGGTATTCCGATGACATTCCTAAACGTCATAATACCGACAATGTCCCTAAATGTCGCTATAGCAAAAGTTGTTAGTGGGATTTTAAAAATTGAGAAAAATTGGGGAAATTTCTGACAATACGTCAAAAGTGTCATAACTAAAGTGTCGGTATTTTGACCAAATGTACTAGTGACTTGTTTGGTGGGAATCCAACACAAAGGAGGAGATCAAGAAGCATGGTAAGATTATTCTATCATGGACTGATTTCATTACTGCAATAAAACAATAGTTTTATCAATTAGCTCATACGCAGAAAGCCATAATCAACTAGCAAAACTTTAGGCAATTGAAGGGATAGAATGTGCAAGAATACCTCCAAGAATTTAGGAGAAGAGCTCTCTTATTAGGGGTAGATTTGCAGAGCCAAGATAATTTTCTCATATACATAGGAGGCTTACATATCTACCTAAAACATACTATTCTCATGTTTAACCTCACAAGTCTAGATGAAGTATGTGTTCAGGCCACACATCTAGAAGCTAGAGGGGAGAACATTTCTGAAGATGGTAGAAAGAAACATTTTAAGGGTAAAAACAATGAGAAGATATAAAAAGGTAAAATAAAAAAGAATGTATCTATTAAGAAAGGGGGAGAAAATTTGGTTTGTAAAAATTGTTCAAAAGAATGCCATGATGAAGCTCATTGTTCGAAATTACATCTTGAAATGAGGCCCAAGAAATACAACAACAAAGGGAAACAAAAAACTGCAGCTACAAATCAACATGATTTAGGAGAAGATTCAAGCGATGAATCCAAGATTACAGCCATGGGATTGAAGAACGTGAAGGGAAAATGAATATAAACTAAACCCAGTACTAGTACATCAAACTGTCACATACATGCTCCAAATGAAGAAGAAAGAATTGAATTGTTTCATGTGAGGGTTATATCCAAACCTACCAATATTGACGCATTATTTGACAATGGGTCACAAGAAAACTTAATCTTTGAATAATCGGTCAAGAAAATTAACCTTGAGACCATACCACATCCAAAACCATATCCACTTGGTTGGATTTGTATGGATGCAAATTTATAGGTTTCAAAGAAGTGTATATTATGGTTTGCAATCACTGCACATTTTTTTGACATAGTTGAATTAGATGTGGTTCCGCTTGAAATAATAGGTATTGTGTTGGGGAGTACTTACTTGTATGACAGGAAATCAATCTTACATTTCCATGAGAACAAATATCATTTATTCAAATATGGAAATGAGTACATTGTTAGAGCACATCGCAAGAAGACAAACATTGCTACGGTAAATGATGGACAAGTAAAAAGGCTGGTAAATTCAAGTAAGAATTTTATTCTTCTAATGATTAATCCTAAACTTGATGTTAATCATGTATCATTTGAGGGATGTGATAAGTTGAAATCAGATTTATATGATGTAGTTGATGCACATCATGAGATGTTTTAGGAGCCAACAAGATTGCCTCCAAAAAGAGAGATTCAACATGATATTCAGTTGCAGCAATATTGTCCTCTTCCAAACATCGGTATGTCTCACATGTCAATAATGGAGAATGCTGAAATAAAGAGGGAAATAAAATAGATGCTCAAAAAAGGAATCATAAGGCCAAGCACCTCACCATGCGGTTCACCCATAGTCTTGATTCCAAACAAATATGGGACTTGGCACATGTGTGTAGACTTCAGAGCTTTGAACAATATTACGGTAAAGAATCGTTGCCCACTCCCAAGGATAGATGATTTGTTTGATCAGTTGAAAGAAGAAAATTTTTTTAGTAAGTTAGATTTAAGAAGTGGATATCATCAAGTAAGAATTTCAGAAAGTGACATATGGAAAACTGCATTCAAAACCAAACAAGGACTCTTTGAGTGGTTAGTAATGCCATTTGGTTTGTGTAATGCACCGACAAAATTTAATGTGTGTTATGGATAGTGTTTTGCATCCATTCCTTGATGACTTTGTGATTGTGTACTTAGATGACATATTGATTTTCAACAAAACAAGAGAAGAACATGTCTTGCATTTGAATAGAGTGCTTGATGTTCTGAAGAAAGAGAAATTGTCTCTTAAGATGTCAAAGTGTGAGTTTGGAAAGACTTATTTGGTTTATTTGGGACACATTGTAGGAGGAGGAGAGTTGAGAATTTATCCTTATAAAGTGGAAGCCATTGTGAATTGTCCTACACCCAAAACAATAATCGAGGTAAGAAGTTTCTTAGGTGTAGTTGAGTATTGGAGAAATTTTACTATTAACTTTTCTACCATAAAATCTCCTATGCATGCAGTGACGAGTGTGAAGAAAGGCTTCCAATGGGGAGGAAACCAATAGCAAGCTTTCAAAGCTTTAAAATACAATATCAGTTCAACTCTATTCCTTTCATTACCGAATTTGAGACAACCATTCGAGATACAAACTGACGCTAGTAATTATGCCATGGGTGCAGTTCTTTTGTAGCATGGTAACCCTATCTCTTTTCATTCTGAAAAATTTAATGGTGTTGTAAAAAATTATCCTACATATGAAAAAGAACTATATGCATTGGTACAAAGTGTCAATAAGTGGAAACACTACTTGATGGATGAAGAGACGATTGTGCATACCGATCACCAACCATTACAGTACTTACAGTCTCAAACATAATTGCAACAATCAAGACATTTCAAGTGGATGGGATTTCTTCAACAGTTTCACTGGGTTATAAGTTAAAAGAAAAGTTATTTTAAATAAAGTTGTTGATATTATTTCAAGACCAATCATTAGTGCATCTACTTTAATAAAAAATGATCCTATTGTACATGAGAGTTACATAGAAAAATGTGCACATGATGTTATTTTCAAGATGTGTATGCTAGTTTGACTGAAGGGAATCAAGTTGAATAAAAAGGTTATCACATGCATAATAATTTGATGTTTCATTTGGGAAAACTATGTATACCACAAGGAGAAAGGCTAAGTGCCATGAAAAAAGCTCATTCATCTCTTATTGTTGGCCACTTTGGGGTAAGAAAAATAGTGGCGCATCTACAAAGGTATTGCTATTGGCCTGACATGATAGATAGTTTGTCGTATTTTATAAGAGGTTTTTCTATTTGTGCAACAAGCAAGCCTAGTAATAGGAAGCTTGGGTTGTACACGCCACTACTAGTACCATCAAGGCCATGAGATATTGTCTCCATGGACTTTGTTGGAGGTCTACATATGTCAAGAAAACAACATGATTATATTTATGTAGTTCTGGATAGATTCAGTAAAATGTGTATACTTATACCATGTAAGAAAACCATTATTGCTGAACAAAATCCTAAAATTTATTTTCAAAATGTATGGGTTCATTATGGATTGCCAACTTCTATTGTTAGTGACAGGTATTCCAGGTTCATTGGGAATTTTTGGTCCAATCTATGGAGTATGATGGAAACAAATTTGAAAAAGAGTATTGTTTTTCATCCGTAAAATGATGGAGAAACCGAGGTGGTGAACAGAACCGTTGTGCATCTATTGAGAGGAAATTGCAGCAAACATCCTAAGTTGTTGGATGAGAAACTGCATTAGATTCAACACGCTTACAACCGGGTAAAGCACTCTTCAGCTCAGACATCACCTTTTGAAGTATGCTTTGGGTATTTTCCAAAATCACCATTAGACTTCATCTTTGGAAAGGATGTTGCAATATATGGCCATAGTGACATTGACCAGGCTCAAAAGTTCATTGAGCATATTCAGATTATACATCAACAAGTTCAAGAACAGCTTGAGAAAAGTCAAATAAAGTAGAAATAAAGGCATGACAAACATAGAGTTTATCACAAGTTTCAAGAGGGAGATGAGGTATGGTTGCACATTAGCAAAGAAAGGATGTAAGGGGAAGGTAAAATGCTCAAACCTATTTGCTATGGTCCATTCAAGATCACAAATCAAGTTGTTAATAATGCATTTCAACTTGACTTGCCTTCATATATGCAAATGTATTCAGTTGTTAATGTTTAAAACGTACGCTTGTATGAGCCACCTTTGATTGATGATCAAGGAAGTTATTTTCAGCTGCCTTCTATTGAATATTTCTCACCATAATTTCTAGATGAGCTCAAGGAAGATATAATTCTTGACAGGAGGACAAGAAAATAAAAGAGGGGAAGTGTTGACCACCTTCAAGTTGGGCTCAAAGGAACTAAACCAAGCAAGGAAAACTAGATGGAGGTTGGAAAGGTGAGGGAGTTGTAGCCTCATCTACTTAACAGGTAATCAAGCCTTTTGGGGTCCAAAATCTTCTCAATGGGGAGGAGTGATTAGGAGTTCATAAATTTTGCTCAAAATTGAAAGTTACAGGATTGGGTTGAAATAAGGATGGTTGCATAGATCTCTTCTTCATGATTCTAGCCCCATGAACGTTTCAAAAAACTGATGTCGTATGAGGGAGATATCATGTTCTGATCGGATTCCAAAACAGCTAAATTTTGCAACAAGGTTGACTGGGATGCCCAATCAGCATGGAGGGTGCACAGTCAGTAAAGGAATATTTTGAGGAATATTCCTTTCCTCACAACCAATCCTAGCCTGACAAGTGGAATGATTTTATCTGTTGGATGGGTTGTACGTTGTTGTTATGAGGACCAACCATAGGGTGACACGTGGCCAACCTTGAGGCCACCACATGTCCCTAGAGTGGTGTATTAAAATTTTATGGAGGTCCGCAGGTTTCAAACCCACGACCTCTGGCAGAGAAATCTCCCGCCACACTGTTCGCACTACATATTGAATCTTCACCTATAAAGGATTCATCTTATTGTTAAAGTTTAGTTTGATGTTGTTTGGGGGTTGGCGACCACCGACAGTCCCCGTGGCGATTGGTCACATTACAACATATAAATGTAACCATAAAATTTAACAACCAATGGCTTAACCGTAATCGTTTATGTATTTTTATTTCAAACATTGTCACATGCAAATTTACTGTTATATCCACTGACGGTTTCGTTCAACTCGCATTTTAGCTCGAGTTTGAATCTTATCCACCGAGGTTTGTGCTATAGTTCCACAAAATATTATGTAACCATGTGGTGTGGGTCATGTGCCCAACCACCAACATTAATTTAAATGGTTTATTTCAGCGGACTTTCAGCCAACTCTATTTTTTAGCGGAATTTTCCAATTTGACACGAGTTAAGTGGAGTCCTCCACAATTAGTGGAGCTTTTCTAGGTGTTATTGGGAAAAATGATTTGGAGACTCAATTTTCGCCCATTTTGAGTGAAGGAAGAGACATTATATACTAATTGGAGCATTCTAGAGCCATTTGTGCAGAGAAAACAACCATTAGAGGGTTGTAACTACATGTATTTTGTAATATCCCAAAATGGAAATAGCAACAATTCAGGACATAATAATGCAAAAAAAAAAAAATTTGAACATGTCATAAGAGGGATAAATATGCAACCATCATTTTATTAAGATATCAGCAACAATATAGAAAATATCTTGAGGGTCAAGCCACTCAAGAAATAAGAACAAGCCTCCAATTATCAGAACAATCAACACATGAGTTGTTGCAACTGTATAGAATGCCGGAGGGTAGTGACAGTGTTTTCTATATCAGTGTAGTTGCCACTATAAACATACATAAATGAAATATGGCTGATAGATACAAAATAAATGCCTAGAAAAGAATATTTGGGCTCTAATACATGATTTCTAGCCAAACTCGAAAGATTGCTAGAAATACCAAGAATAATACAATGTGACAAATAATCCTGGGGTTACCATGCCATTGCAAACTGGAACTGAAATGGAATGAGGCTATGACAGATCTGAAATGATTATGTCCTCCTCCAATGTTATTTATAAATAGAAGGTTGATCCCTCTACTCAGAAATAGACCCTCCTGATGAGCTCAATGAACCCTCCCATCAACTGCCTCTGAAAATAACGCAGATCTAGTTTGTAACTGTGCCGTGAGGGATGGTAGATGGTTGTCCTGATGCCAAAAATGTATAAATATGCCCAAGATACCTCCTTTATAATCCTCCAATGGATAGGCTACCTCTCCACTAAAAAAGAAGCCCAGAAATGGCTTTATGTGATCCTCCTTTGCTGCACCCTGCAACACAACCCAGCTCTAAATAGAAACTGTGTTGTAGCTGAAGGAGGTTTCTTTACCAGAATGCCAAAATGAGGAAATTTTAGCCCAAATAACCTCTCCTTCCTTTAGGATGAGGCAGGGATTCCCGATCAGGAACACCCTTGTGCTAAACAACACAGCAACCCTGCTAAACAACAAAAGGATGCAAAGTCTAAACAGACCAATATCAAAATGATAATCTAGAACATGAATAACAATGGCTACCATCCCCTCCATATATATTGTGTGAGCCTTCTCACATTGGGTCCCATCCATACTTTCCACTAAGCGCATGCAAGTTTTCCTCCACTAAAACTATGTTGTCTCACCATGAAGGCCACTCCTCCATGACAGCATTGTTGACTTGGTCAAAGTTGACCTATTCAACATGTATCCCCTCCAATTCGCACCCAAAGGTGCTTAATCCAGCGGCTTATTCTTCCTCCTTTCACATTAGGAGTGTTATTATTCCTCATAATAGAGCTTTATGGGTCTCCTCACCCACTTATTCACCTACCTAGTGATAAAACAAACTATAATATTCCATTTAGCTGAAGGCTAAATTTTTGGAATATTACAGTCCTCCCCTCCAAAAATTTTCTTGTCCTCAAGCAATTGTAAAGGTGGAGAAAAATTCCTCCCTTCCTCCTCTTATGGCCTCCTCATCAATAGTCTCCACCACTACTCAAAATAATCTGTAATAAATCTACCCTCCAATGATTCCTCCCAAGTATACAAAACCAATTGGCTCACTTCATGAGAAAGTGGAAGGTGTAAGTGGAAACCTTCTTTCTGTCCAATGGCCTCCTCAATATAGGAATGATGAAAAACATAGGGGATCTCATTCCCAATGAGAGACTCCCATACCCATGCTATCATCCAAATAAGATGATCCATTCTAGGTAGCTCATCAAAGAAATCCTCAACCCCCGGTTTATGCAATGTATTGGGGCTGCATGGAGAGATTAGATTTTTCCACCCAAGTTGTTTCTCTCTCCATTTATGGTATGTATGGGGCTACTGCTAATGTTAGGCTAAAATATTATGGCCTCCAAGAATGACCCAAGTCACCCCACCTAAAAAAAAATCCAGGAAGTTCCCCTCCTAAAGACTTAAGTTCTCCAAATGGCTCCTCCCACATGAAGACAAGATATGTAGTGTGGAAATCATGGTTTGCCCATGGTTTCTCCTAAAACATGCAATATATAAAGTATGGAGAATCATACTCCCAATGGGCACCCTCAACTCTTGTGCCACCCTCCCAACAAAGCTTCCCATAAACATAAGAACATTATCAATATATGGAAGCAAAAACAAATAGAAAAAAATATCCATATGACAACCAGAAGGTGGATCATAGTTCCACGTATGGAACCAGCGTAGTGCATTCCCTGCATGCCTCAAAAAAAAGAATAACAAGTGTATTTTCAGCCACTTTATTGCTACCACAGTCATCCTACAAAATAGAATCACAAAAGTAACATGTGGTGCCAATGGTGCACACCAAGAATCATTTGGCCTCCCCCACAAACCACCAATAGCATGGCCAATATCAATGCTATAAATGGCCTCAAGTACATCACAATACCATATAAAAGAAGGAATAATTCTACTTGGTACAACATACTTCTCACAAAAAGTAAAGAAGTACAAATCATCATGCATAAATGTACATCCTCTACTATGTACCTTGGTCATTGAGCTGAAATAGGTCAACTGTAAGTTCTCCCTCACTTTCAATGAGTAGATAAGTGGTTGTGAAAAAATCTCCATCATCATCCAGGCTATTCAACTCTCCATATGCTAATATACATCCCGTTGGATGCCCTCCCAAGTGAGCTCCTCCATCAAGGAATGATATGCATCAAAGTGCATGGAAAGAAAGTCCACATGTGTTGCATGTAGTAGCTTCTCCTTGAGCTCAGAAGCTCTAGTCAAGAAGACTCTGCCATAATAATATATGACCTCATCATCCACCATGTATCTATCATCTCCCTCTGGGTCATCAAGAATAATGCAAACACCAAGATCCTTGGAGTACTCTACCAAAAGTTGAGACCTCCAATATGGATCAATCCTCCGAAGAGACAGTGTTGAAGATATGAAATGTGAAGCTCCCCACATGTTTTTTTCTTCTCCTTTCACATCCCTCATGCCAAATTCATCCTCCAAAGTGCTGCCATGCCCATCATACAGTAGCTCATGCTCAAGTAGAAGTGGTGGCCTTTGGAATTTGGCCTCCCATGAGAAGCTACCATCCAAAAATAGCCTCCTAATCTTGGCCAATGTAAGCATGAGTGGCCTCCATCTACTCCAATGTATGAAGGATTCCTTCCCCAAAGGAAGTACCCTCTATTTTTCAAAATCCATGGAGAAGCTCCCTTGCACCATGGTGGTACCATCCTCTATCACTACAACAACTTCTGTCAGTGTAGTATATGTAGTGAGAGTGGGTAATGCTGAAAATGGGAGAATGTCTCCCTCCTCCTTGAGTCTATCCCAGACTCTCTGTTTTGTACTATACCCCTCCAAAGTATCCACTTCTTCAAGATATAAGAGTGGTGAATGAAATGGTAAGATGTCTCTCACCAATTCCTAATCTGGTGGCCTCCCGGGTGGAATGCCCCCATGTAGTGAGACATCAATATCTAAAGTAGACTGTATATATGAGTGGATTGGTTTGTCCCTCCTTTCACTGCACAATACAGTCTCCTTATTCTGTGTAGAAACCTCCTAAAATAGATAAGGGTGAATGCTCATCATCCCTTGATGATGATCCTTCTTCTCTTCTTTTCCTCCCCTCTCACAATCCGCAAAAACTGATACATGTTGCTCCGGAATTGTGATTTGGTTCCCACATGTTGGATAATTTGGAACTCCTTGCAAAGAAACAAGGGCTCCTCTAATGGAAGAAATGTCTCCCTCTCTATCTCCATGTGGTGATGGATCTTCTCCTAATGGTACAGTGCTATTAGCTCTTCTCTTCTCATCCTCTTTATCAATATTTGAGAATGCCTCATCATCAATGAAAGACCCTTGATCTTGGTCTTCCCTTGAAGGAGGAATATCCATGTTTTCATCTATAGAAGAGGGTTCTTCAAGAAGTGGGGATATTTCCCTTGGAAAGGTATTATGCATTTTCTTATCCCCTTCAATAGAAATATGGAGTGGATTTGAAAAAATAGATCTCTCCAACTCATGTAAAGTTTTTTATTTTTTTGGTTCAACAAAAGATGTTTCACAATGTTCAATGTCAAATGTTATCACTAATTTCTTAGTGAAACCTGCATAAGTATTTATATTTTCATAATGAAATGAAGCAGAACTATAAAACCACCAATCATGGGCCATACCTTTGAGGTGCAGTGCTACTACTCTAATGACCTCCTTTTCTGAGACTTGGTGTAGCTGAAGATAGGAATCTAGCTCCTTCACCCAAGCCTTGGCTATGCACTTTTTTGATCCATCAAAGTTAGATAGAAAGATTATACCTCTCTTGCTTATATTATGGTTGCTGGATCTTTTGTCTTCCTTGAGTTGGAAAAACTCTTGGAAGTCGAAGTGCTTTTTGAATCTCCATGATTGAGACTCATACTCTTGAAGATAGTCACTCAAGGTCTCCTCCCTTGGTGCATCTTCTTCCTCCATCCTTCTTGCAGTGAATGTGGGAAATAAATTGCGCTATGGATATGCATGTGTGCCTAAATTTCCACACCCATCATGTGAAAATCTAGGGCTTGCTTCACTTTCAAACTCTCTTGGAAATTCTCTACACCTCTCCCCTTTCATTTTCTTGAGATCTTCCTTGATATTTTTCACAGTTTGGAAAAGAAGCTGGGAGATCCTCTCTTCATTTCTCCAAATAATGGAGTCATGCATTTTTTCCTTCTGTATAAATTCTCCTTTCTATGAGAAGCCTTTCCTCCTAATGGAATAATGTCTTGAATGCACATGCTGAGCTAAGATTATGATTTGATACCACTGTAATATCAAAAAATGGAAATAGAAGCAATACAAGACATAATAATGTAAAACACAACAATTCTGAACATGTCATAAGAGGGATCAATATGCAGCCATCATTTTATTAATATATCAGCAAAAATATACAAAAATATCTTGAGGGTCAAGCCACTCAAGCAATAAGAACAAGCCTCCAATGATCAGAACAATCAACACATGAGTTGTTGCAACTGTATGAAATGTTGGAGAGCAGTGAAAGTGTTTTATATGTCAGTGTAGCTAATACTGAAAACATACATAAATGAAACATGGCTGAGAGATACAAAATAAATGCCCAAAAAATAATATTTGGGCTCTAATACATGATTTCTAGCCAACCCGAAAAAGATTTCTAGAAATAACAAGAATAATACAATGTGGCAAATAACCCTATGGTTACCATGCCACTGCAAACTGGAACTGAAATGGAATGAGGATATGAAAGATCTAAAATGATGATGTCCTCCTCCAATGGTATTTCTAAATAAAATTTTGATCCCAATACTCAAAAATAGACCCTCCTGATGAGCTCAATGAACCCTCCCAACAACTGCCTCTGAAAATAACGCAGATCTGGTTTGTAACTATGTTTTGAGGGATGGTAGATGGTTGGCCTGATGCCAAAAATGTAGAAATATTCCCAGGAGCCCTCCTTGCTGATCCTCCAATGGATATGCTACCTCTTCACTGAAAAAGAAGCCTAGAAATGGCTCTATGTAATCCTCCTTTTCTGCACCCTACAACACAACCCAGCTCTAAACAAAAAAAGTGTTGTAGCTGAAGGAGATAGCTTGGACAGAATGTTAGAATGAAGAAATTATAGCCCAAATAACCTCTCCTTCCCTGAGGATGAGGCAGGGATTCCCAATCAGGAACACCCTTGTGCTAAATATCACAAAAACCCTGCTAAACAGCAAAAGGATGCAAAGTCTAAACAGACCAATATCAAAATGATAATCTAAAACATGAATAAAAATGGATGCCATCCCCTCCATATATAGTGTGCGAGCCTTCTTAGATTGGGTCCCATCCATACTTACCACTAAGCTCATGCAAGTTGTCTTCCACTAAAACTGAGCTGTCTCATCATGAATGCCACTCCTCCATGACAGCGTTGTTGACTTGGTCAAAGTTGGCCTATTCAACATGTATCCCCTCCAATTCACACCCAAAGGTGCTTAATCCCGCTGCTTATTCTTCCTCCTTTCACATTAGGAGTGTTATTGTTCCTCCTAAAAGAACTTTATAGGCCTCCTCACCGACTTATTCACCTACCTAGTGATAAAAGAAACTATAATATTCCATTTAGCTGAAGGCTAAATTGTTGGAATATTACATATTTGAAAAATTTTGAGCATAATGAAAGATGGACATGCCATTAGGAGCTGGACCAGCAAATGTAGCCTAGGAAGGGTGAAATTCTTCCTCATTCTTGTTGTGTAAATGTTATGTGGCGACTTATTTCTCTGTTTTGCACTATTGTTTAGTGTTATTTTTGCTTATTTCATGCTTTTAATTCACTAAAATCATCTACAATTCATGGTTAAAATTCTCAATTCTTATGAAAACTAATGGGACAAGTATGCACATGTTTATAAAATGAAAATATACTTAGCATAGCAAAACTAATATAGTCCTTTCAGATCCATAAGCAGTTCATGTAATGGAAGACAAGGAGTGCCAAAGGGGTAACAAAGGGCGAACTCGGTTCATAGAAAAAGAAATGTGATTTTATTCTGCATGCAATTATAAAAATAAAAAATATAAAAATAAAATAAAAGGTGGACCCACCACCTCTTGGCATGCAAAATAAAAATTTTATTCAGGTATCTGAGGACCTCCATGAAACACCCACAAGAATAAATGCAATAAGAATAGCAAGAAGATTAGCATGAGGAGCAGCGCATGGGCCAATAAACAGAAAATGAAATAAGCCAGTGTGCAAGAAGAATCAGAAGGCAAGGAGGATGGGTAGGTTTCTCACAAGATGAGCAAAAGTTACAGTAGGGGGTTGATGATGGGCCTCTAAATTAGACATAAAATAAGGCCCATATAACCTTTCTTAGGCCCATATAACCTTCCTTATGCACACAAAATATATATTAAATATCTCCTTATACACTTAATAATGTTTTCTTATGCTTTAATATTTTCCTAGGAAGGTTTAAAGGTAATGGAATATTTGTGCCTAATATTGGTTATTTTTGTAGAATATTGTGAGAATATTTGGTAGATTATGCAGATTTGGAGGAGGAGATAATTTAGTGACTTTCTCCCTGCCACTGCAAGATCAAGCTTGAAGAATAAATGAGCACAATATGAGGAAATTATTGAGAAATATTGGGGAGATTCAAGGGGTTTGTCCACCCTCCTTAACTATCAAAGGAATCCAAGCTAATTGAAGACGATGTGAACTCAATCTATGGTTTACCTAGAGTCAAAGTGGACTCAATCACTATTTTCTAGGGAGTTGTTGGTAGTTGCCCTTGAGGATAAATAAAGTTGATCAAGAGCTACTTAGGGTCGATTTTCCAATCCATTCAATGCTAGTCGATTCCATTTCCATTCCATTTGCATTCCATTCCACCCCATGCCATTATTTTCCATTCTATTAGGCTTTTGTTGTTTAAGACCTTCGGGGTGTAATAAGACTGTATTTTTGTAATCCAATGAGTAGTCAGATGTTGTTTTACTGATCTAGTTTCAGGGAGCGAAGCTTTTGGGTTAGGGCCCAATCCATGTGCCTCAACTTCTATGATGTTTCGTTCTTTCCTTTCTATCATTTAGCTAGTTTTTTTTCTGTTATTTAGTTTGTTCTGCTTCTGATAGTTTCATTGATGTTTAGTTTTTTCTTTCACTTTGTTGTTGTAGTTCTTCATTTTCTTACGAGTAATAGAGTAGAGGAAAAATCCAAAAGTTGTGGTCAATAATTCCCCTCTCATCTCTATCAATAGAATTCGAGCAAGATTGACCTCCCCACACGGTAAAAAAAAATTCTTTCTCTTCACTTTTTTTATCATGCATTTTGTCTATTTTCGTGCATGAATCAACAGGTTTGATTGCAGGAATAAGTATCAATAGTCCTAGAAAATTTTATCAAGCCATCCCGCTTCATTTTCCAACTCTTTTTTCACTCCTAAACAATGTTGTTATGCCTTCTATTCCCTCCTTCTTCTCTCCTTAATAGCTTTCATGCCCTTTTTACTCACAAAAACCATTAAAATTTTGACCTCCACCTTTCTCTTCAAAACTCCCACTTATCTCACTTCACATCTCACATGATCTCTTCTCTCCTTTATTTTCCATTCTACAGCTCTTTTTCGATTTTCATTTTTACCTTACCTTTACCAATTATTAATGAAAATAGTCAAAAATACTTTAGAAATCAACCTTACCCTTTTCCCATTAATATTACCATAATTCCTTTTCACAATTGCATTTCACAACCTTTTCCCTCTTTCCTTTAAGACTTACGGAAATCACAAATCATATTTTTTATTTGGTTCCCGTTAACACTTACCACTCCAAACACTGATTACAATAATTCTTCGTACTTCGCCACATCGCAAATCATAAATCGAATTTTTTTTTTGGTTCCCGTGAACACTTACTTCTCCAAATGTTGATTGCAATAATTCGTCGTACTCCACCACATCGCAGATTTCAAATCGCATTTTTTATGTGGTTCCCTTTAACACTTACCACTCCAAGTGCCAATTGCGATAATTCTCTATACTCTGCCACATCAAAATTCACAAATCACATTTTTCATTTTTTTCTTGTAAGACGTTCCGTTCCCAACACCGATTGCAATATCACTGTCGTACTCTGCCACTGGCTCTACCACCATGTCATCCTGTCACATTTCGTATTTCGCAGTCTTTATCCCATTACATTTCACATTCCGCGTTCTTTATCACATCGCATTTCGCAATTCGTTCCCACTCCCAAATAACACTTCCCCTACCCCTTCATCTTTGCAATATTGCAATTGCGATACCGCATATTGCATATCACACTTCCGTCCTCCTATTGCAATTCCCCCATCGCACTTTTAAAAGCCTCCCACTCCAAAGGATTTTTTTGATATTATCAGTTTTAATAAATTCTAACCCCGCTTTCACACTTTTAAGCCTTGTTTCATGTGTTTAGCCTTCCCCTAGCACCTTTAACCCCCTTTTATCCGAACTGCAAAAAAAAATTCCTCAAATTTAGTCAGATCATGGATAGTTGCATGGATAGAAGCATGGTAGATAGAGCATAAATTAAATAGGGTGTGTTTATTCAATTGGCGAAGTTAAGTGTGGTTTAGAATTATTTTCCTTTCTGCCATTCCTTTCTGCACATTAAATTAGTTTCATTTTCGTCATTTCCATTCTACAAATTAAATTTCTTTCATTTCCGTAATTTCATTTCTACAAATTAATTTAGTTTCATTTCCGTCATTTTCTTCTAGCAATTTACTTTCCAGAAGTTCTTATCATAGTTTAAGAAATAGCACCCTTCCGTAAAGAAGAAGAGGATGACATGAACATAATTCATCTGTTGTGTATATAGCACTATCACCTCCAAGTTTGTACAAACCCCGGGTTGATAAAGTAAAGTAGGGTAGACCCTGGGGAGTTGGAGAAATTTTGGTGCAACAATATGGCTCATCAATTTCCACTCGGAAAGACCCGATGCTAAACACCACTACCAACTTAGCTAAATAGCATAAGCATGCATAAAAATGTCAACCGAAAAATATAGATCTAAATAGATAAAAAATGATAACATAATTCCTTCCTTATATTGTTCCTTCATCTTCATGATATATATTATGAGCCTTCCATAGCCTAGGCCTACCTCATAACTGTGATGCCTATGTGGCCACTAACCTCCATTAAGACTGCGATGTCTCTCCATGATCTCCATCATGTTCTGCATTAAATTCCCACTCTCTCTATCATGTGTGCATTATATGCACCAATTCCTCCACTATCTCATCATAAGTGCTTTATGATCTTAATCTGAATGCACTATTATCTTAGTTGACCTCCTCGAAGATCCTCATGATTTTACATTTAAGATCCATGATCTCCACTCTTCCTTCATTTAAGAAGATGCTCCACTACTCCATAATGTAGATATAGATATGAAATATCCACATGCACACATCAAAATTGGATTGTATTCATCTATGGGGTTTGTGGGTCCCTCAACCCTCTTATTTACTTAATTAATTATGAAAATTAAGAACTCTAATATTCCAATTATCTTGTGGAAAATTGAGAATATTACAGTCATCCCAGCCAAAATGTTTCTTTTCATTAAGAAAATGCAAAAGTGGATGCTACAACAAACATCCTCCCTCCAAATGGCATCCTCATATGGAAGGCCTCCCTGTTAGTCACAATGTGTCAGGCATGTCTAGCTCCAAAGTTGCCTCTCTAGAATGTCTAGAATGGCCTCCAATTGAAAAGTTAGATACCCTTCCTCATCAATGAATCTCCAAGTGGCAACCATATGATGTCCAAAGATCTACTCTATACATGAGATACATGAAATGAAGTGTTTCCTTCCCAAGGTGGAAATTCCCAACTCATGAACTATCTCTCCAACCCATGATACATAGAGTAGATTTCATCTATAAATTCTCTCATCATTAGCCATGTTGGATATGTAGGATCCAAACATAACATCAACATAGTTAAAAACAAGAAGTAGATACATATGGATGAACATGAACAATGTCAAACCATATTATCCCAATAACAACCACCACAGAAACGCCTTCTACTACCATGCTAGATCATCATGAAAACAAGTAAGAGAGCCATACTCTTTCAGTAGAAGCCACTACAACAATGCTTCTTACCATCATGCCAAATCAGAATCAATATAAATATGAGATCCATACGCTCTCAAAAATAGCCACGGCAGAAATGTATCTTTCTACCATACCACATCATCATTGTACCAAATGTAGTGCCCATATTCTCTTAAGAGAAGCCACCTTAATAAGGCATCTTGCTGCCACGTCACATCATCGTTATACCAAGTACAATGACCATAATCCCCCAATAGAAGCCAATGATGTAAGGCCTAAAGTTTCCATCCTATATCATCATCATGCAATGTATGGGAAGAAATTAGCCCATACTCTCCCAATAGTAACCAAAGCAACAAGTATTATTGCTTCCTCCTTACATCATCATGATGCAAGTCATGGAGCAACAACATACTAATGGACATGCATAGTGTCTCATCAGAACAATATAAATAAGCTCCCTTAAGGCACATCATATGAGAGTTATGCAATGTCCCAAACCCAAATACATACATGAACATGAGATATATCCCAAATAGAAATACATGTAAAGACATGAGACATATCCCAAGAAAAATCAAATACATGGACATAAGATACATCATGAGGTGTCCAAATTCTCTCATCAAAAACCAGCGTAGCCATGCCTCCTGTTGTTGCATTTCATCACTAATATACACAGCATGGATCTTGGAAATGTGATACGTTGGGTAGTACCCATACTCATCCAAAAATAGCCAACGCAACCATGCTTCTTGTTGCCCAGTATCATAGATCTATAGGAATGTAGGCAACCCCTTGATCCTCATCTGGATCCATTCATCCCAATGTGGATGATGAATCATGCCAAGCTCAATCTTGGTACCATCTCATCATAGAACACAAACACCCTCAATCTAAATAGCTTTTCACTCCATGAAATGTTGAAGTGCACCTCCATTGAGGTCTCTCCATGAGATCCTCTCATCAATGGCCCATTGGAACCCATAAGGCTCCATACATGCTATAGGTAGAGATTCCTCTTTGAGTTGTGAGGAGATCAATAAGAAAACTTAATCTTGACAATGGAAAGTACTCTCCATCACAATATGTCTACCATCTATCTTCTATCCCTCCAATGCTTCATGAGTGAAGCTACCTTCAGAATGCTCCAAGAATAATGGGGCCCTCTCATCATCATTGCTGCTAAGTGACAACACTTTAGATCTGAAAGGTGATACATGTGTTGTCTCATGGCCACATACAATGCTAAACTCATATTTTTTCACTATACTGAATAGGACTGTGCTCCTCCCATCTTCTGCAACTCCACACTTCAACACAAAGTGTTGGGTGTAGCTCAACCATGAAAAACTGGGATAGCAATACATCTTCACCTCGATCAAATCAAGGGTCCTCTACACAGTGATAATTTACTGTTCCAAATCAGTAAGGTGCTCTAATCCTTGGTTATGCACTTGCCCTGATGGCATGGTCTCACATATCTCAATATGAGGTACTAAAATAATATGAGAAGAAAGTAAGTGAAAACCTTGGATAAACTGAATCTCTGGAACATCTTGCACATCCACAAGAGTTCCTCCAACTGGTGCAATGGTCTCTCCAACTACTGGTAATGATGATGGATACATCTCTTCAACTATGCCAACGCTGGTATCTGCCTCCTCATCATGCATCTCATGAATCATGCATGGTGCTCCAAATGTAAAGAACTCACGAACATCTTGCAAAGATGCAAGTGATCCTCCTCCTGATGTAAGTACATCTACAACTGGTTGTGGTGGTAGAGGCTCCTCCTCCTGAGTGATAATGAGGTCATATTCCTTGGGCTCTTAATGTACTATCTCCTTAATGATGGTAGATGTCACTATGTGAGATGTATCTATTTTCTTCCCACCATACCTCTTCTTTAGTATTTGAATAAAGTCTGTATAAACAGACACTCTCATGTGTGACAAGTGACTGAACCACCAATCTCTTGCTTCACCTTCTAGGTGTAGTGCTACAAACTCCACAACCCCTCTCTCTTCTATAGGATATTGCAGAAAGAAGGTATGCAATTCTCCCCTCCAATCCCTCAATGTGATTGTGGAAGATCGATAATATGTAGACAAGAAAAATCTATGCCTTTTTTTTCTATTGTTACTTCGGGATATTCTTTCTTCTTTGAGTTGCAAGAACTATTGGAGAGAGAGATTCTCCTTCAAAGCTCTAGGTTGTGCTCTGTATTCAGATAGATATTTACATGGGGTTTCATGCCCCAAGTCTCCTTCATATTCTGACAAGTCCTCTTTCTTATCAAATAAAGTGGATCTAGTGGAATAATGTGAAGATATTTTCTTCTCTGGTTGCTTCTCATGCTAATAGGAAGTGCTTGGACCTTCCTCATAAAATATTCTTGAATCCTTCCTTTGCCTTTCACTCTTCATTTGATTGACCTCCATGGAGATATCTTGCAGGGATCTAAAGAGAAGAGTGGCAAAATTACAATCCTCCTTCATGATATATTTTTACTATATGCTTGTTCTTTTGATGCAAAATATGAAGTGTCCACAAGATGAGCCAAATATCATTCTCTGATACCATTGTAATATCCAAAAGGGGAGAATGCATTAATACAAAAACACAATAGATGAACTTCAACTAATTAAATAACAAATCTAAGACAACATCAAAATGTATAGATTAGCTTAGCCATTTTATTATGTGGGAGGTTGATAAACAGTACAATAGTGGTCAAACTATTAGACACTCAAGCCAAAGAGATGGCCTAGAATGACCCTAAAATGACCCCATAAGAGGGATTGCATATCTGCTGGGCTGATAGAAGGAAAACTGGATTGACCTTGCTGCAACTGCTGGGACTGCAATTTCCAGAAAAATGTAAATTTAGATCTAGGTAGTTCTGGAGCTTTGATGATGTTGAAAATGTATATTCGGGCTCTGTGACGGATACCCAAGATAACCCAGAAAGGGATTTCCAGATCTATGAATCTAGGAAAATCACCCTCTTAGGAATTGGACATATAATTGTTGGGTATGCAGATCTGAAGCAAGAGCTGACAAATAATGGCTGCAATATGTCATACAATCAGATCGATGCAATAAAGGTTGATCCCTTCACTAGAATCTTGGGCTAAAAGCTCAAGATCTAGTTCCTCCAATATCCTCTACTGAATGTGGTTGTTGATCACTCAACAGATTCAAAAAACTACACTATCAGAGAGGGAGGCTCAATATCCTAATGTTATATTCTGCAATGAAGCTCAATACTGATGGAAATAATGTTCCCAAAGTGAGGAGATGGTCCCTCACATGATCTTCAGCAGAAATGCTGAAAAATTCCTTCCTCTAAAAGATCTACAGGACTGAACTGCACAATACTTGAGGGGAATGCTGCTACATGGAGGTAAAATACAATGGCATGAATGTCGTATATAGATATGATACTCCTAAAAGGCTTAACATGAAGAAAAAGGTGAGAGGATGAATCCTCCACCAGTTTCCTAGCTGGAATGCTAGAAACAACCTCTTGAAGATGGCACCAATGCATGATGAGGAATATATCTCAATAGAAACCTTCCCATAGAAGGCACTTGAAGTCCCCCATGGGTAAGGGTGGGATTTCCGCTCAGAAACACCCTTTTCTAAACAACACTGCAGACTTATCTAAAAATCACAAGAATGCATAGAAATTACAACCAACAAATCTAGATCTAAACAAATCAGAAGTAATAATCTAAAGTCTTCCTTCTATTGTGCCTTCATCTTCATTATATATATTATGAGCCTTCCATAGCTTAGGCCCACCTCATAACTGCACTACCTATGTCACCACTAGCCTCCATGAAGATTGTTATGTCTCTCCATGATATCCATCATGTGTGCATTAGATGCACCAATTCCTCCACTATCTCATCATAAGTGATTTTTGATCTTACTTTGAATGCACTATGATCTTAGTTGACCTCCAATATCCTCATGATTTTACATTTAATATCCATGATCTTCACTCTTCCTTCATTTAAGAAGTTGCTCCACTACTCCATAATGTAGATCTAGATATGAAATACCCACATACGCACATTAGAAGTGGATTTTATTCATCTATGGGGTTTGTGGGTCCCTCCACCCTCTTATTTACTTAATTAATTATGAAAATTAAGAACTCTATTATTCCAATTATCCTGTGGAAAATTGGGAATATTACTCAAAACTAGACCTAACACATTGAAATAACTATGAAATCCTATGCAGACCTATAGATAACCAAGTAGACTTAGATATCGATGATCAGTAAAACTGATTAGAAATAAACCTGAGAAAGGGAAGGAAAAGAGGCTAAACCTCCCCAACGGAGTTGCCAATTCTGCTGTGAATATAAATCCCCTCTGCAAACAGAGGCAATATCTCTAGCCCTAGAGTGGGTTTAGAAACTTAAGATACTATCTAATGTAAGCTTTCTTACCTAATATCCAAAACAAGATGAGAAAGGGAATATGCCTAACTCTTCCTGATGTTATACTCGAATCCTTTGATGACGGCCTTGATCCACAGTCCCTGGGCTTGCTCCTTGATACTAGTGGTGTAGGATTACCTGCAGGAGATCAAGAGAAAAAAACAAACGTATTTCAATAGAAAACATATATTGAATATCGAATATCTAACAAATCAAGGAACATTATACTATTTGCACAAATGATTAGACAGATTTAGAAAGAAAACACTAGATATTTTATTAATAAATCTGAAAGAGAGAGATTAAAACCATGGCCTTAATATTGGAGGCCTCCCTTTGGTGATTTCTAACTCCTTCATCGAATCCCTTAAAGCACTCCTTCTCCCAAATAGCTTAGGTGTTATCACAATACATGGATGCAAGGAAAATGAATGATCGGACTAGCCCAACAATGACCAACCAGTAGTGGAAGGATGGGGATCAATTTATTGGAAGGGAGAGGGATTTAGGAGGCCATGAAAGGAGGAAGGTCCACTTTTCATGGGATAATCCCTCATTGATAATATAAAAATCTCTAAATGAGGGAGCTCGACCCTATCTCCACCGAATGACATTGAGCTCGTCATCCTAGAAACATCTATAGGTCAAAGCTTCTCCTCCATTTGAGGAAACACTGCCCAAAAGTGTTCAACGTGGTTTTCTTAGTCAAAAGAGCACTGAAAACATTAGGGTAGAACTGTCAACCTACCATAAACATGGGCATGCAACTGGAGGAGAGTGCTGACCCAGAAATTTAGAGTTTTAGCTAAGTTTCTTCAATGATCTTTCAAGGCATATTTCTTTGAGTCTTTAGAGGATGTATGTATGTATTTTTTCCATGTGGAAATACTTCATAGGATTTGTCACAGGGAACTTCAGGATCAAGGATAGGAGGTGATCAGAGTGAAAAATTACTGTGTAATAGTGGATAAGTGTGGCTTGAGTAAAGAAGTGCATGAAAATTCCTGGTTGGTACAGTTGGATATAGGTACTAATAAAAGAGTTCATCATTGGGTGAGATCTTGTGCATTTGAGTTGAATGGTATGTCTACATCAACACATCTAAATTTGCTTCCTTTGGGTTCATAGAATATTCTTTTTAGTATGGATTGGTTGTACCTTCATGGGACTAAGGTAGATTACTACGAGAAATCTATTGGGTGCTTGGATGATGATGATGAGTAGAAAATATTGCATGGAAAGATTAATCATACATCAATAAGAATGGTTAGAATTATGTAGGCAAAGCGCAGTTCCATGAAAGGGTGTGTATTGGTCACATTGCATGTTTCCAATGAAAAAGGTAAGGATGTTGAGGCAGTGGATGTCTTAAAGAGGTATCATGTTTTGCAGTAGTTTGAGGATATATTTCTAGCAATATTTTAGAGTTTCCTCCTCATAGGGAAGTAGATTTCTCTATTGAGTTGGTACCAAGAGCAACACCAGCATCAAAGGAACCTTACAAGATGAGCATGCTAGAGTTAGTGGAATTGAAGATGTAGCTTATGGAAATGCTTGATCAGGGATACATTAAGCCAAGCGTAATGCCTTGGCATACACCAGTATTTATTGTGAAGAAAAAGGACAATACTCTTAGGTTGTGTATTGATTGCATGCATTTGAACAAGGAAATGATCAAGAACAAGTGTCCTTTATTATGGATTGATGAATTGTTTGATCAATTGAAGGGATAAGTAGTTTTGTGAAGATCGATTTGAGATCAAGATATCATCGGGTACGTATCAAAGAAGAGGATAGATACAAAACCGCATTCTAGAACAGCTATGGGAATTATGAGTTTTTGTGGTTCCTTTTTGTTTGACTAATGCTCGAGCTATTTCATGTGTTTTATGAATAGTGTGTTGTGTCCTTATCTGGACAATTTTTTGATAGTGTTTAATGATGGTATATTGATATATTCTAATAATGAGGAAGAAAATGTGGAACACTTGGAAGTAGTGTTAAGATTGTTGAGAGAGCATCAATTGTATGCCAATATTAGTAAGTGCAATTTCTTTCAGACATAAGTTCATTATTTGTGACATGGTGTTTCCAAGGAAAGTATAGCAGTGGACTTGGAAAAGATCGAGCTAGCATGGAGTGGGAAACTCCTAGGAATGTGGATGAAGTCAAATCATTCATGGGATTAGCATGTTATTACAGGAGGTTCTTCAGGAAATTCTCATGGATTTCATATCCTATTACATATTTGCAAAGAAAAGGAAATAAGTTTGAATGGACAGAGGAATGCGCAACCATTTTTTAGCAGTTGAATCTTTTGCTTACCAATTCTCTAATTTTTTGAATATTGTGGATACAGAAAAAGACTTCATGGTGCGTACATATTCTTTCAAGAGAGGACTTATGTAACAGCCCTGGTAAAAATTCCATGTAAATAAATTTAATAAAGGAAAAATAATAACCAAGGTCATGAGATGTGTATTCCAAGTTGAATGTTGGGAAAAACATCTTAGTTTGGGTGTTCATCTGGTTTATTATGGCTAAGGAAATTGGGAAAGGCAATGAAAAATGATTTGGAAAGGAAAAGTATCATTTATTGTCATTTTATTTATGAAAATAATGGAAAATAGGAGAAAAGGAAGGTGAAAGGTCATAGGTTTCATGTGAGGAGGAAAGTGAAGGAAAATAATGGAAATTGAAGAAAATATAGGCCTTGTTAATAACAAATATTATTAGGATCAGTTGGTACCTTTTGTCGGTTCAGTTTTGGAGCTATCTCTTTATTCTCTCTCACACACTCTTGGACACTTAGAGTTTTCTTGGAGCACTTCAACATTGGATCAAGGAAAGAAAAGGAAGGACCAATAAGGAGAAGGGAAGCAAAGATCAAGAAATGAAGAGCATGATCAAGAATCTACAGTGGGAATAGTTGGCATGCATGGTACATGCATGTGTATATTAATTTCTCTTGTTGTCATTGGCACTGGTTTTTCTAGGTGTGATAGTGTTCATTAGTATTTCCTTTCCATTTCCGAATAGCCATGATGTGATGGGTTCTCTTGTATTTGGTTGAGCTGGACTGCCAGATGGTTTCAAAATAGAGTGAGGTGGTCTCTAAAAGAAATAAAAACATGGGCTATGAATCCTTGACTGATGAAAGGCGGGATATATGGTAAATCCTAGAGGTGTGTTCCCTCGATCAGGCCTAGCAATATTCGGCCTTCGAATGGATGGATATATTATAAATCCTGGAGGGTGGAGTCTCGATTAGGCCTACAAATCCTTGATAAATGAATGATGGGATATACAGTAAATCCTAGAGACTAGGAGGTAGAAAAATTCCTCACAGTGTAGGTGGATAAATCCGGTTACATCCATGCTTGTTTAGGGCCTATTGATTTGGTGTGGATTTTGGTAAAGCCAGACGAAACCAGATTTGGTTTGGTTTTGAGTCCCACATTCATGCTTGGAATATGGCATGAGGGTTATTGTCTGAAATAAATATTTGGTTCAGCTAATATATGGTTGGTTGGTTTGTGGAAGTCCCATACCTGGTTGGCTTTTGAATTCATTAATAAGAGATTCTTCTCCATGGTATTTCATGTGTAAATTTATTAGTTCATATGTGGTTTTATGTCTATTATATCCTTGTTATTTTTTTTGGTTATATGTTGGTTATGAGTATGTTTTATGACAGACTTGATATATGGCTCTCATCATGTTTTGATTAGCAATTGAGTGTACAATGAATATATGACCTAATATATGATAATGCATCTATTTTGATAAGGCTACAATTATTCTTTATGAATCACAGATAAATATGAGACCCCTATGCTTAGATATGTTTTTTATGACCTATAGATTACATATTTGTGACATGTTTGAAAAAATGCATGTCATGGCTAGTAGGGATTGGATCAAGTAATTGTATCAATGTTTGCATTAGTAGCCTTGTTTAAATGTTGTTATTCATTTCTAGGATTTTAATGAAGTTTTAGGAAGTTGCCTGAGACCTAGCCCTAAAAAGGTTGCTCATAATTTGGGGTCACTAGCATAGAACTACCTAAAAAAGTCCACAATCAATTACATTCCTTGGTATGCGAGTGTCTAGAAGGCCTCACTCACATCCATGGCTTCTCATAGGATTGATTGAGGGTCCATATTAGTAACATTTCAAGTTACCTTGCATATTGATCACCTAAAAGGGTTGGTTGGCTCATAGAGGTTATGTAGCATGTGTGGAAGGCTAGTTTGGTTTTCGTTATGTCTATTCCACTTCCTTAACTATACATGGGGATTTGAATCCCATCACAGTAGCCTCTTGTCCCATGTTTAGCCAAGTGGACCAGTTAGCTTGGGTAAATGTGGGAGAAAGGTGTTATAGAGTGGTAGCATAGCATGATTCACCCCTTGCACTTGATGGGTGGTGTGTTGGTCATGCATACATGTTGACTGCATATGTGTTATCTATGTTTGTATTCTATGTGCTTGTTTTGTATGCATGGTATTTTTTATGGTTTCAGTTGTTTCGCCATGTGAAAGTGGATGGTTTCATTGATTGGATGTGGTCATCATGAGTATATGTTGGTTATGCATTGGTTATACATGTTAATGTGTATATGTTGGTGTGAATACATTGACATGGTGATATTTGTCATGCATAAGGTCATGGTATGTGGTCGGTATGGTCATGCATTGATAATTGGATAATGGTTCAAGTCATGTTTATATAATATTATGATTTTTTTTATACATGTATCATGATAATCTGGTTGATCTTGTAGATGAGATATCCTCCCCTGAACTATACTGAGGTATGTTTATTATGTTATGTTTTGGTTTTATATGACATGTTATACTTGCAGGAAAGATATCAAAGATGACTAGCAAGATGGTAGACCATAGTTCACAATATTCTCCCTATGGATCAAATGAGCAACGTGGTGGTGGGAATTCTTCTGACTTAGCAGACACATTGAGAAGCTTGAAGGCATAAATAAGAATTTGTAAATCAAACAATGACATGATCATCCAAAAAAAAGAGAAAAAAGTAGAATTCAATGCAGTAATCCTTTAGAGTTTCTTAGAATTGTGAAGATAGGGACCACTTTGGATTATCCATGGGCAGGAGGATATGACTAATGGGGAATATGACAATAGATCTCATGGTGGGAACAAGTCGTATAGGGATGACACAATCATATATTTAGGCTCTTGGATAGTCCAGATAAGAGAGGTGATGGACACAAGTTTTACTCTAGTTTTGGTTCTAACAGACACTATGATCCTCATCACTATCATACGTATAGGAGTGATAGGGGATACCTTCCATATGAGTTCAAGAAAGCGAAGCCACCTAACTTTAATTGATATTTGAATAAGCTGGAGGATGCAAAGGCATGGCCACTTGGGATGAATAAATTCTTTGAGTTGCATGATTACATTGAGAACATGAAGGCTTGAATAGTTATCTTATGCCTCAAACGAAAAGCATATATCTGGTGTGAATATGTGAAGGAGGTTCAGGACATTAGGATAGAAGAGTTGAGTTGGAATGAATTCAAGAGAATCTCCTAGAAGAAGTACTTATCAAAGAGGTACTATGACAACAAATTTAAGGAATTCTATGAGCTAAATATGGGATTGATGACAGATGAGGAGTATACGACCAAGTTCCTGGAGCTACTGAGGTATGTGCCTTATCTTAAGGATGAAAAGGATAAATTTAAGATATTTTTCAATGGATATCAATTAGAATTTAGATATTGGATTAAGTATGATGAGCCTCAGTCACTTGAGTAAGTCATTGGGAAATTGAAGCATTGTTATGAGTAGTCAAAGCGTAATACATAATCTCAACAAGGTTAGAAAGGAAAACATAAAGCTAAAGGTAAATGGCAGCCGAAAATAAAAATATCTCAGAATGGAGAAGAGAAATAAAATGTTGCACCTTACAGGAAGTTCAACATAGTTGGACAGGGACATGGGTCACAGGCTGGAGGGAAGCAGAATAGAGGTGTTGAGTCTCAAATCTGCATCTTTTCCATACACTTTTCTATACCTTTTTCATCCACCTGAACCTCCCAAGTTGTCAATATCATTGTAGATTAATTGCAAAAGAGCATCTAACATGGTTTTTAACTATATTTTTGTGTCTACTGTTTGATTTAGATTTTGCTCATTTAGCTGCGGAATCTTGCCACTTTCTGCAGCTGCTGCAACTTTCCGCAACCATTTTGTGAAACTCTATGTTACAGGTGTCTACAGGAAAAACGAGCCACATGGGCAAGTCAGAAATGATGTGGACATGGATCGTGTCCTATTGGCTTGAGCAAATTCATCTAAGGAGGCTGCGGTCAAAGGTGTCCAAATGGAAGTCAACCGTAGAGTCCCACGGTGACAGGACTCTGTTTCGTGTCACGTGAAGATTCATATGGCCATTTCTGAGTTGCGGGGGACAAATCAACATCTGTACACGGCTCCATAGCCGAATTAAAACATCCACTCCTCGTAGATTTACTCTTCAATACGGCCATGATCCTAGATCTGTGGACGTAATGGTCTACGTGTTCTCCATCAGCATAAACTTTAGGAGACAGTTATATTTCTTTTGTTATAAATAACGCGTTTGTATACGCATATGAGATTAGTCTCTATTAGTTTTTATTAGTCTGCTCTGTAATGTAATTACGCTGCCACTGTGCTGTAAAATCACCTTTCTGTTATGACTGCATTTTAATATAAGAAGACTCTGTTTCCAAACGTAATTCGTACTTGAAGATTGTTGCCAAGGCTGGTGTAGAGGGCCCCTGCACTTGCCAAGGTTCTGTGCATTATTGTATAGTTCTTTTTTTATTTCTTTAAAGCTCATTGTGCCATAATTCATTCACATGTTTATACATTGCATATTTCATGGTATATACGCTTCATTTCTGTTTATAATCTTTTATGCTTTCCATTTTACTTCTGTCTTTCATGTTTTATATTATTGATAACTGATCATTGTTCTTGTTTCAGGTTATAAATAGGTAGCCCAGGCATTTGCATAACTTTTTGACTAATGACATGGAGTTAACATTGTTCTGCTGCTAATTTGTTTTTCTTAGTTTCTGTTTAATTTCAGTACTGCTTTGTTTAATTCAGTTTTTCTCATTTGCTTCAGTAGTTAAATTTAGATATATTAAACTGCTCATAACATCTTCAGTTGCCTCCGAAAGCCACAGCTGGACTGATGGTGAGGGATTGTATTAGGAAATGTGTAGTTTGATATTAGTTTCCTTTCTGCAAGTTAGATATATTAAATTTCTCATAACATCTTCAGTTGCCTCCGAAAGCCACAGCTGGACTAATGGTGAGGCATTGAATTATGGATGTGTAGTTTGATATTAGTTTCCTTTCTACAAGTTAGATATATTAAATTTCTCATAACATCTTCAGTTGCCTCCGAAAGCCACAGTTGGACTGATGGTGAGGGATTGAATTATGAATGTGTAGTTTGATATTAGTTTACTTTCTACAAGTTAGATATTAGGTTACTCAAGTTGTTTATGGTTACCTCCGAAAATCATAGCTGGACTAATGATGAGGGATCAGAAGATAAGTTGATGTAATTTGATTTAGATTTACTTTGTTGCAACTTTTGGATTTCTTTCAGCATAGTTTCTTTTGTGTTTAGACAGCAACAAGAATAGTTTGGTTTTCATGCTCAATAGTTCACTATTTTGATTTATTAGACTAGCAGCACCTTTTCATTTCAGCAGCACATTTTCATTTCCTTTCAAGTTTTGTCATTATATGTTTCAAATTCCTTTTTAAGTTTCAAGTTGGTAAATCATTATAGAGGATATCATTTCCTTGAACAAACATAACCATACTTGTTTTTATTTTAGAATCTCCATCTCACCTTAGAAAACCAAAAATGACAAAAAGTTAAGAAATAGGTTATCTTGCACATATAGTGCGCCACACTTCATCAGCTTACGAATCCCGGATTGATAAATTAATGTAGCAATCTAGGACATACTAAATTGACCAAACATTTTGGCGCCGTTGCTGGGGAAGTGTAAATAGGTAGCCAATTTCTTTAAAAAAAATAATAATAAAAGAAGGGAAAACTTGATAACTTCTTGAAGTATGCTCTCCTCTTGCACCTAGTGTGATCTGGAGGATTAGAAAAGAGAGTTATTGGTTCAGTAATTTCTTAAGTATGCTCTCTTCTTGCACCTAGTGTGACCTGGAAGATCAGAAAGAGGATTATTAGCCCAACTTTTTTTTTAAATAAAAAATAAAAAATGACATGCATAGAGCAAGAGATTCTAGGGGAAGGTTTATAGCTAAAGCCAAGAGTTCGATTTTCACAACTCCATCTTCTTCAAGGCATAGACAAGATTCACCACCATCTAACCCTAGCCTTAAGATTTTTGGAATTCAAGGAGCAGCTGAATTAGAGGATTCTCCTATACCACCTACTAAATCTCATTTAGAAAAGGAAGAGACTCTCTCTCATCCTCCCTTGATAGAAGAACTAGAGGACTTTAAGGACTCTAAAGAAACTATCATGGCATAGGAAGTAATAGATGGAGGTAGAGGTAGAGGTAGAAGAGGAGGAAATAATGGAGACAACAATGGTAAAGGAAATAATGGAAGAAATAGGGAAGGAGACAACTTGTTTGGATTCCCTATAGTTGATGAGGAAACTCATACAACGATGAAAAATATCTTACCATCTGTTCTCCCTAACTTTTATGGATTGCGAAGTGAGGATCCTGAAACATTTCTGTTTGAGTTTGAAGTCGTGTGCCGAACCTATGACTATATGGAAGACTCTCAAAAACTCAAACTGTTTCCTTCAAAATTAAAGGGAGCTGCTTTGAAATGGTTCATGGGATTAGCCACTCAATCTATTAGGACTTGGAATGATATGAAACAAAAATTTTTGGATAGATACTTGGACTATTTTATGCCCACCAATCACAAGGATGAGGTATTCAAAATGATGCAAAAAGAAGATGAAAATTTGGAAGATTTACTTGAAATATTTCAATACAACTTGAAAAGAGCAAAGATGAGAAACTTAGATGATGAAACCTCGAAAGCCCTCATATTAAAAGCCATTAGAGATGAATGGATAGATATTTTAAACATGATGGGGAAAGGAGACATTTCTCAACTCCCACTTCGTGATATAACAGAACTATGTGTCCATCTCTCAAGAGGAAAATCTAAAACAGGAAAAGGGCCTAGGGATCCTTCTCTTATTAGGGCTAACAAATATGCAACTGGATCAGTAAGTAGGGCAGAGATTGGTAATATGCTTGATGAGTTCAAAAATAATATCTTAGGGAGCCTTAGTTAACAACTAGACACCCTTAAAATCCAAAACAAGCAGAAAGCAGAAACAGATGCTCTAGCCATCTTTTGTCTGAAATGTAGGAAGAAACATGATTTAAGGGAATGTCCCTTGGATGCAAAAGTTGTAGAAACATGTATGATTTGCTCAGAGAATCATGAGATCAAGGATTGTCCTTTAATTCCTGGACTCAAAGCTGTTTTTCAAGAAGACCCAAATTCAGTAGAATCTCTCTGTTTTGTTGCAAGAAGACCTTGGCAGGGACAAAAAACTTAAGGGTTTAACAACCCTATGAATCTTCAAATCCCACCAAATTGGAATCCTTGGCAACAACCTTGGCTCCAACATCAAAATCCATATAAGCCATGGGTACAAGGGATGCAAAATCCTTATGGGAGATTTTCTCAATTTTATCAATATCCTCCATCTTTTCAAAACCAACAAGCTCCACAAATTCCAAACCCAAACCCACAACTTTCATTGCCATTTCCACAACAACAACCTTCTCAACAAAATCCAAATCCTCAACTTATGCTCTCATACCAACAAAAGACAAATCAACTTCCAGCTCAGCCATTGCCAAATCCTAACAATAAGAATCCTCAGAATACTTACATGGTAGAAGGACAACAATTTCCTACCTATATGATTGTTCCTCTCAACGATTTACAACTCAGATCTGGTAGAGTTTTAGAAAAACCTTCTATAGATATTCAAGAGCAAGATACCTCTGAGGAGGATTCTCTTCAAGTCAATAAGGGTTCTGAGGAAGAATCTCTTCAAAATTCAAACATTCAAAAAGAAAAAGAAAAGTTAACCTCCAGAACTCCTATAGTTGAGCAACCTACATCTTTATCTACACCTCCTTTTCCGGAAAGACTACAAATTGACAAGGGGGTGGAAAAACAAATCTTGTTGCCTAACTATGACTTTCTAGATGAATTGAAGAATGTTTGTATCAAGATTCCCTTGCTACAAGCCATTCGAGAGATTCCTATTCTAGCAAAAACAATAAAGGAGTTGAGTTTCAAAAGACTAGGAAGGAAACTAAAAGACACAAGAAGAATCCACCTGGTAGGAAAAATTGCAGATATCATGATGGGAAAAATTACCATGCAGAAGTATGTAGATCCAGGAAGTCCAATTGTCAAGACACATATAAATGGGATAGAAATTCCAAACACATTGATTGACTTAGGGGCCGCTATCAACATTATGAGTAGACAGACTATGGACCAGCTAAAACTTCCTAACCTTCTTTTTACACCTACTTTACTGCAACTTGCAGATCGATCAATTATTAAACCAGATGGTGTATTGGAAGATATTTCAGTCTCCTTAGATTCTTGGGAATATCCAATAGATTTTATGATTTTGACTCCCAAGAGTAATCTAGGAGGGCACCCATTTATCCTAGGAAGACCTTGGCTAGCCACAGCTGATGCTTTTATTAGTTGTAGATCTGGGGATATGTACATTTCTAATGGTAATTCGACAAAGAAATTCAATTTGTATCCTCTAGCAAAAGAAATTACAGAAGTAGGAGACAATGAATGGGTCGATGATGAGGACATTATACAACCTGTTTTTACCATTTCTGAAATCAGTGAGGATAGTCAAATTCTGAACACATTAGAAAATTTTGAGACATCTTCAGAATATGACCCCACACAATTTCAATTGGAATCTGACATAGAATATTTATCATCAAGACAAATGTCTCTTTACTCTATGGAAGAGTTTGGTAATTCTGCTATTGAGATTTTTCCAGAAAAGACATTGAATATCAATAAACATCTGGAGAAGTCACAACAAGAAGAACTAACCAGAATCTTGCAAAAAAATTCTACCGCATTTGCATGGGAGTATACTAACATGAAGGGTATTGATCCTAAGACTTGCATCCATCATATCTATATTGAGGAAAACAGTAGACCAATCAGACAACCTCAAAGAAGGATGAATCCAAATCTTAGGGAGATAGTGAAAGAAGAGCTCCAAAAATTACTCAATGTAAACTTCATTTATCCAATTTCAGATAGCCGATGGGTTTCTGCTCTGGTTATAGTACCTAAAAAGAATGGTAAATGGAGGGTATGCATTTATTACAGGGAATTGAACAAAGCAAATTTGAAGGATCACTTTCCTTTGCCTTTTATTGATCAGGTATTAGATACATTAGCAGGTAAAAAGTACTTTTCATTTTTGGATGGTTTTAGTGGCTATAATAAAATTCAGGTAGCACCTGAAGATCAAGATAAGACCACATTTACCTGTCCATGGGGAACTTTTGCCTATCGAGTGCTTCCTTTTGGGTTATGTAATGCACCTGCAACATTCCAAAGAGCAGTACTAGGAATTTTTTCTGATCTAATCCATGATCGTGTAGAGGTTTATATGGATGATTTTACAGTTTATGGTAATTCATTTGAAGAGGCATTAGAAAATTTGGAAAAAGTTCTTATAAGATGTAAAGAAACAAACCTTTCATTAAGCCATGAAAAATGCTTTATGATGTTTACTGAAGGGATTGTTTTAGGACATCATATTTCAGGAGATGGGATTAAGGTGATAGATCAAAAGTTGAAGTCATCTCCAAGTTACCTATTCCAAATTGTCAAAGAGATGTTAGAAGTTTTTTAGGATTTACTGGTTACTATAGAAGATTTATAGAAAACTTCACTAAAATTGCATCTCCACTCTTCAAATTTCTTACAAAAGACTGTGAATTTAAATGGGATCCTGATTGTCAATCAGCTTTTGAAACTTTGAAAACGAGAATATCTGAAGCACCTATCTTGAGAGGACCAAATTGGAAACTCCCTTTCCATATTTCTACGGATGCTTCAGATACAGCTCTAGGAGCTGTGTTGGGTCAAAAAGATTTAGTTCCTTATGCCATTTATTATACTAGTAAAAATTTGACTCCCACAAAGTTGAACTATACTGTGACTGAAAAAGAGTTTTTAGCTGTTGTTCATGCAATTAATAAGTTTAGACATTACATAATAGGCTATGAAACTTTTATTCATACTGACCATTCCGCAATTAGATATTTAATGAACAAACCTGTTACTAATGGCAGAGTGACAAGATGGCTCTTACTTTTGCAAGAATTCAATATTACTGTGTTGGATAGACCAGGAAAACAAAATACAGTAGCTGATTTCTTGTCTAGGATTCAGAATACTAAAGAAGATTCTCCCGTAGAGGATAAGTTTCCTGATGAATACTTGTTTGCAGTAACTATTAAAACTCCTTGGTATGCAGATATTGCTAACTATTTGGTTACAGGGAAACTACCTTCACATTTATTTCCAAGTGAAAAACGAAAAATTATTTAGGAGAGTTCAAAATATTCATGGATTTCTAATGAATTGTTTAAAACAGGGCCAGATCTTGTGATCAGAAGATGTGTCAGGGAAGATGAAATGCCTAATATTCTTAAGGCATGTCATGATGAACCATGCGGTGGACACTTTGCAGACAAAAGGACGGCCTATAAAATCCTCTCTTTAGGATATTATTGGCCTTTCCTCTTCAAAGATGCAAAACAATATGTCAAAAGGTGTGACAGCTGCCAAAGAGTAGGGAAACCTACCCTTTCAAATGAAATGCCATTGCAAACACAGGTACTCATTGAACCCTTTGAAAAATGGGCTTTAGATTTCATTGGACCTATTAATCCACCGTCTAAGCAAAAGAAGTATATATTGGTTTGTATTGATTATGTTACTAAATGGGTAGAAGCCAAAGCATTAGTATCTGCTACTGAAAATTCAGTTGTTCATTTTCTTTATGAGGATATTTTTACTCGCTTTGGTGTTCCAAGAGAAATTGTGACAGATCAAGGAAGCCAATTCACATCCAACTTGGTGGAGAAATTGATGGAAGAATAAAAAATCAAGCACATAAGATCTACTCCTTACCATCTGCAAGCAAATGGTCAAGTGGAGTCCACAAACAAATTTCTTGAAAGTATCATCACCAAAATTGTTCATCTACATAGAAGAGATTGGGCAGAAAGGCTTCCTGAAGCCTTGTGGGCCTACAGAACTACATGGAGAAATACAACATGACATTCTCCCTATGAACTTGTTTATGGGAAAGAAGTCTTGCTCCCCATTGAGTTCCAAGTCAAGACCTTCAAGATAGCAGTCCAATTGGGGATGAATTTATCAGAAGCCCAAAAGCATAGAATGGAGCAATTAAATGAGCTAGATGAGATCAGACAAGAGGCAATTCTAAGAACTGATCTAGTTCAATATCAAAGAGCTAAATGGCATGACAAGTACATCAAGGAGAAGAAGTTTCAAGAAGGAGATTGGGCATTGTTATTTGATTCCAAGTTTAAAGATTTTCAAGGAAAATTTCAGACTCATTGGCTTGGGCCATATGAGATTGACAATATCTTTAGCAATGGAGCGGTAAGAATCAAGACCATTGATGAGTTTCAAACTCCTCTTATTGTGAATGGCCATAGATTGAAAGTTTATCATAAGCCACTCTCAAAGGAGGAATTTGTCAAAATGTTCCATTTCATTCCACTTCACTTCATTTCATTTCATTTCATTTCACTTCATTCCACTTCATTTCATCCATTCCATCAATAAAAATCTTTTTATGGCCATTTCCACCTGGTCATTTGTCATTTTTTCATTTCTATTTCAGCCAAGTAATAGCTGTGTCAGTTTCCGCAGCTGACATCTGTTTCCGCAGCTGACTCCAGTTTCCGCAGCCAGGAGCAGATTCCGCAGCTACTACTACTCTGTTTTCAAAAAGAATGTACAGTTAGTTGTTATTTTCATAAATTATGAAATAAAATGCAGGAGAAAGGATCAATGGAACATTCAAGACACTAATGAAGATCAATCAGTTGAAGACCAAGGGCAAAAGCAAGGATTCCAAAGATATGAATAAAGTTTATTTCAAATAGTATTGAAAAACACATTTTTATATAATTTTAAACTATGAGCTCTACCCATAACGCGCAATGATTATATTGACAGTCCCGTAACCTTCCATGATCTCTATGTTATCCTCTTGCATTTATTCACAAACGGTTTCATTATTGAAATTCCGACTCTCACTCATGTTCAAATATCCCACCGTAGATAATGATACGTATTTGAGTTGACAAAGGACTCTTACAAGCCGCATAACTTCATAATCATTGATTGAAACGTGTTTATATTTATTACACAGCCACCAAAATTCAAAATGCGGCCGAATGCATTATACGTTGTTAACCTCTCTGTCGTATCTCTGTCGTGTTTAAAAAACCCCACTCTACTCATTCTCACTTCCTGTTTCACTCCATTCCATTTCGTTTGCTCACTCTCATTCCCGTATATCCACCCACAGTCTTATTCCATTCTGTTTATGGTGCTCATTTCCGTTTTGTGATAACATCCCCACAGTATTGTGCTCGATTCTGTGTATTCCATCGTTCCATTTTCACTTAACCCTCACAGAGGCAAGCCTGTGAAGCACAGAGAAGTAAAATGGGAAAATTATTAAGGGCAGAGCCGGAAGGACCGAAGTTTTTAGAGGGATACCCACAAGCAAAAGAGATGTTGAGGAAAGCTAAATGGCTGCGTTTTATCCAGAAATTCAGGGGTTACCACAGAGAAGTTACCAAAGCGTTTGCAAGATCATTTGATGGTTCGGAAGCAGAAGTGGGAGACCTCAAGTTTTTGGTCAATGAAGCATCAATAGCAGCAGCCACAGAGCTTCTTCAGGAAGGCGAACGTTGGTTCAAAAATAAAAGTATCAGTGATGAGGCATGGAGAACAATCCTCCGAAATCAAGGTATGGATATCACTGTTTTCAAAAGAGGAATCCCTGTGCATGCAATAAAAGATGAATGGGCCACTTTATTACTCATTGTTCAGAAATTTATTACATGTGAAGGCCGCTTTGGCTCTATGTACATGTATCATACTAGGCTATTGATGAATTTTCTTGAAAACCAAACTCTCAATCTTCCTTATTTCCTATTCAATAGCTTGAAGAAAATGGTTGTGACTGTGCAAAAACACCTAGGAGATGTAGAGCCTCATTTATATCACCATGGGCTTATAAAAATTCTGATTGAAAAAGAGCTAAAGGAAAGAAAAGATACATGGGAACAATTCCTAGTTAGAAACTTCTTTGAAGAACCTCAGGAAATTCCTGAAGGTAGTCCAATTAGAAGGAGTAGAAGAAATAAAATGAATGTTGAAACCCAAGTTGCTCCTACACAGGAAATTCCCGCAGCTAGCACAGCAAAAAGAAGTAGAAGGAAAAGAACAGTAGATGAAATCCAAGATCCTTCTACTACTACTATCAAGAAAACTGATAGGGAAGAGAGATTGGTAAAAAGGAAGAAGAAGGAAATTAAAGCTAAGAAGCCAACAATACCAAAAGGGAAAGAAATTATTGAGGTTGTCCATAAAACTTCTTCTGAAGAAGAAGAAGATCACCAAATTCTATCTGAAAGATTAATTTTTCTTCAAAAACAGTCATCTCTATCCAAGAAGGCAAAAACGGGAAAACAAGAACAAAAGGGTAGTGTACCACAGCATGTGAGGAGAAGCAGCAGGCTTAAGGGAAAACTGAGAAAAACACAAATTAAAGGTCCTCATTTCATTGATTTGGGTGAGGAGACATATGAACAGTCTCCAACTGACCATAGTCCATTTCAGTCAGTTAGTGAACCTGACTCCTTTCACTCCCAATCAGACAATGAGCGTACTCCATCTTATTCTCAGCAAAATATTGATGTAAGTTCTCCTCGGCTAGATTTTGAACATAATTCTCCCTTGCAACACTTTGGGGACAGCCCAATGAAAAAGAAACCGGAAGTAGACCCCAAACAGCAGGAGGTATATGACTATATAGAATCCTTGGAGAAGGCAGCCATAGGCCCAAGTACCTCTTCTATTCAGCCTCATACATTGCAGGATGATTTGGTTCAGTCATTAAAACAGGAGATTTTTGAGCTTGAGCTTTTGAATCGGCATATCAAAAATGAAAATGAAACACTCAAAGAGCAAGGCAAACTGGACAAGATTATCCATGACAATAGTATGTTACATTTGGGTATTTGGCAAAAGAAGAATAAGAAGCTAAAAAGGAAATGCCAAAAATTGAGTAGAGCACTTGTGAATATCAAATTCGGGTGCTTAATGAAGAAACCCAGAATGATGGCAGTACCAAAGAAGAAGAGAAGGGGGTTAGATGTGCTGGCTGAAGTATCAAGGCACATGAATTGAACAAAGAGTATCAAAGTTTTGGTTGCATGAGGACATGCAACACCTTCACAGTGGGGGTATGTTGAGTCCCGAATTTGCATCTTTTCCATACACTTTTCCATACCTTTTTCACTCACCTAAACCTCCAAAATTGTCAATATCATGTGCAAGAGGGTATCTAACATGGTTTTTAATTATGTTTTTGTGTTTTCTATTTGATCTAGATTTTGTTCATACAGCTGCGGAAACTTGCCACTTCACTTGAAATTCTTGCCTTCATAGCGGCTATTTTTGTGGGAAATCTATGCTCTGAGTGTCTGAAGGAAGCAGGCCACATGGGCGGATAGGAATGACGAGGACATGGTTAAGTGTCCTATGGGTTCAAGTAAATTCGTCCCGAAAGCGCGGTCGAGAAGCCATCACGTGGAAGTCAACTGTGGGTTATGTGGTGGTTTGTTTCGTGGCATATAAACATCCATACGGCCGTTTCTAAGCTTGCGGAGGTTAATTGACATCTGTGCAAAGTTCTGGAGTTGAATTCAAGCGCCCACCTTCCATAGATCCATTTTCCAACATGGCCATAATCCTATATCCGTGGCCTTAGTGGTCTACGTGCTGGCTGCTATCATAAACTTCAGGAGACAGTTACAGTTTATTTTTTTATATAGAGCGTTTGCATACGCACGTAGGTTGGTAGTTTAGTTGTTAGTTGATAGTTGATGTGCGTACTCTGTTATGTTAGCTTTGTAGTGATTACGCTGCCTTGAGCCGTAATACTACCAGTGTGTAATGAACTGCTTTTTAATGTGAAAACTCTGTTTTACAACTTAATTCGTGTTTGAGGATCGTACCAAAGCTGTGTAGAGGGCCCCTGCTCAGCCGAGGTTCTGTGTATTAATGTATATATATTTCATTTCATTTCTTTAAAAAGTCATTGTATCATAATCCATTACATGTTCATATTTCATAGTTGTTTCATTTATGTTCATACATTTCTATAATTTCCATTGCATTCTTGTCTTTCATGTTTTTATGATTGTTAAATCACTGATCAGTTTTCTTGTGCAGGTTTTAGGTAGACAGCCCGGGCATTTTTCATAGTATTTTGGCTAATGATATGAGACTAACATTATTCTGCTGCTAGTTTCCTTTTTCATAGCATTTGTTTAACTTCAGTCTTGCTTTGTACATTTCAGTTTTGTTTATCTGATTCAGTAGATTAATTTAAATATATTAAGCTACTCATAGTGTCTTCAGTTACCTCCGAAAGCCACAGCTGGACTGATGGTGAGGGGCTGCATGATGAAATGTGTAGTTTAGTATTAGTTTCTTTTCTGAAAAATTAGACATATTAAGCTGCTCATAGTGTCTTCAGTTACCTCCGAAAGCCACAGCTGGACTGATGGTGAGGGGCTGCATGATGAAATGTGTAGTTTAGTATTAGTTTCTTTTCCGCAAACTTAGATATATTAAATCATGTATGACATCTTCAGTTGCCTCCGAAAGCCACAACTGGACTGATGGCGAGGGATTGAATCATGTGTGTATGGTTTAGTATTAGTTTACTTTCTGCGAATTAAATATCAGTTACACAAGTTGTTTATGATTACTTCCGCAAGTCATAGCTGGTCTAATGATGAAGGGTCAGAAAATGAATTGATGTAATCTGATTTAGACTTATTTCATTGCAATTTTGAATTTCCATAAGCGTATTTTCTTTTGTGTTCAGTTGGCAACAAGAATAGTTTAGTTTTCATGTTCACTAGTTTCCTGTTTTGATTCATTAGATTAGCAGCACCTTTTCATTTCAGCAGTACACTTTTACTTTCTTTTAAGTTTTGTCATTGTAATTTTAATTTGCTTTTAAAGTTTCCTTGCAACCTATGAAAAATTATCCTCATATTCAATCCCCTCTACATGTGAGAATAATCTAGCCTTGTAATTCTCCACACTCTAATCTGCTGCTTGCTTCACCCTATAGATCCACTTGGATCCAACCAATGACTTCCCCACTAGTCTTGGGACCACTTCCCATGCACTTTTCTGATAATGGAGTCTCACTCCTCAACCATGGCATCAACCCATACCAACTGCTGCAATGATTCCTCAAAAGAGGATGGTTTTGTCATAGTAGATTCGCTCATAAGATTTATGTATCCAATATACCTTTCTGGGGACCTTCTCTACCTACACTGTGATGTAGGTGAACCTACATTATCTGCTACATCTAGCGTCAATATTTTAGCCTATCTGGTGTGTTTCCTACCATTTATGGTGGATGCCTCTGTATGAGTGGTTACTACCACTCTCTGTTCCTCTGCTTGTGGCTGCTCCACATCTTGAGATTCATCCTTTGGAACTAAAATTTCCTCTTCTACATGCAATTCAAGCTCCCTCTAAAGGGATAATCACATGCCTTTCTCCTCATCAAATTTCATATCTCTCATGACAACTATCATTCTGTGTGCTGGAAAACACAACTGATAATTTTTGGTAGTATCTGTGTACCCCAAGAATATCACAACCTTTGTTGTTGGTTCTAGCTTCTTCCTGGCATATTTGGTCACATGATAATAGACATATCAACCAAAAATTTTAAAACATGAAACATTAGGTTCCTTACATGAAAAAGCCTCCTCTGGTGTACTCATTCCAAGTATCCGATGATGACTACGGTTCTAGATAAATACCATTGTGTTGCATGCCTCTTCCCACAGATGCAATGGTAGGCACTTATCATGTAACATAGCTCGTTTTTCTCCCACTATTGTTCAGTTATTTCTTTCTATAACCCCATTCTGTTGTGGGTTATGAGGTGAAATAAATTCTCTCTGAATTCCTTCTTTAGCACAAAATTTCTTGAATTAATTATAGATATACTCACCACCATTGTCGCTCCTTAGAGCCTTCAACTTCTTCCCTGTATCTTTCTCTACCAGTGCTTTGAACTCACAAAACTTGGAGAACGTCTGATCTTTCCTCTATAGGAAGAAAATCCAACATTTTCTAGAAAAATGATCAACAAAAATCACATAATACATGTGCTTTGCTATGGAAGTTGTTGAGAAAGGGCCATACACACCTGAGTGAACTCTCTCAAAGATTTATATTGATCGGTTCTCCTTCTCCTGAAAGGTGGCCTTTGTATACTTCCCCATAGTGCATCCCTTGTATGTGTTTCTCTTCGCAAGTGTACCCTTTGGAATCCTTGTAGAAATGTTTTGCATGATCCTCAAACAACTATGGTGTAGATGACCCAACCTCCTGTGCCATAACTCACCTATATCCTAGCTCACCACCTCATCTGATTTACTTCTCAATGCTGCAAAACCATCTACATCAAGTTTGTACAGGTTCTTCACACGAACCCCAATCTTCTTTACCTGTCATGTGGCTTTGTGATGAAGGAACATATTCCTTCACTAAAAACCACATCATATCCAAGATCTTACAACATAGCAACTGAAACTAAATTAATTTTCAAACCTAGTACATGCATGACATCTTTTAGTATGAATGTTTAACTTGGTTCTCCCTAGAATGTAATTGTACAAATATCGGTGGCGCTATACCTCTCGTCATCACCCATCTCGATGTGCATCTGAAGATTTTTCTCCTCCAAGCTACGAAAGAGTTCTTTGATGCCAGCCATGCGGAAATATTCTCCACTATCCAAGTACCACATATACTCCATCACAGTTGACACAATGCATGAGATGAGAGAGAATTCTAGCACAAACAGTGAGGTTAAAGCTTTACCCATTGTAGCTCTCGAAGCCTTCTTGTTGTTGTTCTTATTTTGTGGGAAATTTGTGGCATAGTGCCCATGATCATGACAGTTGAAACATTTCACCTTTGAAATGTATTACTTCTTTCCTTCTTTTCCTGTCTCAGATTTGGAATGGAAATTCTTCCCCTGCCCTTTCTTGCCTTGCCAGATAAGGCACAATTTTCCTCATCATCAGTCTTGGATGAGGATACATCCCCGATATTACGTCAAAACTCTTCTTGTACCAAATCCAACCATATTCACTCCCACGTTGGTAACTGATCCATCCCCTTCCCAAAATTTTGGAAACTATTCTACCTCTTGGTAAGGCTTAGAAGTGCTAGGCTCATGAAGTTATCATCAACTATAGTAATCTAAACACTTCCAAGCTCATCTCGACATTGAGTGAACTTGTTCTATTATTTCTGGATTGTGTGGCCCTTCTCCATTTTGATTTTCCCGAGCTTGTCCTTGAGTGTCAATTTCATGTGGTCACTTCTTCTTTAAATTAGATCTGTTAAGGCCTTCCACATAGCATATAGAGTTTCCTTTCCATGGAGACTCGAGAAAATATTATCTCAAACCCCCTCTAATAATATCCTTCTCACATTTGAAACATTCTTCCTCCATTCTTCATGCTGCACAACATCTACCTAATTTGGTTTAGGAATATCAATGCCAATGAACTCCTTTAGCCTGTGATACTGCAATACTTCCTCCATCTTGTCCTTCCATGCAATATAGTTCGAATTTCCCTCAAGTGTATATTTAAGTCTCAATCCAGTGAAATACATCCTGGTCAAATGCTAGGTCCAAAGAACGAATCTGCAAATTTGAATCATTTTCAACACAAACTCAATTTATTCTCTTCTATTGTGATTCAATCCGATCATGCAATTTACTAAAAAAAGATACTGAATCCTTCTACAATATTTCCATAATATAAAACACGATCGCTCAATCACATGCAAGTAAGAGAAATAATTAAATCAATCACACAACATAATATATTCCTGGGGAAAGAAACTACTCAAAACCCCTCTATCTCTATTGTATAATAAGTCAAGGAATCATGAAATAATAGAATGAATTTTTACTCACAAGAATCTATTGCACTCTACCAATTGTCTCACACTGATCTACTGAAAATTGGACAAACACTTAGCCAATTAATTTCCCTCCTCCAGTCTACCTTTCTCACACAATTCCTAGAGAAACACATCCCTATTAAATAGGAATTCCAAACTCCCTTTATTGCACAATCCATCGCGGGCTTCCTATGACTTTATAACTACACCTGAAAATTTTTCTAATAATACAATTGATAGTTATATTCCCTTTAACCTCTGTCTCAATTGTCAAAAGTAACATGCATGCAGATATTAATATTGAATCATAAATTATCTTATTGATCACTACTTGTGAATTAAATCTAATTTAATTCACTGGACCTCTCACCTAATTCATCACTCAATTAGAACTAGTTAAATTGATTTTAACTCAATTAATTTGAGTTAAATAATTATAGTCACACCACACTAGTGCATTAACTGGAACTAGACTCCCAAAATAATAGGATCAATATACATGCCTCATATTAGACCCTTAACTCAAATATCTTGAGCTAAATCAGTCTTCATGACTTAGTTAACTGAAACAAGTTGTTACGAGATGAAATTACAATTTATTATCCAATTTATTTAAGGGAAAAATAAATTAGACACACACATTAGGCTTGTTGAATTGCAACAAGATATGTTCAATCTATAGTATACATGGGAGATCTACCTTGAAGCACTGAAAGAGGTACTTTCAAATAGTAGATAATTTATTTCCCATAAATAAACTTTTTGCATGTGGAATCTACTATGAACCAATGAAGTTGGGGATGCATTTGAGGAATGGGATATTTGTTGGAGTATTTCCAAGTTGAGTCCCGCATATTGGAAATGTACCAATGCTTGGCATATATGTTCAATAGACATGCATAGTTGCACATACCAATGGAAGTGAATTATGATGCATGGAGAATAAAGTGGTAATTTCAAACAAACAAAAATATATATAATTTCCATATTGAAGTCTGAAGAAGTACAATTAAATGTATTGCATGGTGCTGGCAGTATCATAAGCTATTGAACTGCGGAGAAGTTAGATTCATCAGAGAGAGTGGAATCATCCAACCAATTAGAATACGTTAAAAATTCAACGCAAAGGCCTGTGTAGTAGTGACTGGAGCATGATGTTCTTTGCAATGATCTCTAAAATAATCTTTAATCCATTAATGAATAATTGATGTCAAATTAAAAGTCTGTGGTCAAAAGGAAATTTAAAGTCAAAAGGAAATTCTCCCCATATTATTTTCCTGCTATTTTCCATTTGGCCATAGGCCATTGGACCAAAAGGTTTCTTACTGGAGAAGCTAAGGATTATGAACACAAAGATTAAAAAAACAAACCAAATAGCTACTTGTTAATTGAACATATCATTACAAAAATACATACAGTAAAAATGAATTATTACCATATAATCAAGGAGGGTGGGAGAAGAACTCAAAAAGTAAATGGAATGTTGGAGAAGCTAGTTTCTATCTTGGTCTTCTGAATTCCCAAGGCACTCCACTCCTGAGGATTTTTGTTAAATGTTGTTCCCGCTCTCAAAAAAATTGATGATTTTCACAACCTTGATTCCATTAAGAAAGTCATAATAATTGGCTCCTAGTTCAAATTAGGAACCTCAAGTTTCCATAATGATTTAGGAGCCCAATGTTATTTTTCTAATATATTTTATAACGAAAATGATTTTGAATTTATTTTGAGTTCCAACATGTTTTATTTTTAATTTTTTCATCATAGGTCAAAATCACTTTTGTATCTAAATGGTAGATTTCCAGTCAATGAAATTGTAAGATATAATATATTAAGAAATATTTATGGAGATATTTTGATACAATGTATAAAGAGGTGTATTTCTATAATTGTTTATGTCTTGTTTATACTCAAATGAGTAGCTACAAAATCGATCTAGTAGGGTGAGTTTCGTATTAACTCCCACAAGTCTTGCTTTGACTCAATTGGTTCAACATAAAATTGACCCACCAAACTAATATGATCACTGAAATAGACCGATCACCAATATACTGAGTGAATTAACAAGTTGATCGAGTCCAAGTCAACTATGGTTGAGTTTTAAAACAATTCATTTGTAACAAGGAGAAATTGGTTCACTATTTGCAATGCATAATGCCTTACATATTTAGTATAAGAAGACATTAAGGCATTTGGAACAAGACTAATGCGAGTGGGTGTGGGAGTTGGGATCACATTTTTCAAATATTTCAATAGTGTTTTATAGACAATGCATATTTTAGTATATTTTGATCCATATATATTTAAAAAATATTCAGATTGTTGAATGGGTTGAAAAAAACATGAAAATATAAATTTAACTATGATTAAAGCATCAAATAATTAGTACACCTATAATATCAATCATATAGCATTTTTTTCTTGTAACATTGTCATCAAATGTAAATCATGAGCCATAACATCAACCTTCAGGTTTCAATATACAACATTTTTCATAAAAAAAAATACAACAAATAACCATGATGAAATGAGATGGAGTGTCATATTAATTACCAAAGAGTTTTAAGATGCAATCAAGAATTTAAAAGTATGTGCAAATTTGATAATTCAAACTTAAATTAGGTGATTATAATGGCAAAAAAAATCTTAGAAACTAAGGTCTAAACCAGAGAGTTTTATATAAATCTATTATCTACCGAGTTTTCCTCTTTCCATGAAAAAATACAAATTTATTTTCATATGATTTATGAATAAGACATATAGGAATGGGTGGAAATGGTTGTGGAACAAAACTACTACACAAACACCACCAAATGGTGGAAATCGTGAAGCTAATGGGAATTGTGTTGCATTAGAAATTAGTTGGTGGATGGAGGTGGCATTCTTGTTTCATGATCTTTAAAAATGTTAGCCTATAATCGATTTGAAACTGTGGCTCCATCCTTGAAGATTATCCTTTGGAATGTTCTCTTAAGGAATATTTCTATCATTGTTTGCCATCGCACAATAATGCGACAACAACCTCAAGTTGTAGTACATGTAAACCAACATGGTCTACATTCAAATTGTTTCTCTTTACATTGTAGATATACCTATAGGTTCCATGTAACACCTCTAACTAGGACACCCTTGAATGATTATACAAATGTAGGTGTGAAGTTAAGCTAGTGAGCCTGCAACACATTGAGGCTGGTATGCCTTTATGTATATATACATGTTAGGCCAATGCGACTAGTTATGAATATGGTTAAGGATAGTGTGCCTATGCAATGGGTTTTAGGACCATGATTAATTATCCTATTGAGCTAATACATAATTAATGAGGGTGGTGAGTTGAGAATTGTTGTTGAGTAGTGTGCTTGTGTTTATGTGTATATTTATGTGTTGGCGGTTGATGTGCTCATGTGTACATGTTTTTATGTGCTATGAAGTTGGAAATCCTAAATATGGTAAAAAAATTTAATTTAGGCATATTAATAAACACATAATGGATACAAGAAAAAATGGTAGAGGGGTCAATGACAGGGTAGGTCTTGTGGGTCTCACTAGTGAGAGATCAGTTGGCAGGAAACACAACAACTTGATATGGTGGCCATGTCGGTACCTAGCTGGACCATAGGTGTCATGACAGATCCACATACGTCTCAAACGGGTGCCACATGGAAGTGCCTTGTTGACGTCACAAGGGTTAATGGGATGAACTTTAAATGGACAAACTTTCAACCCAAGATTCAAATTGAAATAAAATTTATATTGCTGGAAATCTCTCGATGAGAAGATCACGATGGTGGTAATGGTTTTGAGTTTCAAAGAAACTGGAATATATATTTTTTTGGTAACCCCATCTTCACAATAGATCATGAAGATTAGATTAATTTTAAATGTAACACCTCCCATAGCCCAAAAATAACCCAAAGAGGTGGGAGCAATTGTTACAAATACTTTCCATGATTTTAAGAATAGTACTCAAAACAAATCCCCCCCTATTATTATTTTGAATATATAATATCTATAATTAGTAGTATAACTTAGAAAATGTTAATATAATAACAAAAATGATACAATGATATATTGGAAATAAGTTTTGTACCCATTTTTTATGAGGATGTATTTTTCAAGAAGTTAAGGTTTATGTTTGCTTTTTAATTATCTATTTTACTTAAATGAATTGTTTTAGAAATCAATTAAAATTTGATCAAACTTTTGTTATTTTAAACCCCGTCATTTTTTTTATTTTAAACCCAAATAGAATTTTCACTTTTACATTGTTTACATTCAAATTTATGAAAAAAAAATTAAGACATATAAAAATTATATAAATACCTTTTATCTAGGTTTCTTTTATGTAATAGATAATTTAAAAAAAATAATCAAATTAAATTTAAAATGAATTAATTCCAAGTAAAGTTGCTAAAATTTTATTAAGTTTCGAGTCCAAAAATAAAATAAATTATAATATTCAATAATATTAATATTGAACTAATGGGGAGGAGTTGAGGATGAAGGTTACTTTTTGGGAATTAAATTATTTCAAAAGATGTTCAATCTCTATCAAACTTAGCACAATTCCAAAAATATCATCTAATAAAAAAACTACCTAAAATAAATTTATATATATGAATTAATAAACAAATCCCTATATAAAATAAATTTTAGTGTTTTTCGTTGTTTTTTTAAAGCTGGTACATTTAGGATTTTTAGGATCAAAACTTTAAAAAAAAGTTATTATATGCTCAGCTTGTTCTGATATTTTTTTAGCAGTAGCTCATTTTTTTATGACAATTTTTTTTAGCAGTATGTTAAAAATAGAAAATATTTTTATAAAATTAAATCAACAATATGGTCATAATTTTAATATAAGTTGACCTAAAACCATGGATATTTTTTTTAGGGGGATGGGGGATTGGTTTTAGGGCCGGTGTCCAGTATTCAACCTAAGGAGATGGGTGTAAAAGATGGATTTAAGCTGACATGAAGAGAACCAACAAAATTTGTTGGCACATGTATGACCAGAGATGTATTCCAGGTGAAAAATGAGTATAAATATGGTGTAGCTAAAAATATATTTACGGAGGTCTGCCGCAAAATTCCTAATGCTAGCGCCAATCCACCAGTGCTTTTCCTTGTTGCTGATCCCATTTTTCTAGGTTCGTCCAGAGTTGACACCATGGACATTCCTACATCATTTCAAATTGTTGAACTCTCTTTTTGTAATGTCAACTATGTGTGTTGAGTAAAGTCCCATGGAAGAATATGATATTCATTAGCCACTTTTATTATTATCATTATATCATTTTTCATCATAGGTATCATATGTCTCGCTTGCTCATTTATTTTTAATATTATAATTACTTCTGGTATTTTTATCAATTTGTTAGATAAATGTATATCACTTTCTATGTGAACCTAAAGTTGGAAGCGAAATTAGTTTTGTATTTTCCCTCTTAATTGATTTATGTTATATAATATCCATATAGGTACCTTGTAATATCAACAATTGTACTCTTAAATTTATGTATGTGTATATAAATTTTTATATTTGTTGAGTAATGAGTGGAGATAAAGGTTTTTAAATTAGTTGTAATAAGCCCCCCAATTGGGGTGTGTACCGAATCTACAACATTCCCATCAAACTTAATGGTGGATGCCTCAAAGGACGTACCCACCACCTTCCACATGCGTGGCAAGGCTAGAAGGGAAACCTACGACATGAAGCTGGGAGATAAGGTTATCGGTGAGGACAGAAGAAGCCATTCAAGGCTCGAACATCTGCAGGTTTTCATGTTAAGCTATGATGGTGGCAAAGTGGAGATACTAGCACATAACTGTAGGATTTAACCGTGAACAAAAATTATCTACACATGAATCTTATAACAGAAAATTAACAATAGCAAGAGCATAAAACAGATAAACACAGAGATTTTCCCCTGGATCCCAAATTGGGATGACTAGCTTGATTTTTTCATTATATTCCTTTTAGTGTTACAACACATATATATACATGCCAAAGCATACATAAACCCTAATCCATTAACGCTGGATTAGAACATAACCATAGTTCTCTTGATCAAATCTACAAAAATACCAGGGGCCGAAAACCATCGTACCCCAAAACCATGTGAAAAACCATGCAAAAAACCATGGGCACGGACCGCCCACTTGAAATTAAGGACCAAAAAATTTCCGCCAGGGCACTGTCTCGGACCCCGACAGGGGGGGCTACCACCCCCCTGTGACCCCCCCATTGCACCCGGCACAAAGTGGGTGCTATCGCCTGCCCTCTTACCCCCTCGTGCATGATTAGTTGTGGAAAGAATACAACACAAAGCCAAAATTCTCCCACTTGTTGTTTTCTTTCCATAGGGGGCCACAGGAGAGCTTAGTCATTGGCCCAATTCTTCAACACCCATTGTTTCTCTACACCAAGAGAACTTCTGAGTGCTCACAGACTTCGTCAATGCATTTGCAAAATTCTTCAAAGTGTCCACCTTTACTAGCAACACCCTTTTAGCCTCAACCATATCTCTAACATAGTGATATTGAACATCAATGTGCTTTTTCCTTAAATGATAAGCAAGGTTCTTAGCCAAGAAAATTTAACTTTGGCTATCACAGTCTATCCTTATAGCTTGTTATACCAACCCCATACTTGAACACAATATTTGCAACCAAAAAACTTCCTTGCTTGCATGAGTGGCTGCCATGTATTTTGCCTCTATAGTTGAAAAAGCCACTATAGACTGTCTTTTACTCATCCAACTGACTGTGCCTCCAAATAGGCTAAACACATACCCACTTGTAGATCTTCTTTGGTCCAGATCTCCAGCCCAGTCTGCATAAAAAAAACCACGAATGTCCAACATTCCTTCCAATCCTGGTCTTACCTAGTAGCACAAGCCATAATCACTAGTGCCACGTAAATATCTAAAAACCTGTTTCAGTACTGTACAATGCTCCTTCCCTGGGTTTGACATAAACCTGCTCACTACTCCCACTACATGTGTAATGTCTCGTCTAGTACAGACCATTGCATACATCAGGCTACCCACTGGACTTGCATATGGGACACAAGACATGTCCTCCTCTTCTTCTTGTGTCTTGGGACACTATTCAGCAGACAGATTTACACCTACAGGAATAGAAAAATTCACCAGTTTACTATCCTGCATATTGAACCTCTACAATATAGTCTCGAAATACTTCCTCTAGCTTAACTAGAGCTTCCTCTTTGCCTGATCTCTCTTAATTTCCATGCCCAAAATATAGTTTGCAGCACCAAGATCCTTCATGTCGAATTTGGAGAATAGTTGGGTCTTCAAATCTTCGATAATTTCTTTGTCATTTCCAATAAAAAACATGTCATCCACATACAAGACCAAATTAATAACACAGTCACAAATTAATTTAAAATAAAGACACTGATCCTCCTTGCTTCTGGTGAAGCCAAGTCCCCCTATATAGGTATCAAATTTCTGATACCACATCCTTGGTGACTATTTTAACCCATAAAGAGACTTATTCAACCTACATACCAGTTCTTTCTTACCCTTCACCATAAAGCCTTCAGGTTGCTTCATGTAGATCTTCTCTTCTAGATCCCTCTGAAGAAATTTTGTCTTCACATCCATCTGTTCCATCTCAAAATAAAATGCAATAGTAACAGATAAAAGTAATCTAATAGAAATAACCTTGGCAATAGGAGAAAAAAATATCACCAAAATCAATTCCCGGCACCTGGGAATAACCTTTTTCTACCAACCGAGCTTTTTATTTCTCCAACTTGCATTATACATTCATCTTCTTCTTAAACACCCATTTTCTCCTGATGGACTTCCTTCCAGCTGGCAACTCCACCAGATCCCATGCCTCATTTCCATGCAAGGATGCCATTTCATCAACCATGGATTCCTTCTAGAGTTTTCCATCCTATGAATCTACTGCCTCCTTGACAGTTCTGGGATCATCATCAATTATAGTTAAGGAAAAACTTGAACAAAAGAAGATGGACTATACCTTTCTAATTGCCTTCTTTCCCAAACTGATCTTCTCATAGCTGGAGTTTGTGGCTCTTCCTCTTCTGAATCTTCCTCTGATGTAGATTTTGATTCATACTCATTTCGGTCAAAATCTACCTTCTCAGGTTCCTTTGGTATGAATTCATGTTTAAAAACATCTTTCACCTCTCTAAACACCACATTTCAGCTGTACACAACCTTCCTTGTTTTCAGGTTTCAAAGCTTGTAACCTTTTAAAACATCCTTATACCCAATAAAGATGCACCTTTCAGATTTATTATCCAACTTGGTCCTTTTCTACTTTGGAACATGTACATATGCATCACATTCAAATACCCTTAGATGTGAAAGAGAGGGTTTCTTACCAGTCCATACCTCATGTGGATTCTTCTCCTCCAACACTGATGAAGGTGATCTATTAACCAGATAGGATGTAGTCTCCACTGCCTCTGCCCAGTTTTCTTGTCCTAATCCGGTACCACTGAGCATGCTTCTTACCTTCTCCATCAGTGTTCTGTTCATTCTTTCTATAACTCTGTTTTGTTCATGTGTGTATGGAGTATCATTTTGTTGTGCTATACCACACTTCTTATAGAACTCTTCAAATTCCTTCTTGCAGAACTCCCCATCATTATTTGTCCTCAGCTCCCTTATCTTCTTCTCTGTCTAGTTTTCCACCAGAGCCTTAAATTATTTAAATATGTAAAAGACTTAAGATTTATTCCTCATGAAATATATCCATGTATTCCTTGAGAAGTCATCTATGAATGAAACATAGTACACAAACTTTCCCAGTGATGGAACAGACACAGGTCCAAACACATCATTGTGCACAAGTTCTAATATCTTGTTCGTCCTCTTAACACCGGAAGAAAATCTCACCCAATTATGCTTCCCATATACACAATGTTCACAGAAATCAAAATCCATAGAGCAATTAGACATACCTTCTATCATACCATTTCTATGCAGTATTTGAAGTTCCTTCTCTCCAATATGTCCAAACCTTTAATGTATTTTCTGCAGAGACAGCTAGGCTTCCTGCTCCACTATCAAGAACCACAGAATTGTTACACCCATCAATAATAGTGCTACCTTGTAGCTTTTACATAGTTCCAGTCCAAACTCCCCACATTAATACCAGTGCTCCCCGAACCATCTTGTAGGCATCTTTCTCGAACACTGTTTTTACACCTGCATCATCCATCTTGCTTACAGAAATCAGATTTATGGCCAATGCAGGAATATGAAAAACACCAGAAAGTGTTCTAATCCTTCCACCTTGCAGCTTCAGCTTGACCTTTCCATGTCTGATGATTCTAGCCTCCCTATCATCCCCTAGGAAAACATCACCACCATCATATTTCTCATACTCACAGAACCACTCCCTATGGGGAGTCAAGTGAAAGGATGCACCTAAGTCAATCAACCATGACTCATGATCTACATGTGTATTTGAAGAAGAAGCCAAATACACATCCCCACCTTCATTCGGGGTTGTTTTTGACTCTGTAGAAGGAGCATCCTTAGATCCCTTTCCTTTTTCAGAAGCTTTAGATCTGCAATCCCTTTTGTAGTGCCCTTCCTTTCCGCATTTCCAACATACCTTTACAAACTTTCCAAGAGATTTAGATCTCCCTCTAGATTTGGATCTCCCACTCGAAACCTTATTCTTGTTTCTTTTTTGGGACCTTCCTCGTATAGATAAGGCATCTCCATTCTTGCCCTCCATATTCCTCCATCTCATTTCCTCTGATAACAAGGCTGATACAATGTCATAATAATTCAAGGTAGCTATATTGCTACCTATTTCAATAACCAGACTATCCCATGAGTCTGGTAGAGAACACAAAAAACTGATGCACTTATCTTCATCTGAGATTTTAATATCAACAGATGACAGTTGACTTACCACAATATTGAAGGCATTCAGATGCTCTGTCACCAAGTCTCCATCCTTCATCCTCAGGTTATACAGATTTTTCTGCAAGAAAAACTTATTCACCAGAGACTTAGATTGGTAGAAAGTCCCAAGTTTTTCCCACAAATTTTTCATCGTAGCTTCCCCAGATACATTCAACAATACTGAATCTGAGACACACAACTGTATTGTGTTCTTAGCCTTCCAATCCAGTTTCTTCCAGTATTCATCTGACATTTCCATTGGTTTAGTACCTAGATCTACCATGATCCACTGATCTTCATCAACCAGCAAATCCTCCAACTTGAGCTTCCACAACTCAAAACTCTGACCATTAAATTTCTCAATCTCTATATTTATGCCGCTCACCATCTTCTTTCACCGCAAGAATCAATCTCGCAGATCTCCCACTGAATAGGGTCTACCTCAGGCTTGAGCAAAAAACCCCTCAACAGTAAAGGCATCCCCTTGAAGCCAAAACTACTATGATACCAAATGTAGGTTTTAACCCTGAACATAAATTATCTACACATGAATCTTATAACATAAAATTAACAATAGCGAGAGCATAAAACATAAAACAGATAAACATAGATATTTTCCCCTAGATCCCAAATCGGGATGACCAGCTTGATTTTTTAATTATATTCCTTTTAGTGTTACAACACATATATATACATGTCGAAGCATGCATAAACCCTAATCCATTAACCCTGGATTAGAATATAACCATAATTCCCTTGACTGGATCTACAAAAATACTAGGGGTCAAAAACCATCGTACCCCAAAACCATGTGCAAAACCATGCACAAAACCATGGGCATAGACCGCCCACCGGAAAGAATATAACACATACCCAACAATAATGAAGGTGGGTTTTTGGAACCAATAGACCTTTAGCACTCCGCAACGTTGGTTAACTGGTATGTTTTCTGTTTTACCCTGCTTTTTGCCATGATAGTCTTTAGTGTAAGTGAATTTGGCCATACAGAATGTAAGTCGAAGGGGTCTGTTGGTGTTGGTTCTGCCCCAACCATGAAGGTGTCTCCAGTAGGAGGAACCATGTCAATTGGGTTGATATTATCTTTGCGTATGTTTGGTTTTTATTATGGTTTCTAGTCCCAAGTGTTGTTAGTTCCTTGAATCTTATCAGGTTTTGGGTGAACCTGGTCAACCATGGGATAATTCTATGGGGTTTGGGGCTTCTGAATCCTGATTGATTGAGTCAGTTTGGGGCAGGACACCTTTTTCAATGTCTATGTCGGGTCTTAATGCAATTGATTGTCCCTGAACTAGTCCTCATGGGATAAATCAAGGTGACCCTCCTTATAAAAGTGTATCGGTGTTGTTTTTTGAGTTTTAACCATAAAAGGTTTGCTACCTAGCAAGCCTTTCGGGTCAATATTGAGGATTTTAATGGTAGCGGGTGGTTTGAGCCTCGAGAGGAGGAACCCATGTCTATGTCAAGGATATCACTAACACTGGTTGGGGTAATCAAAAGTGGGATTTGTTCGGTGCTCCCCATGCTATTTTTTCGAAGCAGAGTCTCTGTAACCATGTCAAAAATCATGACGCTTGGTATTACTGTAGGGAATGCTCGACTTGTTTGCATGCTATGTACTGGTTTTGGGTTCGAAAGAAAGACCCCTTGTTTCACTCGAGGAATAATGTTAATTTTTTTTTTTTGCGATGCATGGAAGGATAGAACAACTGAAGATTTGGAGTTACTCTCCTCTGTTGATACTTGGAAATGTAAGCAAATTGGAAACAGGGTATGACTGTTGACCTTCCTACGACTCAGGATTCCTCCAGTAAACTCTCATCCTATTTTGAAACAAGCTCCAAAAATAGAACAAAAGAGATATCAATGCCTTAGAAATAATCCACTTCGAGGGGGAAACCTCTAATACATTACATGAATGAAAAATTCTTGGATGATATAGATTACAAAACCTCATTTCTATATATAGGAGTCCATGGGGCCACAATGTAATCCTAGCCGACCTAACAAAAATAATTTGAGGGCACAATAATAACAATATGGGGGTTACAGGGGTACAATAATAACAATAAGGGGGTTACACTAACAATAATAAGGGACTATACTAGTAATAGAGGGACCTAACATGCCCCTCTCCATCAAAAAAGTGTTGTCCTCAACACTTGAGTAGCTCTGGGTGCTTATGTATAAAATTCTTATCCTCCCATGTAGAATCTTCAGTCGATAATTTCTTCCACTTTATGAGATAATCTGAAATTGATTGATTTTTTAGCTGTCGAGTTCTTATTTCCGTGACTGCTTCAGGTTCCAATATGATTTTTCCTTCCTAATAAAGTTCTAGAAATATTGTTTGAACTGGAAGATTTTCACCTATAACCTTCTTTAAGCATGAAACATGGAAAACTGGATGCACTCGTGAAGAAGCAGGAAGCTCCAATTTGTATGCCATAGTACCAATATTTTGCAACACCTTGTAAGGACCATAGTACTTTGGTGATAATTTATTATACTTCTTAGCCATCTTGAGGGACATTTGTTTGTATGGTTGTAGCCGTAAAAATACCCAATCTCCTACATCAAAACTTCTCTCACTACGATGATGATCTGCTTGTTGTTTCATTCGATTTTGTGCCAAATTCAAGTTATCATTTAAGAGTTGGAGAACTTCTTGTTGATGCTTGATGTGATATTCCACTGCTTGAACCTTCGAATTTTATCTTAAAGATGATGTGATGGACAATGGATGATACCCATAAAGTGCCATAAATGGGGTCATTTTTGCTGCAGTATGGAAGGAAGTGTTATACCACCATTCAGCAAGAGGTAACCACTTGACCTATTTTGTTTGTTTATCAGATACAAAACAATGAAGATATCCTTCCAAACATTTATTTACTATCTCAATTTTACCATCGGATTTAGGATGATAAGACGAGCTATGAGTTAATTGAGTACCCAAACAAGAAAATAACTCTGTCCAAAAATTTCCAGTATAAATGGGATCTATGTCGCTCACAATAACCCTTGGGTTTTCATGTAGCTTTTAAATTGTGTCCATAAATGTAGTAGCAATTGTACTTTCTTTAAATGGATGAGATAATGCACAAAATTGTGCATACTTGGTAAGTCTATCCATTACCCACATGATGACACTCTTTCCTTTGGACTTAGGTAAACCTATGATAAAATCCATTGAAATATCCTCCCAACGTTGACTTGGAATGGATAAAGGTTGTAGAAGATCCGGGGTCTTAATTGTCTCAATTTTATTCTGTTGGCAAACCAAACATTCTGCCACAAACTTTTGAATATCAGATTTAAGGCCATCCCAAAAAAATTCTTTCTTCACCCTGTGGTAAGTTTTTAAAAATCTTGAATGTCCTCCTAAAGGAGAAGTGTGCATTTCCAAAAGAATATATTTTTTTTAGCTTGGAATTATTACAAAGATATAAGCGATCGTTGTACCATAAGGAATCATTTTTCCAACTAAATGTATCAGATGTGCTAGGATCTTGTTGCAACTTTTGAATGAGCGTCCACCCTTTTTCTTCCTTCTTCCATTCATACCTTGATTCGGTTATCCAATTTGGTTGGATAATAGATATGGCACAAAGCAATGCTTCCACCTCTTCATTCCTTATTGAGAGTGCATCTGCAACAACATTTAGCTTTCCTTTTTCGTAGATTATTTCAAATTCATAACCCAACATATTCGTGACCCATTCATCTTAGGTTCCATGCCTTTCTTCAAACCATCCATCTTAGTTTCCATGCCTTTCTTCAAAACTTCCATTTCATTTTTTGTTTCTCTTTGCGAGAGTGAAATTTGTTGCACCTGCTCTTGTAATTTTGATATGTCGTGTTTCCATTCTTCGTCTTCATGAGTCATAGTAGAGCCTTCTGAAGACTTAATGGGTGTTGAATTATTTTTAGGGGCCATTTTAGAATCCAATACTGATATCTATTCTACAATATGCCCTTGGAATCAATTCAACTTGATTCTTCAAACAAGACTTATGCAATTCGGAAAATAAATACACACCTTTTACATGCTTTTGAGGAGCTCGATATTGAAATTGAATTATCTCTATAATTGCAAATCATCAATATCTAAAATTCAGCCATGTAGTAGCCTTGTGAATCAAATTCCACAGGACTGATCTGTTTTGGATTCTTCAAGGAAAAATTATGTCTAATCTCCCACAATGACCCAATTAGGGACTAGTTCAGTAGAGTGAACTTGTACAACTTGTCACGTGTCATTGTTTTCCTCATTTTGCTCTGAAATTGATAGATAGAAAACTACATTCCGTGCACTTCCGGCTACTTTTTACAACATTCCAATCCGATGCTCAGAGAGAGAGATATGAAGATTTTTCCATGATCACCTCTTTGAGATTAAATTCAGAAGCCTGAAAAATCCCTCACTTCCACAGATGATATCTCCAAACATGTTTCAAACCAAGAATTGAAATTTTTTGATGATGTTCCTCGGGATTCCAGCTTCGCACTTTAAAAATTTCAGCTTCTCAACCTTCATAGAAACAATGTTATAGTGAAAATTCCATAATGACCTATTTAGGTTAACTTCAGGAGCCTGCAAAATGACCTAAATTCTACAGATTATATCTTCGAAAATATTGTGAACCAAGCTTTGAAATTTTGCGACGATGTTCCTTGGGATTTTGGCTTCACACAATAAAATTTTTAGCTTCTGATCCTTCATAGAAAAAAAATTTATAGCACAAATTCCAAGCTGACCTGTTTGGAGTAGCGAAACCGTAGAATCCAAAGCTCTGATACCAAATGTTATGAAACCAGCTCCAAAAGTAGAAGAAAAGAGATATCAATGCCCTAGAAATAAGCCACTTAGAGGGGGAAACCTCCAATACATTACATGAATGAAATATTCTTGGATTATACAAATTACAAAACCTCCTTTCTATATATAAGAGTCCATGGGGCCACAGTGTAATCCTAGCCGACCTAACAATAATAATTTAAGGGCAAAATAATAACAATATGGGGGTTACAAGGGTACAATAATAATAATAAGTGGTTTACACTAATAATAATAAGGGAATATACTAGTAATATAGGGACCTAACACATCCTTAGTACATTTCACCAGCCTATGAGAAAATTGACATGGCTCAGTCCAAGAGCCCTACTCAGATACGATAAGAGAGAAAAAACAAAGGAAAGGAGGTCAAGGGGAAACCCAGTTCATCGTTAGGAAATCTAGAGGTTGAAGACCCACAGTGAGCATCATTAATGATGTTGAAAAGACATATCATGGGAACATAGCCAAAGACATAAAGAAACTGATAGAAAAATGGAAGGTAGACTTAAACTGCCAAGTAGGCTCAATGGATATAGAAGCAGGTGATTAGAGGGCCTTAGTGCCCAACCCTGAGAAACTCATGGCTGTGTAATGTAGTTTAACCATATCCTCTTTCTTTATTGGTCTATGAAAGGAATTTTGGGCAAGTCCTTGGAGCAGATATCTATGAGCGTGGCCACGATAATACAGGACTTCCTAGACTACATAAAATAATTTGACAAAATCTAGTTCCAGATGCAGAAGTAGGATGGTAGCCTCTGACACATCGAAAACCAGCTCCCATACATCCTCACTCCGACTGAACTCCTGAGAAGTACTGCTCAGGACCCAACACCGATGGAATCTGCTTTAGCTAAGGAAGCAGGTCAGTAATTCTTATGTTCATGATGTAGTGTTATTTGTCCATCGTTTACATGCATATATATTTTAAATTTAAATGTATAGTCACTCATGCCAATAGGAAAGTAGATGATATAATATGTATAAAAATACAATCGTATATAGTTTGGTTGGACATACTCAAAACTTATTACTTTTGGATGGCATACCATGCCATTAGGTGGCAAAAAAACTTGGTTCCACACATAGGGAAAGTTGAGGCTGCCTAACAATGTTCATTCGGTTGTAACTTCCTATTAAATTTATTGAAAATGGAGGCAATACCTAGCTTACCAAAAAAAAAAATAGATGTAATAAGATTTTTTTTAAAATAAATTATCGCACATATTTTCAGCAAATCTTCCCATCTCACTCTTTTGAAACACAAAGCACATGGTGTGTCTGTATATTTATATACAACTTTGATTAGTGTTTGGATGATGAATATGTTAGTAATTTTTCAATATTTTGAAAATTTCTATTCCTTTTTATATAAAAATCTAATCACTTATACTGCATAAGAGTATTTATCATTTAAAAAAAAAAACAAAGTGATAAGTGATGAAGAAAAGAGTATATTCAAATTATAAATGATTAAATATACATAAAAATATACAAGATAGTGATATTCCATATAAGATGAAAATTTTTGAAAATTTCTTGAAACTATATTTTTTGTTCAAATAAAACTAAACATATATTTTTATATCACAATTATGATTCTATTTTAGGAATGAGGTATCATTTACAAAACTTGAACAATCTAGAATTAATAATATCTATACTTAAATATTAATGATAGAAGAAACTAGGTGAATAATTTTTAGATCTCCATTACAAACAAAAACAAAAGATAGCCCATGATTTCTCAATATAAATGAAATGAAAAGTTGATCGTAAAAGCATTACCCACTAGATATACTATATGATGAAGATGTTAGCATATAATCTCTATGTAATTTATTGAAATAAGCCTAATCATTAAGCCTCATAAAATAGTGGATGGGCTTTAGTAGATCACACACAAACATCATTAGTGAATACATGGTGTAAGGCTTTGGATAAATGATTCACAATCATTTTGGAATGACACTTAAGGTAGGATTTTCATCCTCTACATTTTGATACTTAAGGTAGGAATATGGTGTTGTTCATAAGGGTTTTATCTCTTTTTTCTCTATGTTCCATTCACAGAGGATATTAGACCATGCACATAGTCCTCACTTCTCTCTCATTTGACACTTTGATCTATCAGTAAAATTATAAAAACCAAGTACAATAGTTCAAGAAAATAAGAATAGGGAAACAATGGGAAAATCCACTCAAAATCAGAGTCCCTAAGTCTACCAACATGAATTCATTAACATATGGAAAATGAATACAACCAAACAAAAAGATAAAATGATGATAAATAGTATAGGGATATCAATACAATGATATTGAGAGGTATCTAGTCACTAATATATGTATTTTACAAGAATAAAAACCAAGAGATAGGCTTAACCTTGATAAGATTAGTAAATTCCCAAGATTGCATGTAAAACCAAGAAAAATAAAGATAACTAGACTCCAAAACTATTGACTCAAATTTAGGCCCGTACATGACTTAGAAAGATGTAAAATATTGTTAGAGATTCTAGGTTAAACCCCTCAATTTTATCAAAATTAGGCTTTGAACACTATGTCTATGAAGGAACACACTAAAAAAATAGGTTAATAATTCTTTGCCTCAGTGAAATCGTTGCAACAGAGGGCCCTTCAATTCCTTGGTTTGAACTGGGGATGCAAAATATATGGGAAAATAACATCCAAATATTTATTACATCTAGGTTTCAAATCCAAGTTTATAGATTGTCTAAGTATCACCGTAAAGTAAAAGAGCACTATAAAAGCCCCATGAAAATTTAATGACTAATGAAATAACAAATCTCTCACTTTGATATCACTAGTGGAATCACCATTTCTATTATGGGAAAAATTAACTTACGGTAATAAGTTACTTTAATATCAGTAGAATTTTCACTGAGCCTTCTCAAAAGGTGTGTGTATGTGTGTGTGTGTGAGGAAGTGATACAACTTCAAACAAGCAATCCCAAAGATGAACTAGGAATTAGAAAGAGAGAGTGAAAGGGTTACCTCCTATTGTGAGAAGTGGACTTTGTTGTTGCAAAAAACTTGGCGAAGATCTCCCACATATCTTGGCTCCTATTTTTTCCCTATAACTTGCACAAAAAGTGAAAAATGAATTACTATTCTCTCGCAATAATAAAATCAATACACATATATGAAATCCAAATTGAAACCTAAAAAATAAAGAGAGAGTTGGAATGAAATGAAATAGGGTGTAATTTTATTAATTTTTCATCAACGATGAAATGAAGTATATATATGAACTCTTGCACCTCCTACATTTGGCCTCTCTTCTAACATATGTTCTCACTAGAGTTTGCACATGATAGCATAAGTTTATCTCAAGGATATTTTGATAACATTTTTGGAACATTGCTTTTCCTTTATTGGGTTATATATATTTCCTTCATGATTAACCACATCAAACCTAGACACATTCTTGACCATATCAAAGGTTATGGTTAACTTATATGAAATCAAGGATGGCTTGATCAAACTAGTTAAAATGGGAGAAATCAATGCTTATCCATAGAAATTTTTCTATGTTTCTTGATCTCTATGGAAAAAGGGTGTTTCTAGGCCTCTATTTCATCAACTACACTAGCAAAGGCTATTGATAGGCCTATTTTTTCATTGCTAACGCTACATAAGAGTGTTGAAGTCATTAAAAACACATTTTTAGGGTGTTCCACTGATCACAAGTTGACCCTTTGACTTGGTAATGGTTGTTGCTTTAATTTAGATCCTAGGGGATGGATTTTTGAGCTATAACAAGCCACATTTTTTTTTTCTAAATTAGTTTAATCTATTAAGAAAAGAAAAATATTTTACATCTTGGCCTCAGCCCTGTCTTTGCCCATGAGAGAGGCATATTCAGCAAAAAACGAACAAAACAGACTGCCCATTATGGGAAACCAATCCAAACCAAACTGAGTTCTACTATACTTCCCAAGTATGGGTGACGATACTGCTATCCACTGTAAAGTTCCAAGCCGATAAATTGTAAAACTAAGACTTCTGAAATTTAAAATAGGAAAGACAAAAAAAATCCCATCCCAGTGGGAATCTTGAAACAAAAGACAAACACTGATGAAATGGCTAAGTATCATGCTGATGAGAGGTTTCCTTCAGGATAAAGCACCTGTAAGCCTCCATATCATCTTCTTCCTTTTGCTTGTCCGCACCCGGATCGTCTCTTTGCTTGGCGTGCTCAACGTTGGCCTTCTCCTCACCCGCAAGTGCTATGCCTTTATCCTTGGGAGTCTGCTGCTGTGGCTTGTCCATTTCCTGAGCTAGAATTGAAGAAGCTCCTGTCTGAAGCTCCCAGGGAATAGCTTGTTGGGTTTCTTCCGTGAAGACAACCGAAATCAAGGCAATGGTATGGGGTATGTTTAGAGAACAATTAAAGAAAAATTGGGCCGATTGGGGAGTGTTGGAGGGTATATTGATAGGGGGGCGCTGAGCAGGGTTGACATGGTGAGATGTACCTCTCCCATTGCATGTATCCAGATATCTACCAGAAAATTAATCAGAGGAGGGTGAAGAGGAATCCAAGTTGGAGGTGGAAGGTGTGCAATGGTAGCAGCCCCTAGAACTTCCTCTTCGACATCTCAAGCGATGTCTCAGGCGCAGCATGGTGGAGGGCGAAGACAAAGGCGACAAGGGAGGTGGAATGACAAAGTTGGGCAGGGAGAGGAGTAAATCCAAAATTACAATAGATCTATTGTAGAGGCCTATGAGGGAGAGGTGGAACCCGTCCCCAAGATCAATACAGTCGTTGTGATGGCTACGTTTGCCAGTGGTAGTGCGAACACAGGGTTGAACTGCCAAGGCTGAGAAAATTCTCTGCAACGGTGGTGGAGGAATGTCTGTGCCTCGATTTCTAGCATCCATATTTAAGCTCTGAGCATCTCCGTCTCGAGGCTCTCCCTTCTTTAAAACCACATTAACATTCATAGCTGAAATTTTCAGTGAATTCTTTATGGAGGATGAAGCGAGCGCATTGGAATGATCTCGACTTCATCTTGGTATTAATGTTGTATGGTTATGTGCACTAACTTGAATTCTTGTATGTTGAATGAGCAGGCTTATACTAATGGCAGAATCTTCATTAGCCAAGTGGCTCCCCCACTTGCTATACCCAAGTCCCATCATCCCCTTTTCATAAATTTGCACCCGCATCCGGGAGATCCATATTAGACTGAACCAAATTGTTGCATTCCTGTAATTGACCATATTCATGGATTATATTCTGAGAACCAACAAGAAGGGTATGGTCATTATTCACTCCAATATTGGCTAGAAGGTTTGCCACCTTTTTGCCCTCCCGTTTGACATGTTTGAATAGGATTACTTGATTTGTGTTGAGCATTTGTTCAATCAAAGCCAATCTAGCCTCTAATCTCCAGCTTTTAGCAATTTTGTTTGCATGTGCCCCCTGGAGTAGTTGACTGGCAATATTGATGAGAATTTGTGAGTCCCCCTCAATCTCTAAGGGATACATACCATGCTGTTGGGACAAAGAGATACCCTGCCATAAGCGTTCTAATTCAAATGAGTTGTTCGTGTCCCATCCTATATTGCCCAGAAAGAGGAGGAGAGGTTTTCCACTGTGATCTTTGAAGATTCCCCCAAACCAACCAATACCGGGATTGCCCTTGGAAGCATCGTCAAAATTAAGTTTGAAAGTACCCCGAGGGGGACCAGTTGCAAGGCTCAGTGAAAGAATTGTGCAGAGGGCTAGGAGGTTTCATAATATGAAGGATTTGTAGATTCCAATTGGCCCAGATAGCCTACTGTTGGGGCGTAGTTGGAAAATATTTAGCTTGCCAATTTTTGAGTGCCAAGGTCTCTTGAAGATTGAGACAGAGGTGGCTCCATATAGTGTTTAGAGGAGTGCTCTGATTCCTGAAGATGCGCTGATTTATTTCCTTACAAATTGTCAAGAAGGCCAAGAATAATTTGCCAAAGTTGATTGAGAAGCTCGCTTTTGTAAGGAGACAGCTGCCAGTTGCGCATTGAATTGGTTATATCCACTAAAATTTTGCATCTTTTTTGACATCTAAAGCTTGCCTTCTCCCAGATTTTGGTTGGCCAGAGAATAGATATCCAGGAGATGTTATATGGTCTCTTCCTATTGATTTCAGTTGGGACATCTTGATGGTCCATGAAAATTTTGTTTCCGTAGGTTTTCCCAGGTAAGGATTCTCTTATGACCAACCATCCAGAGGAACATTGAAACCTTGGGCCAAATTCCTGGAGACCAAATTCTGCTCCAAAGAGGATGGAGAGGCATTGGCTCAATGCAAATAAGTTTGTATGCATCCTTGGTAGTAAAATATCCTCTTGGGGTATATCCCCATCTTAGAATATCCCTCTTGTCAGAATATCTGATTTTTCAATTTTGTAATTTAGCCTCTAGCTCCAACTGTAGGTGCTCTGCTCCATTTCTTATCATTTTTTATGTTGGGCACCATTGTATATATCCTTGATCTAAGTTTGGAGTCTAGTATTTCTGAACAGTTTCCTTTTGCTTTTCTGCCCAGTCCTCGCTGAGTGGAGGATTGTAGATGCTGCAAAGCCGAGGTTGTTACTGCCAAGAGTCCATCCAAAATAGAGCTATGTTTCCATCTCTTATTTCCTAGATACTATGTTGTTGGATCAAAAGAAAGTGTTGTCTAGCTGCATTCCATATTAAGGAACCCTTTTCAGTTGGCGTAAATCTGATTAATTATTCAGGGTGCCTATGGTTAGCATATTTGGCAGTCCAGATTGTTGGCCATGGGGAGTTAGGAGCTGAAATCCATTGGCACCAAATTTTGGCTCCCAAAGTGGCATTACTGTGATGGGGATCTCTTAAACCTATGCCTCCATGCTCCTTGGGTTTACAAACAGTCGTCCATTTTACCAAGGGCCATTTCCAATTTTTTCCTGTGGCTCCCCAGAGAAAATTGTGTTGCAGAGATTTGATCTTCTTGAGAACCCATTTTGGAGCAGCTAATATCGAGAATAGATATAGAGGCATGGCTTTTAGAACAACTTTGACACGAATCAATCTACTAGCTATGTTGAGTGCTCTGAAAGTCCAAGAAGAGAGATGGGCTTCAAGTTTTTCAAGAAGAGAAAACCAAGATGTATGTTTTATGGCCGAGTCAGTTAAGGGTGCTCCTAGATATTTGGAAGGGAGAGACGTTATGGAGAAGCCAAGGATGCGAGCTATAGCATTTTGGGTCATGGGAGGAGTATGAAAGAAGAAGACTTGGGATTTAGCAATGTTGATGCAAGCTCCAGAAGCCTCTAAGAAGTCATCAAGAAGCGATTTGTATTTTGAAGTTTCTTGTACAGAGGGATGGCTAAAAAGCATGTTATCATCAACAAATTGTTCGTGGGTGATAGCTGGAGAGTCATGGATGGAGATGCCCCTAGGATGCTGAGTATGTAGCTCCTGCTTGATATGACATCCTAGACCTTCAGCCATTAACAAAAAAAGAAAAGGAGAGAGAGGGTCACCTTGCCTTATACCTCGGGTGGGACTGAAAGGATGAGATGGTATGCCATTGATGAGGATGGAGAATAAAGAGGATGAAACCAGCCTCATGACCCATCGGATCCAGGGGGGAAAAGCCAAAGGCTTCCAACATTTTTTTAATATAAGTCCAACTTAATTTGTCGAAATCTTTAGAAAGGTCTACTCTGAGAAGCATACCCACCTTTTTAGTTCGTTTGAGGGAGTGAATAACCTCATTCCATCCAAAATTTGTCTTCCTTCCACATATCCTAATTTCTCGGGCGAAATGAGGAGGGGAAGAAGCAGTTTCAGCCGAGAATAAATGACTATGGATATGATTTTGTAAATCACATTGCATAGTGCAATTGGGTGAAATTTGTTCAGTATGAAAGAATGGTCTTCTTTAGGAATTAAGGTGATGAACGTTGAATTTAAAGAAGGAAGCATCTAATGTAGATTTTTGGATTCTTCCACCAATTGCCAGACTTCCACTTTGATGAGATCCCAGAAAGTGTGGAAAAAGGTGGAAGTGAAGCCGTCCGGACCAGGCGCCTTCCCTTCCTTGAGCTGTTTCATAGCCAGTTCTACTTCTTGAGGAGAGACAAGCCTTAGGAGGAGTTGGTTATGTTCCTTTCTTATGATTCTTGGAATGTTTTGAGTGAGTTTTTCTATAGCTGGCAGCCTGTTGATTTGGGGCTCCTGATGAACCACTTGGAAATGATTGATTATCTCCACCTCAATCTCTTCATGATCCTCCAACCCATCCCCTTGTTGATTCTGAATGTGACAGATGGTATTATGCATCTGCCTTTGAATATTATTTTTGTGAAAGAATTTTGTGTTTCGTTCCCCCTCTTTCAGGCATCTGATTCTAGATTTTTGCTTCTAGATGATTTCCTTTTACTTTCTCCTCTCCTCCAATTGAGTTTGAATCTACCTTTCTTGTTCCAAAGTCTCCTCTGTTCTACCTTCAATGATGATCTGTTGCTGAAGAGCCATAATTTCCTGTGATAGAGCCTTCTGATCTTGAAAAATGTTCCCAAATGTGGTATGATTCCATCTTTTGATATGCATTTTGAGAAACTTGAGTTTCTACTGGAATTGATACATTTTAGAGCCCTTTGGGGGAGAGAAGACCTTCCAAGTCTTACGTACCAGGTCATTGAAGGATGGGTGAGAAAGCCAAAATGCCTCAAAATGAAAAGGCCAACATGAGGAGTTTCCCTGTCTATGCCATTGAAGAGAAATCGACCAATGATTTGATCCAGAGAGGGGTAAAATGGAAGCTGAAAAGTCCCCTCCAATATGAATGGCATTATCAAAGATAAGGAAGTGATCTAGTTTGGAGGAAATATGCTGTCTTCCAACTTTGCGATTGCTCTAGGTATACATTCCATTGTTGAATTGCATATCTATTAACCAGTTGTTTTGTATGAAGTCTTTGAAGTGGCCACTTTCATTCTCAAGCTTGGCTCTTCCTCCCTGTTTTTCCTCAAGTCTAGTGATCATGCTGAGGTCGCCTCCAATGAGCCATAGAGGGTGAATCCTGTTGGATTTGAGCTATGGAATAGTTTCTAGCAGGGCTGTCTTGCTACCAGCATCCTAAGGGAAATAGACATTAGTAAGATGTCCATGAATATTTATTCCTATAATGTGGAATGTTGCTTGGATGATATGATGAGATGCATGAAATTCTGAAAGTGTTATAGTCTGCGTATTCCGGGCAATGGCTGACGCTCCAGATGCGCCTAAGGCATCCACTGCAACAGAGTGACATCCTGGCCAAGCTTTCGTTCGTATGTTTCCAAGAGTGGTACTATTGCATTTTTTTTCTTGCATGAAGAAAATTTGTGGTTTCTCCTGCTTTATCATGTTTTTTATCATTCGAAAATTTTCAGGACTGTTTAACCCTCTTAAATTCCAAGATTTGAGCTTCATGGTTCACTATTTGATAGGCGTTTGTAGTACTTAGTCAGCTTGGAGTATCTTCCTGACTCCACCAAGATCTTGCTGGCGGTGATGGTTCTTTGCAAATTTGTCTTTCTTCCGCTCTTCTTAGAGTCCTTGGGAAACTGAGCTCCATCCCATTGAATACCTAGTTGAATTCCTAGTTGGCGCTACTGAAAGGCTGTTGATATTATGACCTCCAGGTTGTCAATCTGGTAAGCTTGGATTTTATACAATTTTTTTCTTCTACAAGCTTGCTCCAGACTCAAAATTTCGAGTCCTCCTAGATCTATACTCTCTGAATCTTCCTCCATATTTTTCACCTGATTGTTGCAGTCCGTAATTCCATTTATGGATTGTGGCTGGTGGGTAACACAATCTACATTCATTCCATTTGGTTTCCAATCTGGATCTTTCATTTCCAAGTTAGGAGGGGTTTCAGATGAAGACAGAGGAGATAGGATTGAGATAGAGGGAGGGATGGCTTGGGTGGATTTGGGAGGGGCGACTTCTTGCTGGTTGGTTGATGGGATGGAGTCTGAATCCTTGGCAAGAGCATCAAAGCTATTGCTGGTAGATGGGATGGAAGAAGTATCATGGAGGGATTTTTTCCCGGACACGGGTTTTTAATGAGTCCTTTTTTTAGAGGTGACTTTGGTGAACCCTTCAGGATCAGGTTTATCAGATGCATCATTTGTCTGAGGCTTAACATTTAAAGGGCAGTCACGGAAAATATGGCCATGAACATGACATTTTCGGCATTTGAAAGGTACATGTTCATATTCTAAGGGTTGAATCCATTCAAAGTCATCATGACAAAGACTTATGGAATCCGGGAGAGCTCTATCTAGGTGCATGTAGATGCATATGTGAGCATATGAAGTATATCTCCGAAGCTTTTTTTTTTCAGCTATCTTGATGTACTCTCCCAATCCCTTTGCTATGTCCTTTAGTGACTCTTCATCCCAATATTCCAGCAGAAGAGAATACATTCATATCCACATAGGAGCCCAGCTGAAATCCTCTTTGTCTGGGTTAAGCCTTTCCACCCAATCCTGTAAATATAAGCTGGCTGAGTTGAAAAAATATGGGCCGCCGTCAAGAACCTTGTTACGATCTTTGATACTATAGAAAACCACCATGAAGAATCCTTTTGGTCCAAGCTACAGGTGCACATGTCCTTTGGGTTTCCATTTAGCTATGATCCAACCCTGAAGAGCTTTTTTAGTCGGCCAGAATTCGATAAATTTTCCGATGAGCACATGATCCTTCATGAACTAGATTTGACCATTTATCCTATGGCTTTGCAGTTTTATTTTGGGCCATTCAACCGCTACAGGTTTGTAGGTGGAAGATGTCATAGTGGGCATATCCTTGGGCAAAGCAGCATCTCCCTGATCATTGCTTGACTTATCTACCGAATCTTGAGAATTTTTTGGTGGTTCTTGGGACGGAATACCTTGTATTTCATCAATGCTTTGGGAGGAGATCTTTATCGTATCCGTGACCGTCTTTTAGCTAGAGCCTGATGGGGGGGAGGGGGTGTTTTGAAACCCCCCCCGACAGAATCGCAATTACAGGGAATCCTTTGGAATAGAATAGCTGTCAAACAATCGAATGTGAGGGGTCTGCAAAGGATAGAAAGGGTCAGACTGATCCGTTGCAGAAGCAGACAGTAACCCTAGTTGTAGACTAGAGTGCGCAGTCTATCCAACATCCTCTCTTTTCAACTCCTATGTCTTAACAAGCCACATTATTACTAACCATAGGAGCCACAAATTTGTAGAGAAGAAGGAAAATTTATACAACATGAAATTTTAGCCAAAATGTCATGAAAAGGCAGAGATTCTCCAACATAATAAATTATAAGAAAAATTAACATAAAAGGCTATTAAAAAAACATCATAGTATTATAAGAATTATCCTACAAGATGGAGTAGGGACTCATATTTATCGACTAACTATGAAGAGAAGAAAACCAATCATTTCTGTAGGTGAAAAGTATGGGATGATCAATATCCATACTGCTAATTTCATGAACAATATTATATTTGTTATTTCCCAAATTCAAATTATCATTTTTCTACCATAATGTTTCACATGCTTACATAAGCAACATTGGTAGCTACAAGAATGAAGGATTTGTGGAAAGTATTTTCAATTTAATAAATCCCTAAAAATTCAAACTTGGTTTTAGAAAATGGTATAATAATATTAGATAGTACTAGTGGTGTTTCAAGGAGCACCAAGTAATGGGAATTCAGATTCTAGGTAGATATTATCTATATCATATGGATTATATAAATTTATTCAAGTTCATAATGAAACCAATGTAGTTATCAATGTGGAATCTTACTCATAAAATAGAAACAAGCAATATATTTCGGTCTAATGAAAATTTGATAATAAACGGAGAAGAGAGTAAGAACTATCTAAGTTTTCACTCTCAATGAATGAAGAGTTGTCGAAAAGTACAAGGATAATATTGAATACTAATATAATGGTTTATCGAATGAAATGATACACAAATAATGTGCATATCTCTACTATGAAAATAACACTTCTAGGCTTTCTATGTACAAGATAAATGGATTACTCATCCAAATAAAAATACTTTGATGAACATTGATTACATATTTATGTATTCATTAGAAAATCCTTCAGACATAAGATAGATGCAAGTGGAAGAATTTGTAAATCTTCTAGACATTTCCTCTTCTATACAACATCTCTAGAAGTAAGGCTCGTTATTTATAGACTGTCATTTTCTAATGGATTCATTTCATTTCATGGATCAAATAATTTATTTAAGATAACATTATGAGTTTTGCATGCATGAGAAATGATTTTGTGTGTGATTCCTAAATTGTGACTTGTGCATGGAAAAATTTCAATATGCAAGAATTATCACCACATTTGTGTTCCATGTGTAACTTTGGTAGTGGTATAGAACACAATTGAAGAGGAGGGAAACAATGAACACCATCAAATGGAAATTCCTACTATTTTTTGAGAAAAAAAAGGGGGGGAAATGTATCATAATTTCATTCACTTGTACATATGGGTGTAAAATATAATTTTCTACTACGTTAATTTGACAATACTATCAAATTTTACTCTAATATTTATTTACTTATTTAAATTCATAAATTTCATCAAATATCTGATGAAAAAAATTATGATTGGATATCCGGTGATACGTTAATTGAATATCCAATGATAATTTTTTTCGTAAGATATCCAATGATAATTAAATGCTCATAAGATATTCAATGAACATTTAATTTCCATTAGATATCTGACTAACATATGAAAAAATATATAATGATAATTGTTTTCTTAGGATATCCAATGAAAGTAACGGCTTAAAAAAACAAAAACCCAAAAATCAACATAATTTCAAGGAAAACAATTAATACTTAATAAACCCCAAAAAATCACCACCACCACCCATATTTTCATATCTCCCTATAAGTACCTATGTTTTACATTACCATGGGAAAATGATATAAACACTAGGTTTTAAACCACACCTACATTTTTCATATGCCAAATTTTAGTGATCAAATTTAACTTAATCCACTCGCCAATAACCAAAAAGAAAAAAAAAATCAATGAAATGATTTCATGTAAAGTGACAAAATAATCCTAAAATCCAATGAAAATTTTTAGTATCTAAAAACCCTTATGAGATGATTGCTTTGTCTAAGATCCAAACGTGACTAGAGTATTGGGGGCTTCGCTGCTGGAAATCACAAACACATAATTCATCACTTTATTCAATGAAATAATATTTTATTCCAATAAGCATAACATGTACTATATTTTCCTACTTTATGTGCTTCACCCTCTCTGTTTCATGGTTTTTCGTTGATTAAATATTTACTTTGTTTATGCAAAAGAGCTTGAACCGAGAATCGATTCGAAGACCTAATTTTTTGCAATGGTGACCAAAACAATGAATATATAATGAAAATTGGCTTAATAAAGATATCCAGAAGTGGACATGGTCATCGCGATTTATGTCAAGAACGTCATATACATGGGGGACTACATTTCCATTTTGGAGTATAACAAAATTTAGGACATGAATTTTTTCTTCTAGCTCTCTCGTCAACATATTCATACTGTTAGTAGTATCATTAAGTTCAGTTGGCAGGAGCCTATGATGGTTTTAAGGGTCTATAAATACAAGGGATATATCAACCTCAAAAAGTGAAACGATTAATAGGAAGATATTTAGGTCTGTGAGGAGAGGTATAATTCTTGAAAATTGGCAGTTGGGGGAGAAAATTGGTTCATAAAATTCTGAAAAATTGTAGATTGAATTCACACATGTGAAAGGAGGAGAATGAATTATCTTTGAATTCCAATGAATTTATGTTTTTTGGCATATTTGACTAGCGTTGACTGTGTTTTTTAGTGTATTCTTCTAATGCTTTGACCACATACTTTGACTATCTTGGAGGTCGATATGAGGGAGACTTTCACTGAGAATTTATGGACACTTTGACTAGTTTAACCACATGTTGAATTTGTGAGTTGACCATAATTGATGGTAGATTTGTAGAATATTTTGACTATGTTTGAATAAAAATGAGAAGCCACATTTATTATTGCTTTTACCAAACTCTTCTAAGCACTATTGACCATTTACTTTGATTGGTTAGTGTTGCAATTAACTATACATGCACATGGACGAGATTTACATACTATTACTTTGAATGGATTTGATTTAATATGATAATCATTGATCAATAAAATGTCCATAAATTTCTCGGTGAAAGTCTCCCTCATCTCGACCTCGAGGAAGTCGAAAGTATGTGGTCGACGTTGAAAGAATACCTTCAAAAACACGGTCAGCTAGTCAAATATGCCAAAAAACATAAATTCATTGGAATTCAAAGATAATTCATTCTCCTCCTTTCACATGTGTGATTCAATCTACAATTTTTTAGAATTTTATGAACCAATTTTCTCCCCAATTTAACGATTTTCGAAATTATACACTCTCCTCATAGACCTAAATATCTTCTTATTAATTGTTGGGTGTGGAGCCTTTTTCTTTACGATTCGAGAGATCCTTTTTTTAGGCCCGGATGTATACCCCCGGGAAAATTGTACACCCTTGCATGCGGGGGGGGTGCGGGGGGGGACTTGTCCCCCTCGTGGGGGTACGGGGTCGGCGGTCCTGGCGGGGGTTTTGGGGGAAGCGGCCAGCTGCCGGCCAAAAATAGATGTAGAATGCCTTATAAAAGTATAGTAATTTCTAGTCAATTCCCAGAATACACATACACATTACACGGCCCTTGATACATTACATTACTTTTATAAGATATAAATGTTCAAACTTCGAAAATGACTAGTATATACATCATCAAAACACTTACATGCAATCGAATTCACTAACATCCAATCGAATTGCCCAAACACTTCATCCCATATTATATATCTCTAAAATTATATATATATATATATATATATATATATATATATATATATATATATATATATATATACATAATTGATGATGTACTTTGTATTTAAAAAATATGAAACAAAAAAGGTTTGAAAAAAAGTTTCTTTTAAAAAATGTTGGTGCAACTAATTTTAAAACCTTAATCTCCATAAGTTATTATATAGATATATATATATATATATATGTGAAGGAGTTCAACTGTTGATATTACCTAGCAACTAAACACAAACTATATATAAATTTACATGGAAAATATATAAATAACTTCACATCCAACTTAAAAAGAAGTGATATATATTTATGTGATAAATTGAATAAAATATTAGAAATAATTATACTATTCAAAAAATATGCGAGAAAGGCAGACTTATTATATCAATATCTTGAAAACGATATCCATTAGGGGAATTTTGAGGTAAAAAATGGGCCTCCTAAGGAAAATGTATAATCAAAATTCACTTCATGAAAACCAAACACATTTTAGGGGATGACATCATCGCTAATGGTTGAGGTGGAATTGCTTGAGTTAAAAGTACTTACTTGTCACATTCTCAATGGTGGATAAAAACTCATGGTTAACCATTGTAGCGCTCTAAGTACTTTTAAAGTCAAAGTAAAGTACTCATGATAAATGTCATTTCACACTTTTTGAATAAAGTATATTATTTTCATTTCATATTTCTTGAGAAAAGCTTGATACATATCTATACATTTATTATATTATATTATATTTATATATTATATTAATTACATGTTATTATACAATTTAATTAATAGCATATAATATAATTAAGAATTTATAAATTTATATTTATATTTTAATTTAATTTATTTAAGTACAAAAGAAAAATGCATTAGTTGTTCATGATAACGACTTTTTTAGGCTTCATTCTTATTTATAGTCACATCAATACAAATTTTTTATAATTTTATTTTGAGGTACCCGACTTTTGAATTGAATTATTTATGGTTACAATGATCGTGGTGCAAAAAGTGGTGCAAATTTATAAATATTATTTTATTGGTTTAGGTTATTATTTTATTATTACCTTAGGGGGCCCATTTTAGACCTCAAAATTTACCTAATGCATGATAACAATAGAAGAAAAAAACATAATGAATATCCTATCCCGCGGGGAACTTTACACAACACACCTAGTCGATATTCCAAAAATAGCGAGGAAGCTAGGCATATGTCATGATAATAATAATAGTAGCTAATGAATATATTACTCTCCCATGGGACTTTAATCAACACACATAGTTGACGTTATAGAAAGAGTTTAACAATTTCAAATGATGTATGGAGGGAGATAATGCGAACTATTGAGAATCCTGGAGAAATGAGATCGACGGAAATGAAAATCAACGGTCGATTGGCCCCATCATTCGATTGTTTAGATTTTTGGGTAGACCTCCACAATTACATTTTCGGTTGCACAATATTTACACTCATATATGTACGAACTCGAGATGTTGCCAATAATTTTGGACTTTTCACTCCATGTCGGCCTACATTCATCTTTTCCACCCACCCCTCGTTGGGTTGAGTACTAAAACATCGGTCCTAAAACAAATAAGGAATTACTAAATCTTGATTCGGTTAGATACTCTCACGGAAACAATACATGATTACTAAATCTTGTGTCTTAAGTAGACAACATACTCTTATAAGTAGATATAAAATTATATCATGGTAGTGCTCTTAATTAGATATCAAATTAGTGTTAGAGAATTGAATCCCAACCACACAGCACAGGTGTAAAACCATCATTCCAAGTGTCTAGTTCGGTTTCGATTAGTCCGATTCAGTTTCGGTTAGTCCGGTTGGTGGTTACATTACAGTCATTTATTTTTGATGTTTATTGTAAATACTTATTTAACTAATTTGTAATATCGGATAAGCGATCCTGCGATCCACTTCTTTTCGGTTTTCAATTCTTATCATGGTATCGAGCTAGTTTTCATAAGTCTCGCAGAAGGCGACAAAGCCAAGTTGGAGTAGAGAGGAGAGACGAGCACACATAAGACTCTTTGATAGAGTAGCGAGAAGTTTGAAGAAATTTTGAAAAACATGCCTCCTGAAGAAGCCGAGAAGAAGAATGAAAAAAGCCAAGCAAAGCCCATGAAGCGAGCGGCTAAAGAAATTAAGAAAGTCAATTTGAGAAAAAGGTTGAGATTGATTTTTTTAATTTATTGTGCATCCACGGTAACACACTATTTTAAAGGATTCTCAATGTTATTAACGCACCACATAGACGAAATATTCACGTCGGTATTCCTATTTTAACACTATGTTTGAAGAGTTTGAGCGTTACTAATGCGGGAGCCAAGAGAAATGAGTCGCGCTAGTTCCATTTACTTAGAGGATTTAAAAATGGCCAGCGGTAAAGTGAATCAACCTACTGTTAGGTAAAGTGGGCGGGTTCCATCACCCACGTTAAGGTATTTTTTCATTAATGTAATCTATGCTGTGATGCATGAAAGTCTAAAGCCATTCAACAGTTTTCAAAATATGACGTATTTAAAATGAGTCAAAAATGAAATTTGCCAGTACAAAAACAAAACAAAAATGAAGGCCATGTAATTTTTCTAGCAGCTCGCATGATTTGAAAGAAAGGAAAGCCCTTTTATGTGAGAAAGAAAGTTCTTTTCTTAATGTTTTTATAAAAAAATAAAATGTGGTTTCTTAATAAGAAAAACGTTTTCAAAGGAGCATGTGTGAAATTTTTTTAAAGGGATTTCTTTGGAAAAGGAGATTTAAAGAGGGCTGCGATTTTTAAAATATATTTTAAAGTGTTTGAAGGAGATTTTTGTTGAGAAAAGGAATTTTTTTTGGAGTTTAAAAAAAAAAAAACTTAAAATTGTGATGTGAAAAAGTGTAAGTGAATGTTTAAAAGGAGATTTTTTGAGGAAAGTAAATTTTTAGAAGCAAGGTATTTGATGCATGTGTAGACTCGTCTATTTGTGGAAGACAAGAAATAAGGTCATGGGAAAATCCAAGAGGCTAAAGCAAAAACAAAATATGTTCAAGCTCTTTTTAAATGCAGCAAATAAAGAGGCAAAATGAGTACCTATGCATTATATATACATAAAATAATCACAATGATGAAAAAATTCTCCCTCTAATTTCAAATGCCAAGACAACCAAGGGGGCATGGGATATCATGAGAGATTTTTTGGTACAAGGGTGAGAATTGAAGTTGAAAACCAAGGTGGATCTATAGCAACGGATCTAAAAAATGAGATGAAAATTTTGTTGAATTCATGCTCGGCACGGGTGGATGAAGTACGCTGAAGAAAGTGCGAGAAGCGAGAAAGAAAGAGAGAGAACGAAGATTCTGTGAACCCCACTTTGTACACGGCTACAAGTGGATGAATATTTGATGATATGTGACATGGCTTATTGACAAAGATATGATGAATCCAACAACGGAAGCTTGCGACGATGATTTAATGATTACAGCAACCATGACTTGCTGATGATGTTGTGATGAATCCAACAATAGAGCTTGATGATGATATGGTGATTCTAGAAACAAAGCTTGTTGATGAAGAATTGATGATTCCATCGAGCGAGATTTTGTTGTTGACTTGTTCATTCGTGACACGGCTAGCGTGAAAATTTGATGGTTGATGTAAACTTTGATAATGAAATTTTAGCTGTGATAGCTGGTTCTAGATGATGCAACGAAACATGATATTGACATGATGTTGTTCGGTGATAAAATCATGATTACGTTGAAGTCAACCTAATTTTGGCGGCATAGGTTAGTACATAAAAGACGGGAATGAAACGAGAGATAAAGACGTTCTGTAGGGATAAGCGAGGAAACATATAGAGAGCGGGAAAAGGGAGTGTGATAGCATAAAGCTCTCATTGCGAGTAGAAGGAAGAAAAGTGAAAGAAGCGACGAAGCAAAGAAGAAGTACGCAAGGGAAAAGCATAAACAAAGATAGAGGTGAAAGCGGCAGGAAACACAACGGGAGAAGATCTCGCTATGGAAAGCGAGAAGACCGGAAGATAGATATTGTTTTGCAAATATTTTTAATTCTAACATTCATTTTCATTGTATAGGTAAACAAACTTAAGAAGAATTAAATTTTATTGAAACATGGCTTGCGACACCATGTGGATGAGATCTAAGCAGAAGATGTAGATATGAATGTTGACGATGACATGCATGATGAACGTGTCGATGAAATTTTTCATACATTGGCTTTTTGAAGAAATAAGATATTATTGTAATATTATGTTGCGGTAGATGGATGATGAAAAGCACTACGAAGACAATATTTGGCGAAACCCACATTTCTTGAAGAAGTCCGACACACATCATTAGACAACCTGGAACGGTAAAAAAGAGCGCACCGACAAATGAAGAAACGACGGTTGAAGAAAACAACAAGAATAAAATGATGAAACAATTTAGAGTACAAAATGCGGAAAAGGAGAAGAAGAAAACCAAATCTAGTTGAAGTCAATTATTTTTAAAATTGTAAACATTGTTGAGACATAGACCAACATGTATCTAAATTAATTTTTTATGTGGTTGTAATTAAAGGGGAGTGTTAGAGAATCTAATCTCGACCTATTTGGGTGTCGAAACCATCATTCCAAGTGTCCCGAGTTTAGTTTCGGTTAGTCCCGGTTTGGTTGAGTTACACTACGGTCATTTGTGCTTGATGTTCCCAATGTAATTTTATTTAACTAATTCGTAATATTAAAGTGAGCAATCCTCTTGCTCCACTTCTTTTCGGTTTTCAATTCTTGTTAATTAGATCATTGTAGCCCTATTAATGATAGTTCATAATATTTTAAAATATGAATGTGTATTATTTTCTTATAATAATCATAATTTTAGGGCCTCGTCGATTTATTAGCTAATGAAAATTTGATTTACGTATTAATGAATGTGAACCCAAGTATTTTGGACATCTCACTTAAAAGTTATTTTCATTCAACACTTCTAATTTTGAAATTTTATTAATATTATTAAAAATATTATAATTTATTTTATTTATCTAATTAATAACTATTAAAGGTGTGAGGCTCAAATTCAACCAAACCTAACAACTTTGTTGGAATACATTTATTTAAAACTTAATTTATTTAATTTGTTGGGATTTATTTATTATATAAAATATTTTAAAATTTGCCATAAGAGGCATTATTTTTTGGGATTCATTTATTATATAAAGAAATTTTAAATATAAGATAAGGGGCATTTATATTTTCATTTTTATGTGGTAAAAAATGGATAGAAAGTATGTAAAAGGTTAAAAAATAATTATGGTAAAAAATTTGATTATAGAATTTGGACCAAATTTTAATTGCTTTTTAAGACAACCTAAATAAATAGATTTTTGAAAAAAAAAGAATTAAATAAAATGAATTTTAATTTTTTGAAAAACCCATCTTCATTAAAAAAAAAAATGGAGTTGTACAATTTTATTTCATTTTCATTATTTTAATTATTTTAATTTTAATTTTAATTTTAATTAAATTAAATTAAATTTATTATTATTATTACTATTATTATTATTATTATTATTATTTTAATTTTTAAACTAGGTTGAGTCAAAGCTATGAAATAGAAGTGCTCCTAACAGTCTCCCTATTCTTGGGATATTATCACAAATATTTTGCCAAACTTACTCAAGCTTAGACACCCCTTAAAATAATATAATTCTCCCAAGGTAAACTTCCATTCATAACCTCTCCCCTTCTAATAATACTTATCTCTCCCCTTGTAATAATACTTCATATAACCTTCGTATATCGGTATTGTAGATGATGCAGTGTCATCCAGGGATGTTTTCGGTGATCCTTATCACAATGCGAAGACATTAGTGCATTTTTTTGATTTGGATTACTTTTAAATTTTGGTATGCATGCTGCATGTAGACAAACGGACTTCTTTCCATAGTGGTGATGTTACGGGTGGATGCCCTAGTCTAATTTTAACTTTTTTGATACACATAGACATCTGAATAGAGTAAAGTTAAACCTTCGCTTATAGATTAACGATGTGGTAAGTTATTCTAGTGCATCCTTGGCTCTTATGAACACCATCGAGAAGACCCGAAGAAATTTTGTGTGAGTGAGTGGGTACGTAGTTCAAATTTGAGAAAAATCTTGCATGGGGTTTTCTCGGGGCTGTGCCATCCAATATTCATTGAAGAAAGTTGTCTGAAATTTAAGGTTACGGCATGGGAAGGTCATAACAAAAAGTAGGAAATTTATGGAAAAGAAGAAAAAATCTCTATCTTCCAACGATATAGCCTCTAAGGAGAAAGATTTATATATGCCAAAGACTCAACCTCCCGAACATGGTGACAAACTCACATTGGTTTTGCTTTACGGGTGCACATCTTCTCATGATCCTCCTCATGTTAAGTTTTGTTTTATCACACTATGAATACTGCCCCTCATATTTCCAAGCCCCCTACAGGAAAGGTAGACGAGTAAAATTACATTAGATAGTCTCTATGAGTACATTGAGCCTTTAGAACGATGGAGAGAGAAAGAATGATAAAAATCATTTTTAACTAGAACAAATGGAAATGATTGACAATAACCATGAATCATTATAAAATAAAATAGCAACAGATTTGAACTCAAGAAATGAAAGGTAAAATTCAAGAAATGGAACATAGTAAACGAAAAGTAGTCAAATAAAATGATACCTTGAAAAACGAGATCAAAAATCTAAAACAACTACATAACAACTAAGCCCTAAATAACACATAAAATAACTTAGATATTAAACCCATCAAAAGGAAATTAATAAATTAATTTTCCTTGACCATAACGCCATAAAAAAGCCTTAAATATTATAGTTGCGGGTATAGAAGAACAAAGCAATGAAAACACATTAGAAATGGTCAAGGAACAATTAAAAAAATATCAAATTGAAACAACCTATCTCAAGGAAACAATAATGGTTGAGAAGATACTTGAGCATAAACACAAACTCATCGTGTCAAAAGGTGAGTTGTCATGAGCATAAAATAGATATAATTAGGAAATCCCCAAGCCTAAAAGGAACATGAATATTTATAAATGAAGCTCTCATTCCGAATACCAAGAATAAATTAGGAAAGAAGTCCAAAAGGTCAAGGGTGCAATAAAGGCGTGAAATGGGAAGTCATTAGAAATAGAAATCTATTGTGGGAATGAGGTCTCGGCCACGAGTGATAAATGGGGATTTTCATCACTCCGGATCCTCTTATGGAACTATCATGGCTTTCCATGGTGTGAGGTCCTATTTCAAGTTGGATCTCAAGTGATATTGACCTCATGCTCCTAGTCGAAAAATGGGGGCATGACATTGAAACTATGGTCCCTCACCTCGATGGTTTCACTCTTTAGAGTACGGTTGGAATAGAAATCCTCTCGGAGGGTTTGGTGGTATAGTACACTATATAAGGAACACTTGGTCCTTTCAAATCTGACTTCATGAAATCAGCCCCTTCAATCAATACATTTGGATCGAAATCTCTAGTTCTACCACCAATAGGATCTTTCTTGCAATCTTCTATTTCTCTCCTTTCAACTCTCCTTCCTATAAGAAGAACAACTTTGATAAGAATTTTCCTTTCAATTATTTAGAAGAAGACATCTTCAACATGAGAAATTATGGTAATATCCTTTTACTAGGAGATTTTGATGCTATAATGGCTACTTACCAAGCCATTTCATTAAGCAAAGCTCTAACCACGACTTATATGGCTTGATGAAGATAGTAACTTAGCTATTAGATTTAAGAGAAAATATGAAGACATTATCTAGAAGCGTATTCGACATCGAGCTCCTCAAAATTTTCAATTCCTAGGATATTTTTGATTTGTAATGGTATTAACAAGTGGCCCCTCTCCCGATTCGGATGACGTTTTTTCCATGCATTGGGTAGTAGTGTCATGGATTATGAAATTTCTAACGTCCTCATCTTCAACCATATTATAAACTTTGAGCTTCTTAATGGTTGAGCTTGAATCTAACCACATACCTCTATCCCTAACCCTCGATCTTCTTTATACATACCACCCACATGAAAGATACCAATGAAAGTAAAAAAGACACATTCACTTCGATAGAAGTAAAACCGACCTGTATTTGAAGGGATTTAGAGATGGATTTAGGCCCCATGAATTATAATAATAACATTGATCAAATTTATTATCATTTCACTACTATCCCTTTCCAACACCATCAACAATTTTCTTAATGATATTTCATTTAAGAAGTCTAATAGAAATTCCAATCCATGGTATGACCAAGATTGCAAAATTTCCGGGGAAAACAATCGAACGCTCTAATGAAATTATTAAGGTACAAAATACCAATATATACAAAAGTATCAACAAGAGGAAGTAAATATCATATATTAATAAAATATAGGATTATCTTCTCCCACCTTTCTAATGTCACGTTCAAAACATTTTGGCGCGATGTTCTTGTACGTAAAACCAAAGATAACCATTCTATCCCCTTACAAAACTAGGAAAACTATCTTAATAAGTTGTATGACTCTCTTGACACTATGGGCACCACCTTAATCACTCGATTAGGAGGAGATGTATTATCTCTTGACTATATTGTCGGTGTTAATAAGCTCGCTAATGTGAAAGCTAAATATATTGAAGGATACCAAGATGAGATCCTTGAAATAGGAATATCTATCCTCATTCCCTTATACGCATAAGCTTCTTAATTTTGTTGTAACACATGGATTTCCTCGGCTTTGGATGCAAGTCCTTATTGTACTTATATTTAAAAATGGGGACAACGGTGTTCCATCCAACTTCTGAGGACCCATATGGTTAGTCATATCCTCACGAATTTATGGGTTCATTTTGGAGAAGAATCTTAGCCTTTTGTAATGTTCCTAAGCTAGGTAAGCTAATTGGAACATTAAATTTTGTTTTATTTTTCAATGTTTTATGAATAATAGACTAATGGAGGACATGAAACACTCCTTAGATCGAAAAATAAATACATGCTCAATGTGAACGGATTAAATATGGTGGTTGCATAAAAAACCACTTGTGTATGAACAAGGTAAGGTATTTGGGCGGGTCCAATAGGACAAATCACGAAGATAGTCCCGAGGTGCATTGAACCTCCTAGGTGATCGACGCGGTTCTAGAAGGGAGGAATTCGGGGGGGGAAGGGAGCTAATGCATTTGAAGTGGTTTAGGGTTTTGCACATCTAATTTTATAAAAGGAGGGGAGAGGACTCAAGGAAAGGTTGTTGAAGATATTTATAATTTGAGGTTGCTTGGGCAACTCGAGTTCTCTTGGATGGTTAGCCAAATGGAAGAGGGGTTTCCTATTTAGGAATCATCTCTCCTTCCATAGAGTAGCCGCTCTTTGGAGGAGCATGTTCGGCTTTGTCCACTACGGCATCTCGCTAAGCTTCTACTTCCAACTGATACGAGGATCTACATTGAGGATTTGATTGCTTTTATGTTGCGGCAAGTGGATAATAGATCTTTCTAGATCTAGGGAGTTCTAGCACCCTTGTCACTAGTAAACTCATTTATCCCATTGATAAGTTGTTTTTAGACTCATTGGGCTTGAGATTCATATCTTGGCATCGAGGCCAAAGTTTACTTTCGGTGGACTACGTATTTTCTATTCCCTAAAATTCATAATTCTTGAGGAGCGGTGTTGCGGTGTTTGGAGTTCTCCTGGAGGAGAGATCTCTGAGTAAAATGATCCCTCAGCACTCCTTTGTATTGATCCATGGATTGGCCAGCAATCCATGTACCCATCCAAATATGATTTATTTTTTGATGTATTTACTATAGAATTTATGAATACTTCGCGAACTATGTCTTAGATCTTAGATCTATTCACACTATGGTTCATCATTTCTTTGAGATCCCCCGAGGGGATTGTAATAAAAAACCTCTTTGGCTTCCCGGTCTGTATGAGATCTATGTTTTCATGCAAGTATCTGTTGTAGATATGATTTATAATCAAATTAAGCTTCATCCTCCTGAAAATTACGGCGAATATTTTCTTGGGTAGTCTACGTATTCACAACACCTCGATCTTGAGGGTTATTTCATGTAAATCTCTATTTTTATTACTTATTTTTCATAAGATATGAAACCAAGATGATTTTCTGATGTTTATATCATATTAAAACTACTAGATTCAGAAAATCATTCTTCACGAGAGCTTCGATGGGGTGCATACTCAAAGTCATGGGGATGGGGTGTTTTTCTTGACTAGTCGGGAAGGAGGAATTGTTTAACATAGAAAAACTTATTTTTTTTTTCTGAAATTCGACATTGGAGTCCCTCATAACCATGTATATCATATTAAACCACTTTTCCACCTTATTTTTATTCATATCTCGGATTATACTCATTTTAGGTCCTAAATCCTCACTTTTCCCCAACCCTTGGTTCATAAAAAGTTGTATAAATAATTTTGTAGTTTCAGACATGTATTTCTATCTATTTCATATTTTTTAAAAGCTTATTCATCAGAAAAATACAGCTATATAGTTTCCATATTGGTACGAGGCCCTTATTTCGGCGGTTTAAAGCTTGTTAGGTGTGGGAGAAGCATTTTAACCCACCTAGTACGATTTCTTGTGATCTCCTCTTGGAGTTGGGTTTATATTATCATATATAAGGGATCCAATATTTTATGTTATATCCCCTCTTGGAAATATTAACTCTTGACATATTTACGTAAATAATCTATTTAGTGGAGCCGGTAGCCTGCGGGTCTCATCCTTTCTTGTAAAGGTGACATGCCATGTAAATACCCCTATATTAAATCTTTGGAATAAGTTCGATTAAGGGAATATGATTTTTACGGATTCATGAGCGGTTCCCAATTTGGAATATTACGGTGGTATCGGAGAGCATGATCTTTGGCTCGGCTTTGTGGCTTCAAGCCAAAGTGTTGAATCCACGAATCGAGAATCTTTCAAGCTCTATAGACGAGTCTTGTAGATGGCTAGGTAACCTCTAGATCTCATCCTTTTCTAAAAGGTGACATATCCAATAAATTCCTGTACGGTCAATCTGCGGAATAGAACCTTGATACTCTGAAGAGGAACTTTATAGTAGTATTAGAGAAGAGAAGAGACGAGGATAAGAAATATGAAGGATATGAGTTTTACCTCATCATATTTAAGATCCCGGGGAAGAGCCTCTTGAGGAGTCGGACGAATAAAGGAGGAAGAAAATGAAACTCTAGAGGGTTTCAAGAAGCGAGAAAGTTGCGGTGAGACTGCAGAAGGTTTGAGGAGAGGAAGATCCATGCACTTCCTATTCTCACAAAGAAGGAGAGCTATACGAAGAAAAACCGGAGAAGTTGGCTCCACCACTTGAAAGAATTATGGGTGAGAAGATCTCCTTTGCTACTTTTGAGATCATGAAGGGCATTGAAGAAGATCTCTAGGAGATTAGAAAGGTGGAGACTTGTACTAGTGCTATCACAACCTTGGAGGAGAAAACTTCATGTTCATAAATGGAGGAATGCCACACACATATGTGAGAAGAATTTCTCCTTGATTCACAGTATGATTAAAGATTCATTTATTCTTATTTCGGCACATTATATGAGGAGATCTACATCTTTGCATGTTGTTGATTTAGAGCAACGGAGTTGCATCGCATTGTACAAAGGTGGTGATGAAGAGAAGCTTGCATTTCAAAATCCCATGGAGTGTAGGAATCTGATTTGGGATGATGTTATCCCTCATGGGAGGTGTACCAAGATGGAGGATGGAGAGCGAGAGGCTAGAAAGCCACTTGCATATTTTTGATACCCAGGCAGCAAGAGGCTTGGCTACTGCTTGTTTGCTCTTGGAAAGAAGTTTGATCATCACACTCTTTACAGGGGTATGTGGTAGGATACTTGCATCATGGAACGTGAAAGAGTATGGGCACATTGTGTTGGCATAAAAATTTTCATGTCAAGCAACATGTTATCACTACATGGATGTGATGATGGAAGTATGAAAGCAACAAAAGGATTTTTTTGCTTGGGATATTCTTGAGAGAACGGGCGATTTTTCTCTACAGTTTTTCATGATGTTGCGGGGAGTAGGAGATGGCACTATCATAGTGCAAAGGGGTTACTCGCTTGACCTTAGATGTTCGAAGGACTTCCTTCATGGGCGGGGACTTCTCATATATAGCAACATTATCGGAGATGCCTTTGACATTACGCAATGTCAAAGATTGGAGCTATGTGTTGATGGGAGAAAATTTGCATAGGCCAACTATGTTGTCACTTTGGAGATGATGTTCTAACGATGGGGTATTCCCGGGGGATCACTTCTCATTCGATGCACTTGGTGAACAAGAGGAGTTGAATAAGATGAAGTGGTAGATACAAACATCTATTCTTGTGTTGTGCTTTTTCTTGACTTGGGTTTCCAAGTAGGAGAGAAAAGGACTTTCATGTAGCCCTTGGTTCATTCCCCTTCATGGGAGTGTGTCCAAACTATTATTGAGGATTAATTCATGAGTCCATGTATCTTCTTGCTTCCAACATATGGTGAGAGCTTTTGCTTGCATTCTCTTACCATCTGCTTGGCAGTCATTGCTCCACAAGAGGGCAAGCTATTTATTGAGCTCCATGAACTTCATTGGGCAAAATTGCATGATGGAGACGACCATCTATTATGTGGCCTTAGGGAAAGATGTTTTCCTTACATGTGGATTCTTTATTCATATGATTAACCATGTCGGAAGGTAAATTTTCCATATACTCTTCTTAGCATAACAATTAAGAAAGGCTGCAATGTGAGGATTTGGGGGACCGTTGGTAATCTCTTGCATCACATGGAACCTTCGATATTTCCCTCATTATGATGATCATGTTTTCTTTCTTTGATATTTCCATTATGTCTTTTGAGGCATGATTGAGGAAGAGAAACATGAGATGAGTGTGTCCTTTTGGGGAAGGAGATCCCCTCATTTTATGTAGGCACATGTTCTAATGGGAACATGGGAGAAGTAGTAGCCACCATAGCCAAACACTTTTTTTCTCTTGGAGGTGGGCCATGAATGTGATGGAATGCCATGTCATGACTACCTCATATCCCTCACATATGGAGTGTCTTGGGCCATCTGGTTTTGCGGCGTTGGAGGAAGGATGTTTTCGAGGATCTAATCTCCATAATGCCACTTGAGGGAAATATCCTTATAGCCCAAGATCGTTCCTCTCTGCTTATCCCAAGTGGAGAGGAGAACAACGTGGGGTAGGCCATGTTGTCTACCATGTGTAGATTTTCGGCCCATCTATTTTGCGAGGAGCTCGAGGTGGAGGAACATTTTCATAGAGTTTCCATGTCATGAGGTGACTAATTTTTGGTGGATGATTGCTTGAGGATGGAGAACTCACATGGGGGATGTTATTTCCCAATTCACTTTAGATTCCATTCCTCGAGGGCACCTTGGCGGCACCTTATTTCCTTCTTGATTATTTGTGTTTCATGTTAATGACCATTAACTTGCATGTAGGAGGAGCAATATGGAGATTCATTGTTGACACAACATCTCATTATTTGGAGAGTTCATCATATGGGGATGCTACGGTAGGAGGAGGAGACATCTTTCGATTCTATCCTTGCGATTGCTTGAGGACAAAGAAAAAATGTGGGAGGGAGGAGTTTGTAATGTTCCTAAGTTAGCTAAGCTAATTGGAACATTAGAATTTTATTTTATTTTCGTAATACATGAATAATAGATTAATGGGACATGCAACACTCCTTAGATCTAAAAATAAATACATGCTCGATGTGAACGGTTAAATATGAAATTTGGATGCATAAAAAAACCACTTGTGTATGAACGAGGGCTAAGCTATTTGGTAGGTCGACGGGTTAAATCACAAGACGAGTCCGGTGCAGTGAACCTCCTCGGTGATCGGTACGGTTCTAGAAGGAGGAATTTAGGGTCAGCTAATGCATTTTGAAGTGGTTTAGGGTTTTGCTGTCCTCATTTGTAGGTAGGTGGGGACTCAAGAAAAGGTTTTTGAAGATATTTCAAATTTTGGGTTGCTTGTGCAAGCTGGTTCTCTTGGATGGTTACCCGAGGAAGAGGGTTTCCTATTTGGGAATCCTCTCTCATTCCATGGAGTAGCTCTTTGGAGGAGGATATTGACTTTGTCCACTATCTGACATTTGGCGAGCTTATAATTCTAACGAATGTAGATCCTTTTGAGGTTTGGTGATTTTTTTAGGCTGAGCGGGAGAATAGGTATTTCCGGATCTCACGGAGTTCTAGCACCTCTTGTCATTGGGAAACTCATCTATCCCATTGATAGGCGGGTTTTAGACTCATTGGGCTTAAGATTCATATCTTGGCATTGGGCCAAAGTGTAATTTCGGTGGAATACATAGTTTCTCTTCCTAAAGCTGGCATTAATTCTTGAACAACAATGTTGCATGTGTTTGGAGTTCTCCTGGAGGAGAGATCTCGGTGGAAAGGATCCATCCTTTCCTTGTGGTGATCCATGGATTGGCAGCCAATCCATGTACCTTCATATATGATTTATTTTCTGATGTATTTACTATATAATTTCTAAATACTACTCCACAAGCTGTGTCTTAGATCTCAAATCTACTAACTATGGTTCATCATTTGTTGAGATCCCAAGGGAGTGTAATAAAGAACCTCTTTGGCTTCCCAGTTGTAAGAGATCTCTATTTTTAATGCAAGGATCTGTTTTATATCTGATTTATAATAAAATTAAGCTTCGACCTCTTTGAAATTTATCTTTTGAAGAGTTTCTTGGGTAATTTCTGTGTTGCGGCACCTCGATGCGGGGTTATTTCATGTAAATATATGTTTTTCTTACTTATTTTGTAGAAGCTATGAGACCGAAGATGATTTTATAATTTTTATATCATATTAAAAACAATAGCTTCATAAAATCACACTTCACGAGCTTAAGTAAATTACGCATATTCAAAGTCATGGGGATTGGGTGTTTTTCTTGACTAGTCGGGAAGGAGGAAGCTGTTTAACATAGAAAAACTATTTTCTTTCAAGAATTTGACATGGGAGTCCATAATTACCCTATATATCATATCCAACCACTTCCCCACCTTATTGTTATGGATATATCTTATTATACTGCGTTTTAGGGCCTAAATCTCACTTTTCCCCAACCTTTGTTCATAAAGGCAATTTGTATAAATAATTTTTTTTAGCAGTTAAAGACATGTATTTATATCTATTTTATCTATTTTTAAGTTTATTCATCTGTGAAATACCATTATCTAGGTTTCCATATTATTTGCGAGCCTTTATTTCGGCGATTTCAGAGGCAACTAGGTGTGGGAGAAACTGATTTAACCCACCTAATCGATTTCTTGATCTCCTCTTGGAATTTGGTTTTATATTATCAAATATAAGGGATCAGAGTTGATAGTAGATCCCCTCTTGGAAATATTAGCTCTTGATATAGTTCTATAGATAGAGTCTGCGAAGTGGGCAGTGGCCCTGCAGGTTTCATCCTTTCTTGTAAAGGTGACATGCCCGTAAATGCCCCTACGGTAAATATCTAGAATATTTGGTTTGTAAATTGTTAATGTTTAAAAAATGGAATATGATTTTCCCGATTCATGAGCGAGTTCCCAATTTTTAACATTACACCTTTGGCTTGAAAGCTAGGGAAAGGGAGCTAAAGGAAAATTTTGTTTTAGGAGTCATCACTCGACCATTGACCATTTGGTCACTCTTATAATCATTGCGAAGGAATGTCACAATATTAAACTCGATCTCTTCTGTTCTTTATGGACTTTAGAAAATGTTTCGACCTTTGTCCCTCGAGATAAGCTTTGGGAGAGAATTAAAGATATCATGGTCCCTCCAGGAGCTAAGGTTTTGTGATCCATCTCTACGAATCGTCGTACACTTCAATCTTAAGACTAGCGAGGGTGGTATAAATACATTAAATGAAATATTAGAGTTAAACAAAAGTGTCGCCTATCCCCTACCCTTTTTGGCATATACATTGATAAGGTTAGAGGAGTGTACGGGATGCAACACAGGTGCAAGGGCATTGAGCTTGCTAGTGTTCTCGTTACTCTTATCACTCCTATGTCGATGGTATCATTCTTCTTGCAAAAATCACGTGATGACCTTGACAAACAACTCTAGATTCTTCATGACTACGCTCAAGATGGTATGACGATTAATAACGGCAAAGAGACTAAAAGTCGCCCAGTCATTAAATCCAAAAAAGAGTTCACCCATGGTAAGTTTCATGTATAAAAACCGATTGCTTAGAGTAGGTTTATTCTTATAAGTATTTGGGAATTGGCTTCATTCATCATCTCAATTGGAATTATAGAATTGAGAAAATGATTATTGAAATTTTGGAAAGCCTATTATGAGCTTGAAAATAATTGTAAGTCGGTCGATCTTTACATTTCGAGGTAAAATAGGTTCCTATTTACGACCATTGTCACCCATGTTGTCTTATATGGATATGAAGTTTCGGGTTGCGATTACATCCATAGTGTCCTTGGAGGAAGATTGAGATGAATCCAAAGAAATTCGTCACCTACAAACTTGAATCGAGGAAATACTCCCTATCCCTATCCTCTTGATCGGGCTCTGTTTGTCCCCCATTGAAATCGACTATGTTTGGTTATATGATGTATAAGAAGAAGCTTAACAACATGCGATCTAAAAGGCTCCTAAAAATTTCTTCTAGCGTAATCAAAACCCTCATCTTCACCTCTAGCTCGAGTGGCATAAGGATGCCGGTCACAGCTCAACCACTAGGGAATTATGGAGGAGCTTAGTATGGAAAGCAAAGATAATATAAAAATACTATTACCTCCAAATTTAAGGACAAGTAGTGGGAGGATCGGGGAGGTTTAAAATTAAAGGAAGCTAAGATACTATAAGAGAGTGATCAACCCCACCCTTTATAATCGAGGAATTATCTCCCTCTATTGTCGAGAATAAGAAAAATATGAACATCAGCGAGATAATAACTAAAGCCTATAATTTGTCGAGTGAGAGCGGGAGGTGGTCTATCCCCAGACCCCTTGGAATGATAGAATACGTCAAATTTGTGATTCTAAGGCTGGTGGAAGATGAAAAGAAATTCCTTTTAGGTTTGCCCCAATCTTACTCACGTTCGCTCTCAATTCCACATACCATCTTCCACACTTCAAGTATTCTTGATATATTAAGACAACCCACCTATAGCAATCTTGGAGCACTTTTTTTCCCTTCTCTTCAACCATGAAAACGATATTTTGAAGAATCAAACTTAGATTCTTTCTCCTATCTTAAGGTCCAATAGGCTTGCATTGGTCTTATGGGAACGGTAACCATTATGATCATCATCATCGATATTTTCTATATTAAATATTCAAAAATATAGTATTGTAATTTCTTATTTAACTATTGTAGCATTTCATATTCTATATTATAAATATTATTATAACTAATTTATTTATTAACTTTAATATGAAATTATTTAAATAATTATCTAAATGTATTTTTTTAAATGATTTAATATCTTTGAAAAAGGAAAAATAATAATTTAATACATGAAAAAAAAACTATTTAAAATTAGTGAGGGGATTTACCACTGTGCAAAATAGGTACTCATAGTTTTTCCATGGGTTATCCTTTCTACTTGAGTTCAATGGCCAAAGTGACATGTTGAGTTTATCTTAAGTATAATTGTTTTTATAATATAATTTTTTTGGCCACACTCTTATTACTTAGAAACTAAACCACTAAGTTAAGTCAAAGCTATGAAATATAAGTGCTCCTAACAATCTACCTATTCTTGGGATATTATCATGAAGATTGTGCCAAACTTACTCAATCTTAGACACCCTTTCAAATAATTTAAGTCTCCCAAAATTGACTTCGATCCTTAACATGTCTCATACAATAATGTATCTCTCCCCTTTCGGTAATACTTCATATAACCATAATATATCAATATTTTAGATGGTTATGATGCCATTATATTAATATTACGTATATTAAATATTCAAAATGATACTATGGTAATTTTTTATCTAATTATTGTAACATTTCAAATTTTATATTAAAATTATTATTATTATAATTTATTTATTTATTAACTTTATTATGAAATTATTTAAATAGTTATCTAAATGTATTTTTTAAATGATTTGAAATATTTGAAAAAGGAAAAATAACAATTTAATACATGAAAAGAAACTATTTAAAATTGCGAGAGGATTTACCCTCGGCCACATAGGTACTCATAGTTTTTCCATGGGTTATCCTTTCTCTTTAGAGTTCAATGACCAACGTGACATGTTGAGTTTATATTAAGTATAATATATATATATATATATATATCGAATCTATTACTTTGGAAACTAGATCGGTAGCTTAGATTCAAAAATTTTAGATTTTGAATATTACGAAGTATACGAGAGTTTGATAAACGATAACTAATACTAACATAGAAATTAATATATATTCATAAACATACTAATAACATTGAGTAGAGTTTTTCTATAAATTATTGGATTTCTTGGGCTTCATTGTGCGGGGGTGTCCCATTGGACTAGTGTTTGTAACTATCTCTCGTTATCGAGAGGATGAAAAGTAAAAGTTTTTGATTCTTCGAAAGAAGTGTGGTTTGTATCGATCTTATCAACTTTATCTGGTATCTCTACTATGCATATGAAGTGTGATTTTTCTATTGATCATATCAACTTTATCTAGTAGCTCTTCCATGCATATGGTCCGGTTCTTACTATGTATCTTCCATATAAGTGAGGACCCTTCCGGTTAAGGTTTTTTATGTGCCACTGAGTGTTACGGTTCACATGTATGACGTATCCTGGCCCCTGATGGAATTCACTACATTATGAATCCATTCCTCGTTTTGGTTCTATATTCTGTATGGAATAAAACATCTTGGTGACAAACCTATTCTTCCATGTCCGGAAAAATCCTTTCAATATTTGCAAGGTTTATATCCTTTTAGAATTCCATGGTTGGCTTGGTAGTTGGTTCTTTGAGCCAAATTTTCCGGTCAAATAACGATTAAAATCTAAGGGAAATAGAGACGAGAGACATCCTCTTGTCCCGGTAGGAGCTCATAAGTAATGCCTAAAAACGGTAAAAGGAAGAAAAAAAAGGGGGTAATCCAAGTGGGGGCTTGTTTAAGGGATCTAGGTGAGTAACCTTTCTCGAAAAATTGGTCTAATCTATGGGGAAGGGAAAAGAGAGTATTATACACAAAGATATGAATCAAATTAAGGGAGGGTGTGACAAAACAATTCAAAGTGTTAGAGAGTAAATAATTAACATATGAAAGAATAGAAGTATGAAAGATAATAGAAAATGAGAGATAGAATAACATAGAGTATATAAGCGGGGAAGTAAGAAATTCACCTTACGGAAGTAGATCGAGCTCCCCAAAATAAATAAACCTAGAAGGGACAAAATATTGGAAGCCCTCAAAGCCAAAAATAAAATTAAATGTAGTGTAGAGGATTTTAAGAATTAAGCATAATTCCAAATAGAGATGATTAGAACAAACCTACATTCACTAATATTTATATATTTAAATATTTTTAGCTAAGGAATATTACGATCACGCATTCCTGTGGATTACATGGAGTAATATTTTCGAACCAACGACACCATCCAAATTCCTCGTAGTCGAAGTGGTTAGAAATTTATATTCACACAACCATCACTAAGCCTTATGTGATTTACCTTATCTAGCCATCCCTTAGCATTATGATTTCTTTGTTCATAATAGCCATTATGAGTCTGAAATACCCCTACATGTAAAGATCGAAATTGAGTGTCTGATGCCCAAATTTCCCATGGTTGAATACATGACCACTAAATTTTCCTTAAACATGTTTGCATGACTTCCATAATGTGGAATATCAAATACCATGAAGGTTGAAAATTGAAAGTAAAACTTGCCTTAATTCTCTTTTTCTCATGGCATGTCTTGAACAAGGAGAGATACCTTCCTTGAATCCCCTTGTAATATTCCAAAATGAAAAGCGGAATATAGCATATAAAGGTAAAATATGAAAAATATTAATAGATAAAAGTATGATATAATATCGGATCCATTCCAATATGATAATAACGAGAAAAATAGGTACAAGATCTTGAGGAAAATATACTCAAGTTAGGCAGGAGCAAGCCTCCCATGAAAGCATACACCTAGATCGAAATGTTGGTAATGCATGAAATATAGGAATGCGGAAAACTATGTTGTACATGAGAGAATAGAAGCTAAAAAATAAACAAATATATTTTTGTTGATATAATGCTCTAAAAATTCACAAGACTGAGATCCATGCTCCAAAAGCAGTTTCCAAGACAACCCGAGAAGGTTTCTAGAAATATACACTATACGAAATATAGCGATTTGTCCCTAGGGTGAATAATATACGCAAATAAATCAGCGATGGAAGATGGTTGATCCTCCTCCAATATATATCTAAATTAAGGGTTAATCCCCACACGAGAACGAACACTCCAAATAGGGCAATAAACCCACTATTGTAGGCCTGCTCTCGAAATAACGTAGTTCTTGAGGAAACTACCATAGAGGTGATGATAGCTACTTCACCTGGTGCTAAAATATGAAACAAAGCTTTTATTTCTTCCTCCCAAGATTTTGGATAAAACGATGGTCCCTCGATGGAAAACTAGCTCGAGAAATTGGAGGTCTCTCTTCTCCGATGCCACTTTGCAACACAACCCCGACTCTAAATAGAGCGCGATGTATATGGGACTAAAGATTTGGCCTACTACCTAATTGTGGAATGATGATGAAAATACTCTTCCTAGAGGCATCTCCAAGTAAAGTGGTGGGATTCTAGCTAAAGAACACCATGCTAAGCTCTTGCCAATCTTAGCTAAACGGTTGAAAAGTTATATTTAAGCAAACCATATTCCAAAATATAAAATACATAAACATGAATAACTATGGGCGCCATCCTCTTCCTTGTATAAGTCATGAGATTCCTCACCCTTTGCCCCACTCATTAAAGGCACTACTTCCATGCATGGAGTCTCCACCCAAAGCGTATTTGTCTATAATGAATACCACTCCTTCATGACAACGTCGTTGATTTGGTCAAAGTTGACCCATTTTATGTACTCCATTTTGTTCACACCTTAGGGTGCTTTATTAAGTTGAAAATATTATCCACTTTCACACAGGAAGTGGTTTTATTCTTCATAAAGAGATTTATGGGTCTCCCCTACCCACTTATTCACCTATCTAAGTGACAAAACATAACTTTAATATTCCAATAAATTTTTTAATATTACATTCCTCCCCTCCAAAATGTTTCTTGTCCTCGAAAACTACAAGAGATACAAAATATCCAATGGATATGTCTCCTCCCAATAATACAAATTAGCCATTGGTATATGAACCAAGTAGCTATCATCATGAAGAAGTGGGAGATATATGGAAAGAGTTATATGTTGTCCATTGGCCACATCAAGGCATGAGAGATGGTAAATTTTGGGTGTCTCGATCCCCATGAGAAAATCAATCTCCATGCTATTGTTAGTATGAATTCTTCGTCGAAGTGTACGAAAAAGAACCACTTTAGCTACGCATAACTAATAGCCCTAACAACGATAAAGTCGCAAAACATCTTCGGATACGCAATTAGTAGTTAAAGTGCGCACCCAACAAACGAGATCTATAAATGGAAAGATATTAAGCGAGAAAAGTAAAGAGTTTGCTCCATTCATCAACGGACAAGACAAGAACACGATTTTTGAATGAATTTTTATATTACGGGGCACTTGGGAGGAAACGAAGAAGGTGTATCCATATCTCCTCAATGGGATGGGTTCTTTGTAGTCCTCGACACTTCGGATCTAAGCTTTCTCTCTCTTGTAGATGTAGAAAACCGAATGTAGAAGGTATAGCTCAATGGGAGCGAAATGGCGAAATGAGACCAAGTGTATAGATCCGAGTGATCTAATATGCAACAAAAGGTGAAGAATGAAGGGAAAACCCTCCTTATTTATAACAAAATATTGGGTCATTCTAGATCTTGGTGCATGATTAAAATAATGTTAACCAAATCTAGATCCACCTCTATGGAATATTTTATTATTATTTGTTGGAGGGAAAGGGACTTTTGACTTGGGTCAAATCCCTTGATTAGTGAGGAATAAATAAATAAATGATTTATTTATCCTTTTAAGAAGTAGGTAGGATATAATCAAATAAATAATGATTTATTTAATTAAGAGTGGTTGATTTGGTCATATTTAACAAGGAATATTATTTAAATAATTATTCCTAGAAAATAATAAGATAACTATGGGTGTATCTCATTAATTTCTTTGTTTTTGGGTTAAACATGATGGGAATAATAATTAAATTATGGTTTAATTAATTATTCCTTTGGGGTTTTCTTTTAATTAACATAGTGGCTTGATTTTACTTGGGGTAAAGGCGGTCTTACATGGTCTACTTGGGTCCATCTAATGATAAAAGGTTAGATACAAAAAATGAATATGTGACTATCATCCAAAGAATGTGAGCCATCCTTGGTAGCTCATGGAAACAATCACAATCCTCTGTACCGCAATGTATAGGGGTTGCATTTAAAATGAGATATGAAATTATTCGGCTGCAATCTCTCTCTCTCTCTATCCATTTATGATAAATATGGAGTTGTTGATCTTGGGATTCAATAATATATTCCTTAGGAAGCCAAAGGTACTTGGAATCATGATCCCACTCTTTGGTTCTACGAACCTCTCTTCTCAATCCATCCCACATGTGGTGAATATAATGTCATCACCATAAGCGTACAAAATGAAAATGGATTATGTGTCATATAACATGATGGATGGTGACAATAATCCATCGAGTGAGAATGTCATCATTCTTCCTCTAGCTATCTCAAATTATCATATGAAAGTGGTCATCCAATCACTTGGTTTCTACAGCAAGCTTCTCAAAATCTTGAAAATAGTGAAGGACCTTAGGTGTTAACTAAATATGATCCAAGCTAAACATGTCTTGCCCAAATTTCTACGCAAAAGTGGTCATCCCCATCTTGATTCTATTCCTAAAAGGACCATGAAATCCACAAAGAGGCGTACTCCCTTGTGGAGCAATGTGTTACAAATTTATGGTAAAAGAATGTACATACATTTTAGTTGATAAATAAGCATGAAAACACAATATTTACCATATATTCTAGACAAGTTGGTGAAGATGTCCTTAAATGAACCTTCCCATCTCTTCATCGAAAAAGGGAAGTAGATGAAACAACCTTGCAAGGTGGTTTCTTTCCTCCTCATACATCAAGCAGGCTACATATCTCTTGATATGTTGGTGCATATTCCTTGAGATCCCTCCCAATAGAATCCCTCCATGATGGTGAGATAGGACTCAATGGAATCCTCGTACCATGAAAGAGTGCTTCATATGTCTTTTATGTAGAATTCCTCCTTGAGCTTGGAGTATTTAGTTAAGTAGATACGATCATGAAATAAATGACTACATCCACCTCTCTATATCTCCCATCTGTCCTTGTCCATAAAGGCCTTACATGTGAAGATGTTCTTGGAATAATCCAATGATAGTTGGGGCTCCCAATAGGGATCCATCCTTCCCAACAATGGCAGTCTTTGTAGAAATGCGAAATGGGCTTTGTATCATCATAACTTTCATCTTTGACATGCCAATCTGAAACCACATGTTTGAGTATTGCTACACCACTTTTTTCCTCCCTTGCATACGATCTTGCTCGAGACAAGATTTAATTACATGGAGGTCAACCTCCTCTTGGAAGGTATTTCCTATACAAAACTTCCATAGTTTGGCCAATTCATCTGAAGTATCGATAACCTCTTGTCTTATTCAAAATCCTCATGTACGGAAGTATCATTTGCTGCTGCGGTATATGGAGTAGCCCTTTGACACCATGCTCATGTCATCATATATTTCTAAATCATCATCTTTCGGCACAAAAAGGTAAGGTGGGGGATGCGCGGTGACCATACTAGAAAATTTATCACCCCTCCTTTGAACCCATCAAAGGTTCTGCGCACTATGCTAGCTCCTTGAAAGGCTCCTTCCTTAGCCAATTCTATAAATGGTGCACCATGTTGACATATATCTTTGATTTTCTTCCAATCGGTCTCACGGTGGAGATACCTCCATGTAATGAAACATCAAGGCCTAGAGCGGGTTGTATATGTGAGTGGGCGGTTGTCCCTGCCCTCGATGTGAAAATCATCCTCCTACTTCTATCCATAAACCTGTGAAAAGGATGAGTGTGTATGTTCTCAATCACTTGATGCTAGCCCTCCTTCTCATATTCTCCTACCTTAAGCATCAGATATCATAGTCTAAGATTATGCTGCTTCAAATTGAATCAACCCATTCACACCCAACATCTCATTGGTGTCGATAGTATTGATCACGAGGAATGATATATCATGATGTATGTCCCTAATAATGTATTCAATGTTGGAACACACTTCCTCCATTGTTTTGTATCATTTCCTATCAACATAGACACATGTTTCTCACGATATTCTTATGTAAGGTTTTGGAACTTCTTGCAAAGATCTGAGGGCTCCTCTACTTAAAGAAATTTCTTTGTAATATCCCAAATCACGAACGGCTAGCAAGGCATGAGCGGAAAATTCATTTTTCCGATGGCAAGTATAAAATAGTGAAACAAGACACGGATCCCTTAGACCAATTTTTCTAAGTCCTAATTCCAAGAGGAGGCTCCAAATAAATCTCTCTACGTGGGTTAAACATATCTCCCACACCTAGTTGTCTTCGAAGAAAATGCCATGAAGGTACAGCAATGCATGAACATACAGTAGATCAACAACGTTATTTTACTAGGCAGCAGAGACAAGAGGATATAGATATCCCAGGCAAATAATGTATAGTAGTAAAGAAATTACAAGTTCTTGAGAAACATCCACTCAAAATAAAGCGATACAAGCCTCAACAAGACATGTACATGAAAATGAACAACTACTTCATATGTGAAACCGTTGGGTATGACAACGTAGTCTAATATGGAGTACTAATGAAAAATTATTTCAATACATGAATATTACAATATATGGCTCAAATAAAATAGGGAGAAAATCTCCTAACCCTTGAAACGATAATACCTCAATCCTACGAAAGATTGATGAAATATACAAAATGGAAAAAATGTCGAGTTGTTGGGTAGCCGGTTACTGACTCGAGGAAAATGGAACTAGATGGAGAATCTTAAAAATGTTGCATATGATGTCAATGTCTCCTCCGTGGATCTCTACGGTGGAAGGCTAATCCTTACATTGAAGATCTCACCTCGATCAACATTGTAAAAGCCCACGGCCAAGTGCGCCACGTATGAAAATAACACGATTACTAAATAAGAGTGTGTTGTAGGGGAAAAGGAATGGGTTGGCCCCAATACCCGAGATCTACGATAAGCTCCCATAGATTCCAAAATGATCTCTAAAGGAAATAAAGAATCTCCCTCACAGCAGTGATGGAAGAGGTGTTGTGATCCTCCAGCTGCCAACACCCTACAACATAGAATTATGTTGCTATGACAATAATTTTGTCTGGAGGAGGATGCTTGGCCTCGAGCCTAGATGTGAGAAAATATGTACAACTCCTTCAGAGTCTTCTCGAGAAAGGAGAAGGACTCCTAAGCAAGGGGGAAATCCTTGTGCTAAGTAGCACAACTCGGCTCTGTTGGAGAATGCCAGAAGTCAAAATAGGCAAGGAAATCAGCCATCATATAAATGAGTAACATTGGTTGCCTTGCCCTCATTTTAAACACATTAGAGCTCCCTCTCCATGGGTCCCACTCCATTAGGGTTTTCCTCCTTCAAATAATATTCCCTCCTCTTTCTCTCTTGTTGTCCCATAAGGTGCTACCTCATACCTCTGTCTTCATTTGACTTGGTCAAACTTGACCTAGTCTCTTTGCAAATGTCTTCTTTCACACATGAGGGTGTGGAAATCTAGTTCTCAGGCTGATCCCTTTCCACACTAGAGGGGATTTTATCCATGTTTTTTATTATGAATGGGCCTTCTCACCCGATTATTCAACTCTAGTGAAAATATCAAAATTTAATATTCCAATTTATTGCGGGAAAATTTTGGAATATTACATTCTTCACCTCCATCTCAAAATAGAAATAGATCTCCCTCTCATCTGTATTTGGAGGATCTTTCCGGCTATTCCTCTTCCTTATCCTCATCGATGGAGAATACCTCATCATTAAGAAATCCTTTGTGTGATCTCCTTTTGAAAGAGGAATCCTCGTATCTTCTTCTTGAGAAGAAAGTTCTTCTAGTGGGTCTTTTTCCCTTGGAAAAATATGTTGCGAATATTTAACCCCCTCAATAATGTTCGAAATGGAGTTGGTTTCATGGATCCTTCCAACTCATGCAAAGGTTACGATTTCTTGGGTTTGGCTAGCTTACGAAGAATTTTAGAATGTCTTTGATCGAAAATTTTCAACAACATCTGGTAGACTTTGCATAGTGGATATATTGGCATTATTCGATGGAGAAGATTCATAAAACCATAGGCATAAGCCTTTCCTTCAAGATGCGTATTTGCTACTCTAATGGCTTCCTCTTCTGAGACTTGATGCAACTCAAAATATGTGTCTAGCTTCTTTACCCAAGACTTGGTTGTGCTCTTAGGTGACCCATCAAAAGTAAATGAAAATAATATACCCAAGCGTATTTGCATGCAACCTCTTCTTCTATTGTGGTTACTTGGGTCCTCTATTTTCTTTGACTTGACAAAACCCTTGGAATTTGAGATGCTCTTTGAATCTTCTAGTGATTAATATTCTTAGAATGTTCACCAAGAGTCTCCTCCTTTGTTGTGTCTCCTTCCTCTTCTTCTCTTGCACCGAGGAATGTAGGCATGGTACCACGTTGTGGAAATCTGATGGTGTATTTGAATGCTCACACCCATAATGTGAAGATATAGATCTTTTTTCATGTATAAGACCTCTTGGAGAATCTCTATCTCTCTCCATATTCATCTATTTTATTTGTTTGTTAATATATGGTTGAAGACATTATAGGAGAAGCCTCCTTAGATGAAATAATATTTAGTATAAAATTTGAGCCAAGATTATGCTGCGATGCCACTATAATATTCCCAAATGGGAAAAGCGGGGAATATAGCATATAAAACTTGAAATATGAAAAAAAATATAAATATATCAAATAATGATAAAAAAATAGATCCATTCCATTGTGATAATAACAACAAAATAGGTACAAAATCTTGAGGGAAAATATCACTCCAGAAGTTAAGGAAATAAACCTCCCATGAAAGCATACCTAGATCTCGAACGTTGTTAATACATGAAATACGAGAATGCGAGAAAACTATGCTATCTATGAGAGAATAGTAGCTGAAAAATAGAAAAGTGTATTACTTCTAATATAATGCTCCAAAGGGTATAATACTAGAGATCCATGCTCCAAAATGAGTTCTGGACAACTCGAGAAGAGTTTCGGAAATATACACTATACAAAATATAGCGGAGGTTTGGCCCTAGGGATGAATAATCTCTTCAACTAAATCAACGATGGAAGATGGATGATATGATATACAATATGGATGATCCTCCTCTAACGAGGATCTCCTAAATGGGGTTGATCCCCACACGGGAAACCAAAAGCTCCAAATGGGGCAATAAACCCCTTTGTTGTAGTTGCTCTCCAAAATAACGTAGTTCTTGAAGGAAATTGTCTGCGGTGATAGCGACTACTTGGCACAGTGCAAAAATATGAAATGAAGCCACGATGTCTTCCTCCCAAGCCTTCGGATGAAAGAATGTTCCCTGCAATGGAAAAATAGCTCGAAATTGGAGATCTCTCTCCTCCGTACTAAAACCCTACAACACACTCTAAATAGAACTACGTTGTATATGAGAGCTAAATATTTCTCCTACTACCTAATTGTGTGGAATGATAATGAAATAATATTCCTAGAGCTTTTCGGAAAAAGAGGTTTGATTCTCGCTTGGGAACACCATGCTAAACAACAACGCAATCTTGGCCTTCATGACTAAAGAAAGTTATATGTCTAAGCAAACCATATATTTAGAAAATATCAAATACATAAACATGAATAAATATGGGCGCCATCCTCTTCCTTATATAGTGGTGAGAGCTTCCTCACGCTTGGCCCCACTCATTAAATACACTACTTCCATGCATGGAGTCTCCACCCAAAGCTTGTGTTGTTCCATGCGAATGCCACTCCTCCATGAAAACATTTTTGATTTTGGTCAAAGCTAACCCGGTCCTATATTATATAACCCCTATTCACACCTCGGGGTGTTTTATTCGGTCGAAAGGATGATCCACTTTCACATAAGAAGTTGTTTTATTTTTCATAAAGAGATTTATGGGTCTCCCTACCCACTTATTCACCTATCTAAGTGACAAAACATAACTTTAATATTTCGATAAATTTTGAAATATTATACCTCTCTACGGAAAATATGGCCTTCATCTACTATTTCTTTGCGAAACCCTTAGTCGGTCTAGGATGTGTTTATTTTAGTTGGTATGTATAAATTCTCCATTATATTTTAGTCCTATATTAGTGATATTTTTTTCTATTTATTTCCATTTATTAATACATGCATAGGAATGGAGGCAATAGTTTCGATTAATTTTCCATGATTCTTTCTAGATTAGTTATAAGCCTCCAAATCTTGGTGAATTTCACTAGACTCCAACCATTATATATGCTTTTTATCATTTTATTGATGATTTTAGAGTCCCCTTCATTGAAAAGTTTGGATATTTAGTAGGCTTTCTATAATTAGCCCTTGCTCCTAAGCATGAAGCTCATATGCATTATTGGTTTGATTTAAAATTGATCCTATATATATCTAAACAATGTATACATTTCATTTATGAAGACTCATCCATATCTAGATAGGACTATTCTACCTTTAGAGGCTCCATGAAATTCAATATCGGGAATCTCTATGGAGGGAAACCATATATTAGGATGAGTGGTGTAAAGGCCCCGATTACTTCGAAAAGGAAAATTGTTGTGTTCCTACAAATTTAACCATGCTAAATCCTTTGAAGTAACATTCCTAATCTGTGTTTCGATGGAGTGATTAGGACATATTCCCATATGTTAACAACGTTAGTGCCAAATGATATCTATATCCATGGGTTTTTATTTGAATATTATTCGGTTGCATTTCTCTTAGAATTACCATAAGATGAATTGTGGGAAGAGTTTTTAGGTTCCTTTTAAGATGATATTGTTGAAGGGTGTTGATTTCTAGTCTTAAATTATGGAGTGTATGCTATCCCTTCTTGTATCTATTTTTTTGAATATTGTTGCCAATATGTCTCCTAGTTCCTAAAACAAATTACGATAATTTAGAAGGTATTCAACTCTTTTATATTTTTCATGCATAGGTGACACTTGGTTGGGCCCTAGAATTTTATAATTGATCTAGTTTTCGTATTTTGTTTTAGGGAGTAACCTTATGACGTAAGTTATTTTGGGGCATATTTTGGATTTCCACATTTTTCTCTCATAGTTATTCTGCAGGGGACAATGTATTCCTCCATTATATTTAAAGTACATTTGGGTTTATACCCTTCTTGAAGGATGACATTGCCACGTTGTATTTCATTTTTCTTGGTCTATAGCTCTTTCGATATGGTCTTATATATTTGTTACTAATGTTGGTTGGATAGTGTTTATTTTTTTCTTCCCAATGTCTCCATAGTATTCCATCTATGTTTGAATCTAGTAGTTCATAACCAATGTTTTCCTTGTGATTGTGGGCTATATTTGGGGGTTTTCCCCATCCCATTCTTATTCGATTCATAGACATTATTTCTAGGAGTCTTCCTAAAGGAAGGATAAGTTTCCATCCAGCCCTCCCAAAAACAATGATCTTAAATAAGGTGTTTACGTACATGCCTAGTTTCATAAATTTGATCCTTTTATTTGTATGTGTATTCATATTAGTGATATTGATTAATGCCTAGAGTTTATTTTATTTTTCTATATTTTTTCCTTAGATCCTTTGGGTTTTTAAGCCATCTCCACCACATTTTGGCTCTTAGGGCTTGAATGATAATTTCTATATCTCTTACGCCCAATCCACATGTGACCTTTGGCTTACATAATATCAGCAAAGATATAAAGATTATCCCTCTTAATGAACCTACGAGACAACATGTTTTATTTCTCTATTTAAAATGACCACCCTAAGGAGAAGGAATGTAGGGGAAGGTGGTATCCTTGCCTAAGATTGTGGGAGGGATAAAAAGGTTGATATGAGGATTCATTAACCAATATAGAGCAAACAAAACTGTTTGTGATCAGTTGCATGACCCACGAGTACGAGTTTCGAAGAAAAACGATAAAATTTTAGCATGTGTTAAATGAATTTCAAGTTGAGCCTATAAAAGCATTTAAAATATCAATTTTGATTATCATAACCTTTTTTTTAAGAAAGAGGGAATGTATATGTTTGTTAGCTATAAGAATACCATTAATTATTTTTTGTTTCCCTCTACATATCCTATTTTTCCTAGGATATTATTGATGGAAGGAGACGATTCATTATATTAGCTATGACATTTGAAATTTATTTACATATTATTGCATTGCAAAGTTTATTGAGTTTGAATTTTACACATTTTCAAAATGAGATTTGTTTGGAAGCTGGAGCAATAACATTTGAATCTAAGGTCATGGTTAGGAAGATGATTTCCTTGAATTTTCAATAAGTTTCATTATGTCTTTGCCAATAATGTGTTGGAATTTGTGAAAGAATTATGTAGGGAATCTATTTGTCCTTGGGGATTTATTTAAAGGAATATCGATTACTATTTCGAACTCTCACCCAGTGACCCCTCTCATAAGAATACAATTATATTTATTAGTGATAATTTTAGGTATATATATTTTATTATTTTTATTATAATATCTCTTCTATCACTCTTTTGGTTCATTAGAAGCTCATTAAATATTATTTTCAACTACTAAAGTAATTTCCTAATGGATCTCATTCGAAGTTATTGAGGGGTGACATTAATTTTTTTGTTGGTTTTGAGTCCTTTATCTATGGAAGACCCTTTTTTCCACCTATTTTAACCATTGTACTCTTGATTTTTTTCTTCCATAGAATGTCCTCTTGTTTCAAGTTTTTTCTTCAAGTTGAATTCTAGTGATTGACTCTTTGTGTTCTAATGGTTCACTTCTTCCTTCTTGTATGATTTCTTATTGGATGCTCTCCATTTCGTTTTCCAATTATTACTTTTCTTCATGTATGTTGATGAATGATAGTATGTTCATTTCCTTTGGTTTTTTGTTAATATATTTTAATTTTGCTAAAGATGCTCTTTCCTTTTATAGAATTTTCTTCATGTATAATTTTTAAATAAATAAAATGGAGGTGTTGTTGGAGAGATATTCATGAGGTACATTTTTGGATATATTTTTGTAAAATTTTTGTATATGCGCGTTGCGTAGATAGGTCAAGGGACTTTGGGGGCGGTCTGATCCCTCTTTTATGTGGGCCTCAAACCATGGTTGAAGACCATAGAAGATATGTGCACTAAAATGGATATAAATAGATAGATAGAGTCTAAGGAAGTAGTAAATTATTTGTATCTAAGTGTTTATATGTGTGTGATACTTTTCGTAAGGGTTTTAGTACGGGTTGGGTGAAAGGCTCTTGCTAGGTTTGTGTGTACGGAGACCTAGTCCTGGTTGTGTGTTATAATATTCCCAAATAGAGATACGACGATAAAGTCGGAATGACATAGAAATATGAAGAACATCTTCTATAGAGTAGGAGGGGGCCAAAATGGATACCTTCCATTTGTCATTACGAGAGAAAAATACATATTAAAAGTGGCCCATAAGATTCATGACAAGAAAATACAAGTCTCTCTAATGATATAAATCCCCTCGAAAATGAGGTGTTGCAACCATATATTAAGACGAGAAAAATCCTTACGGTGTTATTTATTGGCTACTTGTAGTTGTAGATTACACATCATATCTAAAACAAGTATGTGGAAAAAAAAGTTATATCTATACCGAGATCACTTACTACTCTGACTCCTTTTATTAGAAACATCGAGTACAGATCTAGATGCGAGATCTAAGGCTGGAAATCTATGGAAATATTCGGTTGGAAAATCGGCCCGATACGATATAAGCAGTAGGGAGTTTTCTCCTCCCACGAGATCTCCAAAGTGAGGTAGATCCCCAACACTAGAAAATCACTCTCCAAATGATGTCTTTGAAACACCTGCGGAAATACACTGTAAAGACGACACGGTCTGGATCTATACTGCGGCCCCAGCAGGGATCAAAGCACGGTTGGCATGTAGCGAGATATGAAAATGATTCTAAATACCTTCAATCTTGTCCTCCCCGATGAAGTAGAACCCTCCTGCGGTGAAAAGAAGCCTTTGGAATGGACTAGATACGAATGATCTAATTTCCACTTGATGCGGCTGTAAAAATAGTCAAACCCTTAATAGGATATGAATTATGGTTGAAAGAAGTAAGCTTGGCCTAAGCCGGATAGTGGAAAATGAAATAAAAAACTCTCCCAAAGAGCTACTCAATGGGGAAGAGGAGTGGGATTATCGACCCGGGGAAAACCTAATGCTTGCTAAACAACATTCTTCTCGGCTAAACAAAGAGAAATATATATCTCTAAATAGACGGTAATTCATAAAATATGATAAACATCAACAACCATCTAATGTTACCATCCCCTTCCTTTTATAAGACGAGAGCTTTCAAACCTAAACCACATCCAATGATGATCCCTCTTTCACACAAAGAATATCCAACTAAAAATATGGTGTGCCTCATTTGTGGCCACTCCTCCGCTGACGACGTTGTATATTTGGTCGAGTTGACCTAGTCGAAATGTTTTGGCCCTGTCCACACCTTAGGGTACTTTATTGAAATTTGAAAATGTGATCCAATTTCACATGAGAAGTGGTTTTATTCACCAAAAAGAGTTTTATGGGTCCTCCCACCCACTTATTCACCTATCTAATTGTTAAAACAAAATTTTAATATCCCCATTAGTTGTAGGCTAATGTAGGAATAATGCGGTCTCCCCTCCAAAATGTTGCTTGTCCTCGAGCAATTACAAGGACATTGTAGAAGCTTGGCCTTCGGCCAGATAGTGGACTATGCCATAAAATACTCTCCCGAGAGCTACTCAATGGGAAGAGGTGGGATTTCCGATCGGGAACACGATGCTAAACAACATTATTCTCGGCTAAACAAAAAGAGAATTATATATCCCTAAACAAAAAATATACTATGAACATACAATATTATCAACAACCTTCTCATGCTACCATACAATTCCTTTTATAAGTTAAGAGCTTGTTAACACTAAACCATATTCAATTAAATCACTCCTTTCCACAAGCCATCACCATCTAAAGAAACTGCGTTGTGCCTCATTGATGGCCACTCCTCCAAGGCTTGATGTTGTAGATTTGGTCATGGTTAACCTAATCAAAATATCCAACCCCTTTCACACCTAGGGGTGCTTGATTACATAGCCAAGATTGAGCCTTTCTCACATTGGAATTGATTTATTTACTATTTAGGAGTGTTATGAACCTCCTTTACACTTTTATTCTTGAAACAAAAAAATAAAGAAAAAATGAATATTCCCATTAGCTTAGGACTAATTGGGAATATTACGATCCTCCCTCCCAAATGTTTCTTTTCCTCGACGACTTATAAGGTGGTGTTGCAACTCTTCTCTTCCTCCATTGGTTACACCACTATGTGATAAGCTTCCTCCATAAGCTAAGTGTTTACCAATCTATCCCTCAAGTGAATTGTTCCTCCAAAAGTTCTCATGAGATGTAAATAGTCCATCCCATAAGGAGACAATAGCTCAATTAGAAACAAACATGGATGGCCCAATACTCTCCTTTGAAACATGTAGCATAAGACACATAGAGGGTCTCCATCCCATAAGGTACATAAATACCTTCCATATTCCCTCCATACATTCCCATAAAAAGTACAAGTACATCATCGATGTAGCCAGGAGCAAAACTACATACAAATAAATAGAAATTTGTCCATATGGAGGTGGGTCATAGTCCCACATGTGGAGCCGACGCGATTACATCTCTTGCACATCGAGATCAAGATGTGGTAAGTGGTTTCCCCACCACTTACTTGCTACGGTATCATCTCACCAGTGGTAAAGTGTGAGATGTATTTGGTGCCTTATGTTGAGTCATCGGTAATTTTTGCTATTACTTGTAGATGACTAAATACTTGTCCCTGAACTTCTAAAAAAAAATTCATGAATATTGCCAAGTTTATAAATCTCACTTCCTTCATTATCCTTAGGATAAAATTTTCAATATTTTACTATCCTATCATGCCATGGTCAACTTATCACTCCCCCGAGAAGACCCATCCCTTAAGCTCATGCGACTCATTTTCACTATGTTTTGCCACCTCTAAGCTTAGCACTTTTTTTTTTTTGACTTGCCTAACCCCTCACTTGCCACCTAGGATCATGACCAATCTGCTCATTCTTGTGCTTCCCGGATACCTCAAGCATTGGTGTCTCAAAACTATCTTTGTAGGCTCTTCACATAAATCAAGTACATTAGATTTTGGATCTTGATACATCGAAATTTCAAAAAAATTGTTTTTCATACTTGAGGACCCTAAGCCAAGTTTTCAATTAAGGGACGAAGTTTAAAGAGCCTCCCACTAGGTCACTAGGGTTTCATAGGTTAAGGTTTTCTTTGATGTTCTAAAAAAGTGCTTTCTTATGCCAAGAAGATGAAACCAAATGTGAAAAGAAGGTAAAGTCCTTTGTTTGTCCAAATTAGATCGAAATACCTTGAAGGATTACTTTTCCAAAGACAACATTACACCGAGAGGATAACCATGTATCTTAAACATTTACAGGAATGATTGATATGGCTAGCATGTGAAAATGAGGTAAGGTAAGGGACAACTCCTCACTAAAGGACATCACAACAAAGATGAGGAAGCATGCCTAGGTTCAAGGAGAATCGGGGTTTTGGGGACTAATTGGCTAAACGGAGTGTTGCCAAGAAAGAAGCCAATGCAAAAGACCACAAGGACACGGGAACATTAACACAACCAAGGGAAAAATTGAAGACTAAATGAAGAAGGGAAAAAGGTGAGGTGGGCGGAACATAAATGAATGAACTTGAAAGGGCTATAGAGAACTTAGAAGACAACACTAATTATTCTTCTCTAAGAGCCTAAAACCTAATATTTGGAAATATAGGAAAAGCGAGGGTTAAATGAAGATGTTTGGCCTCCATCATGATAGGCGAAAGTTTCCAAAAAGTTGTTAAACGTAATTTCTAGGGTTGGCCAAAGGAATGGTGCTTCACTACATCAAAGGTAGAAAATTAAAAGAGTATCGGTGTGAAGGAGATCAAGCCTCCATTTTAAATGCTTAGCCCTCAAAATGGTCAAAGGAAGGAAAGCATAAGCTTAAGTTTCAAAAACGAGAAATCAAGCTAATTATGAGTTTGCGTTGAGTAGCGAGGTTGTCGAACTCGATGAATGACAAAGGAGACCAAAACAAGCATGTCATGGCACCTCCCACAAATCGAAGTGACGAAGATATGGTAGGCATGATTTATAATCTTTGTCAAAGTGGATGTGTCACTATCCAAAATTAGCAAGAAGGTAAGGAAATATGTTTTCAAATCACTTATAGTCGGAAGTGTCCAAAAAGGGATAAAACATGCTTTTCGAGTTCCTCATTTCGAAAATACAAAGGAGGGTTTGAGATGCATGAAGCCTCGACGTTAAAGGAGACCTTTTTATTTCTCGAGAAATGACTACCATCGAAGGAAGAAAAGCTACCTTGAAAAGTTTTCAAACCCTATGAAAGATTAAAAGATATAAGTCAAAATGATAAAGTGACAAAAAACATAGAAAAAAGTGGGTTTTTATGATTTTAATTTATTTTCAAGGAGTATAAATGCATCTTAGCTATTTTTTTAGTTCACTTTTCATTTGCAATTAGAAAACCCTTTAGGAGAAATTTTCGAGTTTTTTTTTGAAATCTAGGTAAGCTCAACGGCATTATGCCCAAAGCACAGTGCGCATGAATAGGGGTCTTTAAAGTGTAGTTTTTAATTGTGCTATTCATACATTAGGTGGCACTACGCGAAATAGCTTGGCGCGTAGCAAGCCGTGACACTCCTAGGTGTATGTTGCGCCCATGGGCGGGCAGAGCCGGCCCATTTAAAAGCTCGGCACTGCGCACAAAGGGCGACTTGTGAGGCCCGACGTGTGCCCAAGGGCGGTGAGCTGCCCCACGGAGAGCCTTTGCTACACATAGAGTGCCCAACTCATGCGGCACTATGCACGAGGCAGAACGGAGCTGGTGCGCGCGAGTTGGCAAGCTTGCACGAGGAGACGCCCCATTGCACACGAGCACGACTCACCCCGACGCTATGCTTAGAGGCACACAATAGGCTCGACAACATGCTAATGCGAAGGTTACTCAAATTTCCCAAAATTTTCCATCATCTCAGGGAATCCCTACCTTACCTTTTTCAAAACCTTGCAAGAAAGCTAAAGTGGTAGGTGGCCTTTTCATCCTTGCCCTCGAAAGTAATTTTTGTGTTTTAGTGGTTAAAAGTATTGATTAAACCCTAGGCTTTGCAAACCACAGGTCTTCTTAACAAGAAAACATATGTTTTGACCTATGAGAAATTGATTTTCATTTGGCCCTGGGTCATATACCTCGCCCGTGTCACTCATTTGCAAGAGGCGCACCATGATTTTGATTTTTACTCCTCTTGCAGAAGTTTGTCCAAAAAAAACCCTAATCACCATGTCGGGAAGCGAGAAAACGGTAGAAGTAGCGAAAGAGGCCAAGGGCCTACGAGGAAAAACCATAAAGGAGGGAAAGTGAGCAGTTTTAACCCCAAAAGTAGAGTGAATATCACCTTATCTCCCATGATCCTCTCATGCTTCCAAAATGTGGGATGTTTTTTCAATTTTTGTGAGCTTACAAGGTTGTTTTTTTCCTCAACCTCCACAACAAGCAATTGAATCTTGTAGGGGTAGATTTTGAACTATCGGTGGACGCCATCTACAATACTATAGGCATGCCTTCTATTGGTGAGAAATGGTTCAAGAAGCGAGGTTGGATATGAACCATTATGAGCCATTTGTCAAAACTAGGTACGGAAGTGGCGGCAGAGGCTATCTTCCTTTCTGCGCACCTAAAATAGAGGTTTGCACCATTGATGAGGGTTATCATGAAGTACTTCACCTGAAGGGATATACTCCAAATTTTTCCGGAACCATGTTAAACTCCTCATGCATTTCCTGAGGTTAAAATGCTTCACTTGCCTTACTACTTATATAGGAGCATTGACAAGATGTCATTTTTTGTCCAAAGGAGGACCTATACGAAAAAATGCATAGTTTATTCTCACAATACCTTGATCAAGATGGTGGTATTACATCGGCTAGAGAAAAAGGGAATTCCTTGGGATGTGTTCATAGCCCATGAAGCCTTTAAAAGCCATAACTTCCTCATCAACCAAATTTCCCTCATCATCTACACAAGTGTCCTCACCTCGAAAGCCCCTTCCTCTCCTCCTCTGGATGCATCAAATGAAGAAGGAAGTGGTAATGATGAACCAAGTGAAAATGAGGAAGATAATGACGATAGAATCGATCGAAAGTGAGCGAGGAAGAGACAAAAAATGATGAGGAAGAGGAAGAAAATGATGATGAGAAAGATATAAATTGAAGAAGAAGAAGAAGAAGAGGAAATGATGATGAGGAAGGGACCGGTGAACATGGCGGTGATGAAGATGAAAAAGTGAGAAAAACGGTGAAAAAATAGAAGAGGATGATGAAGAAGATGAGGAGGTTGATAGTAAGAATGAATTGAGCATTAATGAAAAGGAGGTCGGCGGTACAACACATAGGACACAAAGGCGAGAGAATGAAGAGGAAAATTATGAGGTTGCGATAGAAAATGATGATGAAGCGAGAGGCAGATAATGAAGACATGGAAGAAGATTAAAATGTAATGATAATGACGGTGAGGACAATGTAGAAAATGAAAGAAACGATGACAAAAATGCGGCAAGCCTTAGTGATGAAAAAGGAAAACAAATAAGAAAATGGTCATGACGATCATGCCGAAATTTGTCGTGATACTCATGACAACGACCATCCCCTGGTGATAATGAAAATGATGACGATACGAGAAGATAAGGAGAAGCGATCCACAGTGATGAACAAAATGAAAGTGAGGAAAGGCAAAGGGTGATAGTCCTAATGATAGTCACCAGCCATGAAAGAACACAAAAAAAGATCATCACATCACACCTATTTCATTCACATAGTAGAGAGGGTCAAGGCTTGTGTTTGCGGCCTCTAAAAGGCAAGGAACCATGCCATCCACCTTAGCTAGGCCAACTAGACAAAGACAAACAAAGGTAAAGAAGAAGAAGAAGAAGATCATGAGGTGGAAAGGGGGTTTGAGATCATTCGGGTGAACGGTATTGATGAGAATAATGAAGCGAGAATCTCAAACATTCTCATTCAAAACAAAATTTCACTCATTGAAGACCTCAGAAACCAATTTGAATAGGGACAAAAGTGTAAATGATGCCCTTGACTTGGAGAACGGAAGCTAGGAGCGAGAACTTGCAATCTATGGTATTTAGATCACGAGGCCTGAAAGAGGCCACTGAGGCCTGAAGTGAAACTAGAAGAGTTCATGGGAACTTATGAAGAGAGAGTGATGATGAGGAAGGACAATCTAGGAGGAGGCCTAAAACCATGGTGTTGAAGAAGGCATTGGTAAAGGAAAAGAGAACAAGAAGCGACCCCTAGGAACAACTCACCCTAGATAAGATTTTGGCCATGGGGATAGCACATGATCGGGAACTTGTTGGAAAGAGACAACATCACTTGGAGACTAAATTGGAGAAGGCTAATAAGGACCTTGACCTCCCGAAGAAGGATGACAAAGTATGCCGGATAAAAGAATTTGCAAGGGAACCCAGTAAGAAGAAAGGCCCAAGCCAAGATCCGGGCACTAAAAGAAGAAAAGGCCAAAGCCTGACTTGGAAGTTTGGCACAGATTCTCTACGAGGTCTATCAAACCCCTTGAAGGAGACATCCACCAATTTTGAAAGAATTTTGGACAAGTTTTTTGTGAATTTGGAGGCATAAGTGCGCGCCAGCAATTGCTATGCTTTCCCTTAGGCATCCTCGGGGGAGAAATTTATATTTTTGGATTTATCATGCCTAATACACTATTCTCACCAAACTTTAGAGCATTTGGAGCATTTTTTACCCTAAAAAGGTAAGGAAACACCTCATTTTCACCATTACACTTACTCATTTCAAGCTTGGCATTATGCTCGGAGAAGTTATAGAAATATGACTTTTGAATAGGTTACAAGTGCTCAATCAGAAAACCAAGGTTGATCTAGAAAGAAAACTCGGCAAGCTTTGCGACGCGAGGACATCACGGAGAAAAAATATGACATCGGGAAGGTCCCCAAAAATTGGCTTCAGCAGGGACCTGTTGCACTGGGATGGCGTTGCACTTATAGACAACACTTGAGTGTTTTTGGCCAAAAGTCAACAAAACACAATCATTTATTGCAAAATGATATTTATTTCATGGGATATTTTGTGCCTTAGGCCTTGCATGGTCTCTTGGGCATTTATGAAATTTATAGGTGATTTTGACATTTTCCACCTATCACAGAGTTTTTTCCTCCTTTCTTTAGATAAATAGAGAATGAGGGTTTTCATTGTAAATTTTGGAATTTGATGAGTTTTGAGAGAAATACATGGTTTTCTTGAGTTTGAAGAAGAAATTGGTCTTGTGGAGTTTGTGAATGGGGCACACTTTGAATGATGATGAAGGAGGATAACTTGATCCCCGAGCATGATTAATAGTGATGTGTCCCTTTTTAGTTCTTGTTTCCTTATGTATCATTTTGTTACATCCTTCTATGTTGCGGTATAATAGAAGAGTATATGCTAGAAATGTTGTTTGAGGCACCTTAGCCCTTCCTGTTTTCTATTGTCTTTACGTTTTCCTCTTGTTGGGTTAGTTTAAGGAATTATTAGTTGCTTCTTAGACCTTCTGTGCTTTTTTATTCCATGAATGGTTCAATATAGTATTTTTCAAATATGTTTTATGGTTAGCCATGCTTATGTGATGTTGTTTAAACTGTTTGGAATTTCTCTTTGAAGTACTATTTGTTAGGTTTTACCCAAAGAGGCCATGCTATGATCATGCCCTTTGTCCATGCTTAAGAATTTGCCTTAAAGTTATATGTTATCTTGTATGTTTTCTAACCTTGAAGGTGAGAACACTTCAGAAGTTAGATAAGTTTCTTGCTTTTTATGGTTCCTTTGAATTGTTCATCTTGAATGCTTGTGCAGCAGTATAATAAAAGTTATTGATTTTGCCTTTGTTTTATGATTATGCCCTTATGTTGATTAGTATTTGAGACCATCTTGTTTAAAGGTACTTGTTTAAGGATTCTTCACTTCCCTTACACACCACTATTGCAACATACTTTATGTTCCAATTCACTTCACACATGGCTTAAAGATCCATTTCAACATGCTAGATTTTCCCTATTATGCATCATGTTTCATTGTTGAGATGCTCCGATGAATTTCCACGGACTCCATAGCCAATGATTTGAAGATTTTCACTCCACCTATTCTACTTGATCATCTTATCCACCCAAAACAAGCAAAAAACCATACACTTAACAACTAGCCTAGAATCAAAACCCTAGAAGCAAACAAGTTCACATCCTTTGCATAAAAATAGAGAGATCCCTCTACGAGTCTAGGAAAGCTAGGTCCTAAGACTCCAAATCTTGGCACAGTGTTACCACTGTGCATTTGGTATGGTAATATACTAAATCATGGGACCCTAACACTGTAGGAGTGCACCCATCATGAAACAAAAATCTCCCTTTGTCCTTGAGGAGTGGCCATATTCAAAAATAGTTTTGACCCCAAAGTTGGCCATGAATTTTATAAGGTACAACACTCTTTCTTGGAGTCATGGCCCGCATATACATGGTAAAAGAATACATAAAATCAAAAAATAAAACATGATTTACATGATTATGCTCTTCACCATCAATCCTCCTCATCTGAAATGGATTGGTGCATAGAACTATCCCCTTCCTCAAAAGAAAAAAGAGGGATGAATCAACTCTCCCATGGGATTATCCCATCATGCTGATATAGTTCTCTTTAAAAGCCTCCTAATGGTAGCTCCTTAATATGATCTTTGTTGAGCTTCATGGAATATGTGTGGCTAAAATGGAACTCTTCTTAGGCTCTTTGTAGCAACTTCTCCTTGAGCTTAGAGGCTCTAGAAAAAGAAGATCTCTTAGTGATGATATATTACTCCTTCTTGGAATAAATAGCACTCTTCATGCGGATGGTCATCGAAGTGCCATACAAGTGTGAAGATCCTTGGAATAATCCACAACGAGTTTTGATTTCTAGTATGGATCTAAACTCCCCAACAATGATATTGATGATCCATCAATTGAAATTTTTGTCATGTGGCTAATCTCCTCCTTGACATCTCCCATGCTAAATGTATAGGTTGGAAGGCCATTCCCCTTCCATTCTTCTCCTCCCACGGCACGAGAATCGAGAAATGAGAGTGGGTAATGATGATGTTGGGAGAATATCTCCCTCCTCCTTGACCTACCCAAGACTCCCCGGCGATGTATAATTTTCTTCCTGAGCTCCCATCCCTCTGGATCTAAGCTTGGATCATCATGTTGTGAGATATCTCCCACAAAATCTGAATCAGGTGGCCTCTCAGGTGGTTTTCCACTATATAGTATTGTCCCATGCAGAAATATCATGAGCATGACAGATGGGACGGTAAGGTCCTTGCTTCCACTGCGAAAATATATCTCTCTTGTTTGTGTGGAAATGGTATGTGATGGATATGTATGCATGCATTTGACCATTTGAGTCTCACCACTCTTTTTTTCCACCCATTCCATTTGCAAATCCTCCCAATTAGTGGTGACTTTTCCTAATGTAATCAGCCATTTCACACCCAAAATCCCATTGGTGTCAAGTATGTCAACTACAAATAAGTGATCAACCAAAGTATATCTGCCCCAGTGTTGAAAGTGATGGAACATAATGCATCGTTGCATAGTTATATCTCTCGGGACCCAACCAAAGAATCCATCAAAAGTATCGGTGGGTATTTCCCTCCTTTGCCTAGATGGGCATCGATGAAATTGTACGTAGACCCATTTTCAATCAACATGAAAACCACCTACGATTCAAAGATGGAACCTTGAACTCTTAAGGTCCGTACTTAGGTACTCCTCTTAAACATGCAAGAGCCCCTCAGTAGGAGCAAAAGCTTCCTTCCCATTTCTTGATGGTGTCGGCTCGCCTCTTTGCATTGTCGACACTATGACCTCTTCTTGGTTCCTCTTCTTTTCCTCCTCATCATCGAGAGAATACCTACATGTGTGTGCTTTTCTATCAGCACATCTGTATGCAGGCACCCATGATTATTGGTAGGTGAAGCACCAGCGTTATTACTCTTCGGACTTCATAATCGAGATTCTTGTGACTCTCCTTTGAAGGAGCTTTTCTTCCTTTCCCTTTGAAGGAAAGAGGGCTTATCTTTGAAAAAGTTTCTTTTCCATTTGTGAGAATCTTGAGGTCTACAGCCACTTTCAATAGCATCATGTAAGGTAGTGGGTGTTAGGTTCCCATGATTTGTTAGATTGGTGAGATCAAATGCACAAGGTAACATCGAGACCGGTCTTTGGAGCCCTAGAAGCCTAGCCTTCTAGACTCGAGCACTCTCTCTATTTGTGCGAAAAGAGAGGTGAACTTTTTTGCTTCTAGGGTTTCATTTTAGGCTATTTGTTAAGTGTAGGATTTGTTTGTTTATTTTGGTTGGGTAAGATGATCGAAGTAAAAATAGATAGAGTGAGGAAATTTTCAAGTCATTGGGCTATGGAGTGACTAAAATCATAGAAAGTTTCAATAGTAAATCGGGGTGGAGTCACGGAAAAATCTAGCATTGGTCCAGTTGATTCTCAAGGTTTTTGTGAAATGAAATGAACATCGAAGTTTGTGAACAAAGTAGGAAAAAAGGAAATTAAGAATCCTTTATCATGTACTTAAAAATAATGAAAGACTTATTACTATTTATCATGAAGAAATCAATAGATAGGGCACACAGTAACTCTTTGATTTAACTTAAGAAAAATAAGCATTTGGGACATACGATCCCGATGAAATATAGAAGGCAAGAAGCTCATTTTAACTTCCTGGTGATTTCACTTTCAAGGTTATAAAACATTCAAGATACACATATAAATTTAATAAAAGAAGAGGGAACACTTAAACATCATTGATCATAGTTATGAAGATCTCCAAAATAATTATTCAAGCATGGACAAAGGGTATGATCGAAACATAGCCTCTTTGGCAAACCTAATCAATGGTACTTTGGAGAGAGAACTCAGAAATAATGTTTAGAGACATAAAACAAGTAGGGCTAACCATAAATCATCTTTGATACCTATTGTATTAAACCATTCATGAAATAAACAAGCTTGGGGTCTAGAGAGTGGGAATTCTCTAAAAAGGCCCGGCGGAGAAACATAAGTGGTGAAGAACAAATAGGGCTAGGTGCTTTTGAAAACATTTCTTAGCTTAAAACCTTTATCTTACTACAATTTAGAAGGATGAAACACAATGATGCATGAGAAAACAATAGCGAATAGAATCACATCATCATTAACGAGTTTGAAGGATCCTACCGAGTAGCCTTGTCCATCATCCAATCAAGACAAGCCATTGAAACTCCATGACACCCAATTTATTCTCCAATCTCAAACAAAAAAACATGTATTTCTCCAAAGAGTCATCAAATTACAACCTTTTACCAGAGGCCCTCATGCTCGATTTATCTAGAAAAGGAGGAAAAAACCCTAACTAGGGTTTGAAAATGTCAAAACTAGTCATAAATTTGTTTATGCCCAAAAGACAAGGCTAAAGGCATAAATATCTCATGAATTAAATTCCAAAATAACTCCTAGCACCTAATTTTGGATTGATTTTCCTAAAAAAAAAAAAGAAATTAAAATATCGAGTTTACAATAAATGAGTGTCTTTTTGTTGACTTTTGGCCGAAAATGCACAATTTGGTGCGAATGCACGGCACCTTCCGGGGCGAGTAGGTCCATTTGCAACCAAGTTTTTGTGATCTTAATGATATAATTTGCTTCGTGATGGCCGTTGGAAACTTGAAGTGAGTATAATTTCCAAATATACCTTGGTTTTCTAATTGAGCTCCTCTAACCTATCCAAAAATCCAAATTCAAGCGCTATAAGCGTAGTGCAAGCCTAAAAATGAGGTAGAAAGGTGAAAAATGAGGTGTTTTTTGACCTTTTGAGGGTAAAAGAATGCTCCAAATGCTTTGAAATTTGGTGAGAATAGTGTAATAGGCATGAGAAATCCAAAAATGTGAATTTATCGCTTTGAAGATGTACGAGGAAAAATCATAGCACTAAGGGTGTTGCGCTTATAGGCCTCGATTTCACGAAAAGCCAAAAAGCTGTCGAAAATTCTTCAAAATTTGTGAATGTATCCCTCGTGGGGTTTGGGAGACCTATAGAGAAGATTGTGCCAATATTCCAAGTTAGCTTCGCCTTTACCTCTTTGAGTGCTTGGATCATGGTTTGGGCCTTTTTGAGTTTGCAACTTGATTCCTCCGGGCATAATGTTTGATCATCTTTCTTTGTAGATCGAGGTCTTTATTTACCCTTTCCAACTTGGCCTCCAAGTGTATGTTGGCTCTTTCGGAGCAGAGGCTTTTGATCATGTCTTATCTCCATGACGTGACTCAACTAGAGGGAGTTGTTTTGTTAGGCCGATTCTTGTTCCCTCCTCCTTGAGGCTGCAAGACTCCCAACGTTGTATCATTGTCTTCGAATGCTCCCACATCCCTCCTGAATCCTAGCTTGGAGTATCATGTTGTGAGGATATCCCACAAAATATGAATAAGGTGGCCTCATGGTGGTTTACCCACTAGATAATAGTGTTCCATCAATCTAATGAGCATGATAGATGGGGCCTTAAGGTCCTTGCTTCACCACTCAAATCCATCTTTGTTTTTGTGTGGAAGTGGTATGTGAGGGATATGTTTGCATGCATTTGATAATTTGAGTCTTACCACTATTTTGTGTTACCCATTCCATTTCAAAGCCTCCTAAGAAGTGGTAACTTTCCCAATGTAATTAGCCATTGCACACCCAAAATCACATTGGTGTCGGGTATGTCGACCACGAAAAGTGATCCACCAAAGTATATGTGTGTATGGTGATTGAAAGTGATGGAACATAATGCATGCATTGCATTGTTATATCTCCACAGAGACCAAAATAGAAAGAGAATCCCTCAAAAGTATCAGTGGGTATTGCCCTCATTTGCACTAGATGGGCATCGATGAAATTATTGGGTAGCCAACGTAAATCAACATAAACCCTGCGATTTGAGATGGAACCTTTAACTCTTGAGTCGAAGTACTTATGTACTCCTATCGAATATTGAGAGCCCTCGATAGGAGAAAAATCTTCATTCCCATCTCCTGATGGTGTTGGCTTTTCCTCCTCCATTGTCGGCATTGTGACCTCTTCTTAGTTCCTCATCATTAGAGAAGACCTCTATGTAATGTTCTTTTCTAGCCGACTTTATCTGTATCCCGGTGCCCATGATTCTTGGCGGAGTCAAGTATAGCTTCCTTATTTTTTGATCTCTCCATACTTCATCATCGAGAGGCTTCTTGTGAAATTTTGTCCTTTGAAAGAACGACTTTTTTCCTTTCCCTTTGAAGGGAAAGAGGGCTTATCTTTGAAAAGTTTCCTTTGATTTTCATAAGGCATATTGAAGGTCTCTAGCCCTTTGTTAGCATCATGTGGGGTAGTGAGCTTGGTAGATTTAACCAACCCATGAAGAGGTTCATACGGAGCTATCGATGAACATACCCTTCTTGTCGCGAGAAAAATCAAGAACCATAACGAGGGATAATCTTAAAAATTTAGAAATGTAGTTTACATATTACACGATTGTTTCAACTTTGCAAGGCTCATGAATGGAGCCTCACAGATCTCTTATATCAAATCTTTCCACTAGCCTTCTAGTGAACTCTGAATAAGTAGTCACATTGGCATGAACCAATAACAACATTGCGATGAAATATGTAACACGACCTGTGAGAACTCTAGCCCAAAGACTCCAAAAAGCCTTGAAAAAAACACCCCAAAAACAAAAAAAGTGTATTCCGAACGCACTTGGTTTTTTTTGAAGATCGAATTTCAACATTTTATAAAATTATGCTTAAAAAAAATTGTTTCTTGAAAAAAGTTGAAAAAACACCCTCAAAACAAAACCGATTTGACGCCCGAATAACGAAAAAAAAAAAAAAAATTGTCATATTTTTGACATTTTAAAAATATAAATATCATTTTTTTACTTCTTCAAATTCAAACATTAAAAAAAAAAAACTTTAAAATTTAAGAAAATAAATAAATTAAAAAATAAAAACATTTTAAAGCTTAAAATTTAAAAATATATAGGAATAAAAAAAAAATTTAATTGAAACATTAAAAAAACCTAAATTTTAAGAAAAAATTAAAAATTAAAAAAAAATTAAAGATTAAAATTTCAAAATATATAGAAATAAAAAAATAAAAATATTAAATTAAAAAGAAAAACAAGTTAAAAAAAGAAAGAAATTATAAAGAATTAAAATATAGAAATTAAATTTAAAAAAAGAAAAAGAAAATGTTTATTAAATTTTAAAAAAAAAATTAAATTTTAAAATAAAAAATTAAATTTAAAGAAATATATTAAATTTTAATAAATTTAAAACTTTAAAATAAAAATTAAAAAAAAAACATTATTGAAATTAAAAGTAAAAAAATGAAAAATTAATTAAAAATAAAAAATGAAAAAAAAATACAATAAAAATATTAAATTAAAAAAAATATATATTAAAAGAACAAATAGATTTTAAAAAATACATTAAATTTAAATTATAAAAAATAGTATATATATATATATATATATATATATATATATATATATATATATATATATATATATATATATATATATATTAATTAGATTTTATTAAATTAAAAAAAAATATTAATATTAAATAACAAATTAAATTAAAAAATATATATTAAATTTTTAATAAATAAATGAATAAACAAATAAATTTTGAAATAAAAATTAAATTTTAAATATAAAGAAAAAAAAACATTGTTAAAATAAAAAGTTAAAAAACTTTAAAAAATCAATTACAATTGAAAAATTGAAAAAAATAAATAAAATAAAAAATAAAATAAAGAACAAATTAATTTTAAAATATTAAGTGTAACTTAAAAAAAAATCTAATTTTAAATACACAATTTTAATTGAAAAAAAAAAAATATAAAAAAATTATGTAATTAAAAAATAATAATAAAAAAATTAAAAATTAAAAAAAATATAACAAATTCAAATAAATAAATAAAAAAAATACAAAATTAACTAAATTTTAAAAAATTAAATGAAAAAACTAAACATAAAATTTAATAATTAAAAAATATATATGAAAAAAGTTTAAAAAAATCAATTAAAGAAAAAAAAAATACAAAATTTAATAAAAACTATTAACAAAATTTAGAAAAAAAATATTAAAAACAAAAAAATGAATGAAATTTAAAAAAAAATTAAAAAAAACTAAATTTCAAATATAAAAATTAAATTAAAAAAAAGTAATTTTAAATTTTTTGAATTAAAAAAAAAAATTAGAAATAAAATATTAAAAATAAAAAAATAAAAAATAAAAAAGAATTCTTTGATTGTGGTGGCGCCGCCAATCGGCCTCCCGCCCATGTGACGGCGGAGGGGTGGCCGCCTAGCGGGAGCGATTTCGAGAATCGCCCTCCCGCGACGCGAGGGAGCCGATTAGGGTTTCCCTCCCCAAGCGGCCAGGTTTCGAGGTACCCTCCCCGTGAGAGGGTGATTCCCGATTGGCCTCACGGCGGGAGGGCGATTCCCGAGTCGGCCTCGGGGCGATTCCCGAATCGGTCTCCCCGCGCGGGGAGGGTGATTCTCGGAATCGGCGTCGAGGGTGATTCTCGAGAATCGACACTCACGCGGGGAGGAGGTGATTCTAGGAATCGGCACGAGGGTGATTCTGGGGTCGACTGTCGGCTGCGAAGGTGATTCTGGAGATCGACCTCCCGCCCGAATAGGCGCCACCTGTGTGCGGGAGGTTGGTAGGCGCCACCACACCCGATCAAAAATTCTTTTATTTTTTATTTTTTTTAATTTTTAATATTTTTTTTTTAATTTGATTATTTATTTATTTTATTTTTTTTAAATTCAAAAAATTTAATTTAATTTTTTTTTTAATTCAAATTTTTTATTTTAAATTTAATTTGATTTAATTTTTTTGTTTTTTTTTTATTTTGTTTTTAAATTTAATATTTTAGATTAATTATTTTTTAAAATTTAAAATTTATTCATTAAATTTAGTAAATTTAAATTTTTTTTTTTTTTTTAAATCTTTTAGTGTATTTGGTTTTTCATTTTTAAAATTTATAAATTGTTTCATTTAAAAAAAATAGCAAATTTATGGATATTTGTTTTTTAATTATTTGCACGTGGTTTTTCATTTTTTTTTTGTTTTTTAATGATAGTTTTTATTATAATTCTTTTATTTTAATTTTCTTTTTCAATTTTAAATTTTTTTTTAATTTGTTTTTTGTTAATTTTAAAATTTGTATTTTTGTTTTCTTATTATTATTATTTTTTTAATTTAAATTTTTAAATTTAATTTTTTTCTTTTGTATTTTATTTTTTATCTAAATTTTAATTTTTGTAATTTAAATTATTTTTAAATTTTCTATTTAATTTTTTATTTATATGAATTTTTTTTAATAACTTAGAAAAAAATGTTTTTGATGTTTTTTTTTTTTTTTGTTAATTTTTGTTTTTTCTTTAAATTATGTGTTTTTTTTTCAAATTTTGCCATTTTCTTTTGATATAATTTTCGAATATTTTTGTTTTGTTTTATTTATTTTTTTTTGTTTAAATTTTTTTTTTTTATTTTTACGAGTTATTTTTTTTTTTTTAAACATTTTATTGGTTTTTTATATTGTTTTTATATATATATTTTTTTATCTAAAGTTTTTTGTTTTATTACCAACATAGAAAATCACCACTCTAAAAAAAAAAAAGGTTGATCTTTCGCATCGATACGTTTCAAAATTAGCATAGAAATCACTAACATTTTAAAACAAATATTCATGCTCATAAATAAAAATATTAGTGTGTCGAAAATGTGTTAAAGAGGTGATTCTGCATCACCACTTTTCAAAAATCGGGTGCTTTTTATGATGCAAAAAAAGTAGGTAACGGTGCGATTTTATTTCATCGGTAACATTGTTCGATGTAGACAAGCCATGGAACCACTAGTTATGTGCTTCACCTTGGGGGTGCCACCTTGCCAATCTTGATGGCCTCCATCTGCGCAACCTTGTTCGACGAGAAAGTAAATGTCGAGTTTTTCTACCCAAGATTTGGCGAGGAACACTTGCGAATGACCCATCAAAGTCGGGTAAAAGGAATATGCCGTCTTGTGGTGTCGATCATGATTATGAATGAATCCCACCACCTCTATGATGATTCTTGAGTCTTCTTTTGTCCTTTATGTGACAAAACTCCTGAAAAATCAAATGAACTTTGAATCTGTTTGAGACTCATATTCTTCAAAATAGCTTTCGAGGATTTATGTCCTAAAACCCTTCATTTCCTGCTTAAAAAAGTAGGCATGGTAGAGCATTGGAAGCTATTTGTTGGGTGATGAATTTGGTTGATCATTCTAGTGATGGGATATGCCGAGCCTTCTCCAAGATGGAATCCTTTAGGGGTTCTTTGATTCCATCCATTCTAATCTCTTTGATCTCTCTAGCAAGATCTTGCATGGCTCTCAAAAGGATCTTAGGAAAATCCTTTTCTTCTTCTTCACTTCCGAGATATGAGGGCTTTACCCTTGTCTTCATTGTCATTGGTGTAATCAAATTTGTTTTGTCTTCTCTTTAGATACCTCTTCTCTATGTCGGTAAGAGGTTCTTCTTCTTCGAGAAGACATATTGGCTTCTTGGCACATGTTGTCCCAAGATGATGCTCTAATACCACGGTAATATTCCCAAATGGGAGATGCAACAATAGAATGTAGAATGACATATAAATAACACGAACATATTTTATAAATTAGGATGCCAATATGGGGGAACCTCCCATTTGTCATTATAGTAGAAAAATACATATTAAAAGTGGTGCATAAGATGCGCTGACAAGAAAATACGGGTCTCGATGACATAAATCCTCGAGAATGAGGTGTTGCAACCATATAGTAAGACGGAGGAAAAAGCTTGATAGCATTATTTATTGGCTCTACGATAGCTTTATATTACACATCAGATATGAAGCAAGTATGTGGAATGAGCTTTTAGATCTATACAGGATCAATGCACTATACGGGCTCCTTTATCGATCCCATTTGGGGTTTAAGAAAAAAATCTAGTACAAGATGTAGATCGGAGATATAAGGCTATGAGAATATATGAAATATTCATATCTATAAAATGGATCTAATCTGATATAAACAATGAAATGATCTCCTCCAACGGATCTCCAAAGTGAAGGGTAGATCCCCAACACACTGAAAATCACTCTCGAATGATGTATTGCTAAAACACCACTGCCAAATACACCTACAGGGAATAATGCGATTTAGATTTATCTTGCACTATGGGGATCAAATTATAGTTGGCCTACAAACAAGATATGAAAATGATGTTCAATATATTCAATACTATCCTCCTAATGAAGTAGAACCCTCCTCCTTTGTAATGAAGTAATGAAATGGACTAGATCGGAATGATCTAATCTCCACTTCTTTGCAACTTGCAAAAATAGTCAAACCCTCAACATGATCTATGATGTAGTTGAAATAAGTAGCTTGGCCCTAAGCCAAGTAGTGGATAATGCAATACAAACTCTCCCAAGAGCCTCGATGGGAAGAGGTGGGATCCCAAACCGAGGGAACACCCAATCTTCAAAAACAACATTCTTCTTAGCTAAACAACAAAGAAGAGAAAGATATATGTCTAAACGAGAAAAATATATTCGAAAATATGATAAACTTCAACAACCCTCTAATGCTGCCATCCCCTTTCGCTTTTATAAGACAAGAACTTGCAAACCCTAAACCACATCCAGTAGTGATCCTTCTTTCACCTGACATCTCCAGCTAAAATTGCATTGTGCCTCATTAATAGCCACTCCTCTTATGATAGTGTTGTATATTTGGTCAAGGTTGACACGGTCAAAATGTTTAGCCCTTTGTCCACACCTTAGGGTACTTTAATAGGCTGAAAATATGATCCACTTTCGGAGAAGTGGTTTTATTCACCATAAAAAAAGGTTTTATGGGTCCTCCACCCACTTATTCACCTATCTAAGTGTTAAAACAAAGTTTTGATATTTCCATTATTTGTAGGCTAATGTAGGAATATTACATGTACAAACTTTGCTAGATGTGTGCGGGGAGTGTAAGGGAAAGTATGATGCTTACAGTCACTTTGAGTCGAATACAAAGACTATTTTGGGGAATCCATTATGTTATGCATTGTGTTATATGTTTTATTGGTTCTTTTTTCTGGGTGTTTGTCTGTTACGTTTAATTGTATCTACACGAGTACGTATATACGTTAGTTATAGATGAATATATATTTATGGTTAAATACATGGATAAATATTATTAAGGTACAAAGAAGCATTATATAGATGCAGATCTGGTTTGTTATGATATATTTTTGATGAAGTGATGGGATTCTTTTTGTGATATGATTCGTATTATCCTATATTTGCGCACATCTATTTAGGATTCGTATAAGTTCGAAATCAATTTTTTTAGGGCCATGTTGACGGAAAATATGTCCGACCAACGGTAGGGGATCTCCCTAGGTAGAAAGTCCCGATTAGACTTTGAATCGTTTGGAGTAGGGATCCCAGGTAAAATTGTGGGTCAAGCTACCATAAATGACTTTCTCTTCGGTCTCGGGCGCTTTGATTGAAAGCTGCAAACATACACTTATTCACATGATATAGAATACATAGTGATGTATCAAACCAATATATGACCTTGTGTGTAGCAAAAGGTAATAGACAAAATGCATACACCCAAGAAGTGTCGTTAGCAACACATCTATGGGATAATGCATGCGGGATGATACGACACGAAGAAACGGGTTCTTTATGGCAAGAATATCCCTTAACTTTCCGAAAGATATAACGAAATGCTAATAAAGCAAGTTCATTAACATTCATCATAAGAGTAAATAATAAACTTGAGCATCATCAACACGATCACAGTTAGCTATGGTGCATGAATGATACTAGTAATAAGACGATTCATTAATCAAACGATATTACGGCTTGTACGCGAGAATACACACGGTGTTGTCTAGCTAAACACATCATCCAATCAAAGGTTTTAACATGTATTGTATTACATATACCGAAAGTATGATTCTTTAATTACAATGCAATATTGCCCTTCGGTCAAAAAAAGAGGAGCCCTTACTATGTGCACCAACGGGGTATTTATAGATTCGAAAACGCCCTTTAGGCCTTGAAACGCTTCAACTTCCCGATGGTTTAGCTTCTGCAACCTTTGCGCAAGACATGCGACCTTTGCGACCGGAAGATTTGCGACACCGAAGATTTGCGACTGCTGACAGGCGCCGGTGCGACTTGCAACACAGGGGACAAAATCGACACAACGACCTAACGATTAAGCTATGGAGGTGGTCGCGTAATCGAGAGGTATGGAGTGTCCTGTCTTCTTCTCCTTGAGGAATTCTTGCCCAGGCACAGTAATCCGCTACTATAGGGAGACTAGAGGTTTCTTCTTTTGTAGATGCGTACATTCCAAAGCATTCGGTATCGGAGTCTCCTTCTTAAGAAATCTGGATGGATAGGGAGGCAAGCTTGGTATAAATTTGTGCGGGTGACAACGTAGGTTTAGGTTCTCTTGTGATGCCTCGAGTGCAGTGCCGGCGACGCTCCCAATGTAGGGGTTGCGAAAGAATGCAATTTCTGATCCTGCTTGCTCCCGATCTTTAGTTTCGTCCGGTGCCCCAACGACGGAATGTGATGAAGAGCGTTCATGGAGTCTATACCACTAATCGAGGTGATTATGTACGAACACCACCTTGTCCAAGTCTTTGACTTGTCTTTGGATTGCATCTTCATCAAGTTTGTACTTTGGCGTCTTGTGTGTGACCCCAATCCTTCTTAGGAACATTTTCGGGAGCTTGCTGATGCTATGACATCCCAGTTTATCATTTTGTCTAAGGCTATGGTAGCCTCCTTGGTGCTCATGCTTCCTTTTGGTTTCGCTCGTTGCCTCTTGCTAATGGGGCCACTATTTGTTTTAGGGTGAAGCATTTCTCTATATACTTGCTACATGGTCGTTTCCAATATGTCACATTTCTTTCATGACGCCTAGTGGGACTTCATTGACTTGAGAAGGCTTTCTTTGGAGGCGTCGCACCTCACTCTCGATCTTTCTCTGTTCGTTGCTTTTAGCATTTTGTGAGAGATGATCTCTGCTCATTCTAGTGACATTTTCCTCCATAGTTGCGGCTTAAAGCGATGCCTCTTGATGATATCATTACGGGGGGTTAGTCCTTGTATACGGGACTATGTCCTTTCCAATGGCGGCCGTAGATAGCGGGAATGGCTTTGCGCCAAGGCTTTCTTCTCTCTTACTTAGTATTTTGAAAAGGTGGTCAAATCTCAATCTAGTGAGATCGAAGACCTCTTCCTCTTGTTCCCGGAAACTCGTCATCGGGGAGGATACTTTTCTTGCCACTCGCGAGAATGTCCGGGGAGATATATCGATATCATCTATCGATTCATCCTCTTTATCCTGTGTTTGTCCTTTTCCTTTCTCCTTTTGCGCTGGCGCTCGGTTTACGCCTTGTCATGTTCCTCACTTCTTCTGCGTTACGACTGCACCGCCTCTGCTTCTTTTTACGCTTTTTCTCTTTCGCTGCGCGCGACGCTTGTTACGCAACTTCTTTTGACGATCGACTTTGTCGAAGTTCTTCCTTAAGTGCTTGATACTGTAGCCACTTTGTGCTTCCTTTTCTGTCTTTCCTTTTTCCTCGGCTTTGCTTCTTTTTAAAACTCACAATACGACATCTTTCTTACGTTTCTCTTCATCCTCCTTCATTTCTTTTCCTCTTCCTTCTTGGCTTGAAGCACGCGCCGCCTGGCGTCCCGGGGTGTCGGAGCCTGTGCGGTGCGTTCTTTTATCTTTGGAGGAAGAAGCGCCTCTAGTTTATGGCTCTGTCTTCTAAATTACCGTGATCCTCTTCTTCTTGGTCGAGTCGATCCCGGAGCTAGATGCATGTCTGTGTTGTACACCGATTTCTTTTTTTCGTCCTCTGGGATGCTCGACATCTTGATAACTCCATTTGAAATTGACGCACTGATATAGGAACTATACGAAGTGGGTCATAAGTTCGGCAATCTAGGATTTCTAAAGTGGTAACCTTTTATCTCTTCCCCTTCACGCCCTACTTCTACGAAGTCCTTGTTGTATAAGCACCGATGGTGAGGGGTAAAGCGGGCCAAGGTTCTTCTTCCCTTTGGAAAGGACATTGGAGAAGCCGAGGTCATGCGGAAACATACCTCACACGCAGGCACCTTATCGGTACAAACTTAGGCGAGCATGTAGTGCTTTGAATGTACCCGAATACTCGAGATGATTGTAAATTCGGCGAATGGGGAAACCGATGTGCCACACGACCCTGGTGTCTCCATTGCTCGCAGACATGCGAGGGGGTGTCTTGACCAAATAGTTTCCGTAAGGCGGGAATGAATATCTGATTTTCTCAATATGCGACTTGTACACAGACTCCCGAGCCACCTTCGTACGCAAATGGTTCACGGGTGCATTCGGAGTCCCGATTATGTGGCCATCCCTCAACATGCGGTTGGGCACGGACATCATCTAATAAATACGAAGCCATATAAGGGGTCGACGACGTTCCCTCATGTTTGGGCCAAAGTCGAAGCCAAATTTGTTTGCATTTGAGCCCACTAATATGCCGGCCAATTGAATCGAGTGTCGTGCGCGGGTTACGTATTCCATAATGGTTGCCCATGTTCCGTTGAAAGTGGTGGCGTTCGAACGTCGATATACTGCGCACGACATGGCGGCCACTAACTTATACACTTTTCTCGGATTGGCCACGGGTACCCACTGGTCTTTCTTGACTTTAAATTTATACGGTTCGCCCACCATTTTACGATTGTATCAACCATCGGTACTTCATTTGCGGAAAACCATCTCGGGGTAAAATTTACCTACGGTTGGGGTAGCGAGTAGTAGACACATGCTTTTGAGCTCTCCAACGTTGCAAAAGCTTTACCTCCACTATCTCCGGATTGCGAAATTCTTAGGATTCGTCTTACGCCGCGACGGTCGATGCAGCATTTGCGGGCACGGAAAGATGGGCGGATGTGACCACGCTGGGTGAAATTTGGATCTCTTGACCTTCGTGTACTTCCCGGTCGGGAGATCTTTTGAAACTCATCTTACGGTATGGCGGAGCTGCGGTATACTTCATACCACCTAAGGATGTCCCCCTTTGCGAAGGTGCGGTGTCTGCAGCATGTTGGTGGAGGGGATGTTTGTATGTACGTGTCGACTCTTCTTCCACCACACCTTGCCTACTCTTCTTTCGGGACACCGGGGTGCCATGTTGCTAGAGTCGGAGAGAAGGGCCGGTGTCGTGTACGCTCCAAATTCACACATTTCATTCACGAAAGAATCCCGAGGATGAGAAAGACATGATGATAACGGCTAAAAACGATTTACGCATGCGGTTTAATTGTTTGTTCTCTTGGGGTCGCGAGGGTCGGCGATCTGCAAAATACCTCACATGTGACCTTGCGACCTTACGGCCTAGGTCGCGGTCGCGGTCGCTAGCAGTCGCGCGACCTTGCGACCTTGCGGCCAAGGTCGGTAGGTCGCGGTCGCCTGGGCCTACGAGAGGTTTCGCGCGCGTGCGGTTTTGTGGATAATCTCTCCCTAACGAAACATGCGCGGTACAGGAAAGGGTCTAAAATGGAGATAGGACACGACCATGACGGAGATGCAGGCAAGACAAAAGGTGACCTTGGGGTTTATGAGAATCAAAACAAAATAAAACTCAGCAGGAAACCTACCTCCTCACCGGCAAGTAATTAAGACCATGGGGTGGCTAGATTTTAGCGAGAAATGCGGGAAGGAAACACGGGGAGGAAATGGCAACTTACCGGAAGAAAACGTGCCACTCGACTGTCGAGGTATTCACGATTTTCACGCGAGTCACAAATGTGACCTAGCGAGCCGCCCTTGTAAAAAGGAGTCGCACGTGCGAGCACTAAATGAGGTCACAAGTTGATAGTTTGCGACCTTGCGACCTCGCGACCTTAAGGTCGTGGGTCGCGGGTCGACGAGTGGCATTCCCTTAATTACTTAATTTTGCGACCTTGCGACCTCGCGACCTTAAGGTCGGCTGAGTCGCCAAGGTCGAAAAGTACATGACTTCGACTCTTGCGACACAGCGACACAGCGACAGCAGGGTCGCGGTCGCATAGGCTGCATGGGTCGCCGAGTCACGGATTCGTGACTTAGCGACCTTTCTTAAAAACTTTACTTGGCTTTTTCTCCTTTAGCTTCAAAGGGGCTCAAAAATTTTGAAGTGTGTGTTATTATTTTTTTGTATTTTTGGAGGGTGTTGTAGGGGCTACAACTTACCACCACATTATTTTCTTCCTCGGGGTGTAGAAACCGGTTCAGAACCCCATGCTACTTTGGGTGAGACTTTCATACATGAAATTGGGTCATTGCCCGAATGGGCCGGTAGTTGGAGGGGTTTGTTGGATACCACAAATACACTCTAAACTTGGGTTAGGACCTTTGAAGAAAAAAATTGTTTCCTGCAGGAAGTGGGATCATTTTGAGAAAAGATTTGATGTTGTGGCACCCCTCGTAGAATGAATTGCAATATTGGTTGGATATGAAGATACTTGAATTCGAGATCGAGAATCGAAGTTCTAATATATCTAATGAAAATTGGGTTCGATACATCTATACATAAGTTCACGAGATATTATTTTCTCCTTTGAAATTGAGTTGATGGTTGTTTTGATTAGTGAATTCAAAGTACTGCGAGATGACGCAATCATTGAGTGGACTCTGAAGATTGATTTTATCAATTAGAAAATCTAAACAAAAATATCACCCATGTGATAGATCCTTAGATCGATAATATTTTGGGATGATTTGTGAATTAATTTTCCTTTGGTCATTTTGTGTCATATTCTAAACCCGGAAAGAATATTTTTCAAGGGTCATAGAGGTAAGTTCCTGTGCTCTTTGAAGTTGTTGCGAAGATGCTATTGTGTGAACATGACTGTCTTTTCAACATATTTCTTGAATGTCCCAAACATGCTGAATACACACAGGTGGAAAAATTTACCATGAAGACAAAGAGAAAGGATTTATTTATAGGCATTATGCGTTAATCCCTCTTGCGGAAAATATTGATCTCCCTAGTATCCTAAGGATATCTAGAAACAAACATCCGGAAATGAAAACCATTTTCTACGGATCATTCGTGATTCGAAATTTTAATTAACAAAGTATGAGGACATGCCCCTAATTTGAAGTCCAATGCTTCTTCATACAATATTTATATCCAGTTTCTCCAAAAGAGTCACTTGACATGTAAAACCTACGATCAAAGACGGAAAGAAGGATTAAAAGCACACGAATGTAATAATTAAACTTAATCTATCTCGGTGATCGAGAATCCAAGAATTAAATTACTAAAATAGATACATGAATAATTTAATGAGAGAATAGAATCGATTTGTATTAACTTGTATGGTAAGAAGTAACGATTACAACCTTGTCGCCTTGATGTCATACGAGGTTCTTAGGGTCTGAACAACAATTTTTCTTCGGTTTGACAAGCCTTCTCCTCTAGAACTAGCATAAAATCATATATATGAGTCATGATCGTTCTCATACCAATGATACCGGGGTATAGAGCATAATTTCTTTAGCAATTCTCTTATCAAAGTCTCTCGATCTACCATTGAAGTGAAACATGAGTTCAATTTATAGGAGAATTAAGGAGGTTTTAGTTCCATAAAGGGGGATAAAGTCCTCTCATAAGGGGATTTTAGCTCCAAATACCAAGGGATAATATCCATTAATGAAGGGATAGAGGTTCATGAATGAAGGAGCGAAGCTCGGCTTGAGATTACGCTTCTAGAAGCCTCCGAGCTTGGAGAATATTCGGTTAGTTGGGATTCTAAAACTTACTTTTTCTTTTATTTTACATTTTACGAAGTCCATTGTTTTTAGTAGCGAGAATGTGTGGGATGTGTTGTAGGTTATAGAGCGAAAGCGAATACTATAGATAAGAGCTAGGAAAAGTGTGGAGTTAGGGTTTTGGGGGTTTTTAATGATTTTTCTCCAATTTCGAAGACTTGGTTTGGGAAATTTATGGTTTTAGACATTTAAGGGTATAAAATAGGTAATGATGAACCCATATAGACAACTAAATGTCATGGAGACAAATTTTAGTGTAACATATTTCCCCCTAAAGCACGAAGTACGAAGTAGTTATGAAGGTAAGTGCTTTATCATTCGAGGATTGGGTTGTGGACATAGAGATTGAAACCTATAAAAACATTCAATGCAAACATATATGTATATCATAATTTAAGGGTAGGCATCCCCATATTTAGATCAAAACTAAATACATGTTACGATACGAAATGATTTTAGAATTACATCAATAGTAGACACAACATGGACACGACGATATAAAGTATGTAGTTTATTGTATCATGAACAATAAAACTCCTCACGACACAGATGGTAGAAACTAGATCCGAGGGTCTTGATTTATGCCTTTACGAACTAGTACGATTCTATCGATGCGATTGATTGTGTCGAAGTCGAACATGGTAGAAACCACTTGATTACCGGTCGATGATGTGGCCCCATTAACAAATGTGAGAGAGACCACCAATAATGAAAATGGCTCTCAAAGTACTCGGTACAATCCTTGAAATTTCAATGAATTATTCAAGTCAAGAACTTCACGGAGATCATTCAATCAAAGGTCGAAGATACGACTGTCATCGAAGGTGAAAAAAACACGCCATTAAGGCATCGAGATCCCAAGGTCTTGATAGGATTCTAGATCAAATTTCTAGATGATTTGTTGCCATCGATATAAAGTGACCCGTCGTAGGAAAGCCCATGACATGAAACCATTAGATCGAGTTTTGAATAAATTTTTATCAAGGACCAACTCGGGGATGTTCAACGCGAATGGAGACAAATGTTTGCAATGAATGGTTTATTTGAATTGTCCCTTGAACACATAACGACATTGTAGATGGTTTGGTGACAATTGACCTAAAGCTAATACCCGAGAAATCGAATTTGAAGCATTCAATGTGGTTGATTAGCTGATAGACAAAATTTCCCAGACCAAGTATGAGTGTCACAAAAGTGTCGTGTTCAAGAGTGGTATTCTACTTATTAGAACAAAGTGTGACAATTGGATTCATTTTATTTCTTTTTCTACCACCATTTTAAGCAGAGTACCTCTTTATTTTGACAAGCACGAGGATAACATTTGATTTTTCTATAAGCTCATCCTTGAAATGAGCCCAAATTAGTATTGAAGTAGAGTCCCTAAGAAGAAGTGGTTTTTGTTCCTATTTTTAATTGTGAGGTCCTTTACTATTTAGTTTTAACAAGTCCGATATGGGTGAAACTCGATTTTTTAGTTTTAGGAGGTCGAAAAGAAAAACTTAAGAAAACTACTGTGGGTGTATGTAATGTCCCAAAAGGGAGAATGCATTAATACTTAAACACAATGTAATAACTACAGCAAGATAAACAATGAATCTTAAGACAACATCAAAATTTACGAGAGGATTGAGCCATTTTATTATATTGGATATGAGTAGATCTAGCCAAAGAGATGGTCTAGAGCCACCAGGCTTTGTTACAATAGGTACGGCGTAACTAGAGAAGTCACTTCAAGGGCAAATACTGTCTTGTCCCTACGATAGAATATGAACATATGATTGTAGGCTAAAGAGAAAATGCGGATCTACTCGGAAGATTTAGACTTAGATGATGCCAAGATTCAAGATCTGGCCATTGTGATGGATTCCCAAGATAACCCAAAAGGATTTTCCGGATCTACAACCTTGGAAAATGCATACAGTTTGATCCTTGATTTGCTAGAAAAAATATATATCGCTAGATTTATCAAATATATGGCTAAATTATGTTTCAAGATCATATCTATGCTTGAAGGGTTGATCCCTTCTTCATGTCTACAAGCTAGAAGCTCTATATCTAGCTTAGCAATCGTCCAATAATGGTGTAGCCTCTTGCAACACAAATTCCAATACAAAATGTGTTGTGAGGGAAAGAGAGCCTCCTTCTGCTCAAAAATGTTGCAATAAACTCTAGAGTGATGGTAAAATAGGATGGAAATGTGAGAGGATGATCCCTCACGGGATTACTAGGCGAAATTATAGTAACTTCCTTTTCTCCTTTTGGATCTACAAATTGGACACTTCGTAATTCCTGAAGGAAATACTACGCAAATTGAACGACTTTTGGCACGATTCCGGATACGAGATGAAGCTGCGAAGCTGATGTTGTAAGCCCAAGGTGATTGGAATAAACCCTCACTAGTTCTTGACTAAAGTACGAAGACAACTTCCACCTTCCAAGGCGGTCTTCGGAGAAATGCGCAATTTTTGAATATGGATGTTCTGCGAAAGTAGAAAAAGAGATGTGGCACCGATGCCGATGTAGAATGAAGTACAATACTCTTTCTAGAGCTACTGCAGAAACGAGGTGGGATTCTGAGCAGGGAACACCCTATGCTAAGAAGCTTACTTGCAATCTGCGCTGCAAACGACCCAGAAAGCAACGAATGTCACAACCCGGCAATTCCGGATACGAAAATATCCTTACATCAAGGATAACAGCCCCGACCTCATCCTTTCCTTTATCTTCTTTATATAATGTTTGAGCCTTCCCATGCCATGGCACTCATCTGGGTCATGCGCTGACCACACATGTGAATAAAGAGATCCTCCAAGTTTGTTTGCCATTGTTTGAGCAAATCAACCATCATGTCTGAGTGTAATGTACACCTCTCCATCATATGTGCTTTAATTGCACAACATCCTCCATCACTTTATCATGAATTTTCCATGATATTCTGTTGAAATCTTGAAGATCTTGGTTGAGCATGTCAACCTCCATGATCTATCTCATAAATGAGACATGATCTCCAATTACATTGACATTAGTACTTGCTCATCTACCTTATTATGTAGATCTAGGCATAATTAATCACAATCACACACAAAATGTGGATATTTATTCATCTTGAAGATTATGGTCCCTCCACCCCTTTGTTTACTTAATTCATTAGAAAATAAAGAACTCTAATATTCAAATATCGAGTGAAAATTTGGGAATATTACGGTCCTCCCCACAAAATGTTGCTTGTCCTCAAGAAATTCAAGGTAGATGCAAATCCATCTATTACCCTCCAAATAGCATCCACATAAGGAAGGCTTCCTCCATTTCTCACAAATGTGTTATGTATGTTTGGTTCGAAATTTGTCTTTCAAAAACATATAGAATGACCTCTAGCTTGTATGGTTAGATGTCCTCCTTCCATCTCATGAAGTACCAAGTGACAACCATATGAGTTCCAAATTCATCATTAATACATGAGATACATAAAATAAAGTGTCTCTTTCCACAAATGAAAAGCTCCATCTCATGATACATCTCCCCCTCCCATGATTTATGAATTTGATTGAGCATTGGTATGCTCTCATACTTAGCCACATTGGCCTCGTTGGATCCAAGCATCATTCCAATGTGATGCAAAAGAAGATGAAAGGCTATATTGGTAGACAAAGATGTCAAACCATATTTTCATAATAGTAACCACCGAGTAAGGCCCTTTGTTGCCATCCTCCATCTCCTCCATGTAAGATGGACAGCCAAGCTTCCCCAAAGCGACCAAAGCAACGAGAATCTTGTTGCTCTCTCTCCTCCTCATGTGCATCATGAAGAAAAACATAATAATGTACATATGGAATGTCACATCAGCCCAATACAAAGAAACATCATCGATACACATCATGAGAGCATCATGCCCGAGCTTTACAAAATACAAAACACATGAATGTAGGAGATGTCATGTGGTGCCCAATATCTCTCTCAAGTGAAACCAAAATGAACATACCTTCTTTTGCTGCATTATATCATTGATACACAGAGCATGAATTAGAAAAATATAAGCTATTGGCGGTAACCATACTCACCGAGCGATCGGTGCAACCATGCCTACATCTTCATTTCATAAGTGTTCCTCGAGCATGGATCAAAGAAATGGGAGCCTTTGCATCTTAGAAAGAGAATCTTTGGGGAAACCAAAGTAACCAAGCTTGCTAGCCATTTCATAAATCTACAAGTGGTCATACAACCCCTTGCTTCGCATCCTCACCCACTCACCCCAATATGGAATTTGAGTAATGTGATGCATAATCATGATATCCTCCCTTTGTAGAATACGAGTCTTCCCCAAGCCGATGAAGAACTTTGCACTTCATGAAATGTTGAAGTGAAACTCCAATGAGATCTCTTAGTTATAACTTCTTCTCATCCATGTCCTTCAAAACCAATGAGGTTTTGGATGCGCTATAGGTAAGTCTCTCTTTGAGCTGCGAGATGCTCATTGAGAAAGTGTCATCAAGAAAGGATAAAAGTTTTCTCATATATAGATATGTACCATTCATCATCTTGTCTTCCATTGCTTCATGAATGAAGCTACCTTTATAATGCTCAGTAATAATGAGGCCTCATCACTATCTTTGCTACTAGGTGACGGCGATTGTAGATCTCTGAGTGTCTATCTTTTGTCCAAAGCAAGGCACGATACGATCCCAAAACCGGACATTGTACCATGGATCGTGCTCATCCCCTTCTTCGAAATTCTACCTTCAACTCAAGAGGTTGAATGTCGTCCATCCATGACATATTATGATAGCCTTTCATCTCCTCCTTGATTAGATCAAGGCTCCTTTGCATTGTGATAGTTTGCTTCTTCAAATTAGCATTTGAATCTAACCCTTGGTCATGCATTGGCCCTAATGGCATCTCCCCACAAGTTTCGATAATATCTTGAAACAATAGGTGATGAGAATGTGTATGCATGCCTTGGATCAGGCGATATATGGGAACCTCATGACGAACAGAGTTCCTCCAAGGCAGGACAATAGTGCCTCCAACCTCTTGGTAAGAGTGATGGTTTCTCTTCTCCAAGTGTACCCGAGTGCTAGAATATTCCTTCTTTCCCTCATGCATCTCCTAAATCATGCATGGGTCTCTATATGTCAAGAGCTTAAGACTATCTTCGAAGGTGCAAGTGTCTCTTCTCTAGATCCTGATATATGACTAGTGGTGAATGTAGTGACCTCTTGTCCAAAGTCATAAGATTGATAGCCTCCTCCTTAGGAAATGTCTCTTTATGGCACATATTTTCTTCTTCACATCGAAATTCTTTCTCAACTTGTGAAATAAATCTAAATATTTGGTCACCTTTGCATGCTCCATGTGACCAAACCACCGATCATTGCTTCCTCTAAAAGATGAAGTGCGCTGCAGTTTGAACGATCTCTCCTTTAGCTACGGGATGTATCTCGGCCATGCATCTAACTCTTTTTCCTCCAAGCCTTAACGGTGCTTGAGAAAGATCCATAAAATGTAGGCAAATAGAATCTATTATGCCTCTTTCTTTTATTCTTTGTTATATGATCCTCTTTCTTCTTTGACTTTGAAGAATTTTTGAAGGTATCTTTGGCAGATACCACTGAACTATGCTTTTTACTCTTAAAGAGATATGTTAAGAGTCTCATGAGTCTCGGGTTCATTTCTTTCTTCATTTCTACATTTTCACCTTCTCCGAAGAAAGTGTGTATAGTGGATCTATGAGGAGATGCAGGATTCTTCGGTTTTCTTCTTTCTTGATAGGAAGTGCTTGGACCTTCGTCATCACATCTTCTTCTTGGATCTTATTTACGCATTTCCTCTTTTATTTGATTGACCTCCTTGGGGAGAGAGGTATAATTTTCTTCCTCTACGATATATCTCATCTATCTTCTTCTTCTTTAGATGCAAAATATGAAGTGTCGACAAGTACAGGCAAAGATCACATGCTGCGATACCACTATAATATCCCAAAGGGAGAATGCGATAATAATTAAACACAATATAAGAGGCTATGACAAGATATCTGATAAATCTTAATACAACATCGAAATTTACGAGAGAATTTGAGCCATTTTATTATATTTGAGAAGATTCGGTTACACCATGTACAAAATATGAGTAGATCTAGCCGAATATGGTCTAGGTCACCACGAAAACATGCTACAATAGGTACAACGTAACTAGAAGAGAATCCAACTTAAACCAAATAATGTGTTGTCCCTTTGAAGGTAGGAATATGAACATATGATTGCACGCTGAAAAGGAAAATGCACATCTACTCAAATATGGAGCTCGAGATGATGCCAATATTCAAGATTTGGCCAATGCGATGGATTCCCAGATAACCCGAAAGGACTTTCCGGATCTACAACTTTGGAAAATCACCTACTAGGGATTTGATCCTTGGTCTATTTAGGAAATATATATATATGAAGCTAGATCTGTCAAATATATGGCTGGAGAAATGTTTGCAATATCATATCTAAGCTTGAAGGGTTGATCCCTTCTTCGGATATACAAGCCAAAATCTCTAGATCTAGCTTCTCAATCCTCCAGTAATGATTGCGACTCTTTAAACCTGACCCGATAGAAGCGTATTTGTGAAGGAACGAACCTCCACGACTGCGAAAATTACGCAATAAAGTCCAAGTTGATGGTAAGGCTGATGGCAATGTGAGGGGATGATCCCTCATAGGATTATTGTTGCGAAATGTAGTAACTTCCTTCCTCCTTTTGGATACGCAAATTGGACGAGTGTAATTTCGAAGGAAATATTCTTGGTAGGAAGTCGATAACTTTTGGCACGATAAAAAATCCAAGATGAAGCTGCGGGAAAATTTGATCTCTAAGCCAAGGTGGTAGGAATAAACCCTCACGGTTCTCTAGCTAAAGTGCGAAGACAACTTCCACCTTCCAAAGCTGATCTTTAGAAATCTGCCAGTTACGAATATGGATGTTGCAAAAAAGTAGAAAAAGAGATGTGTAACTAATGCACAGTGTAGAATGAAATTACAATACTCTTTCTATAACTACACTAGTAAAGAGGTGGGATTCACGGAAACCCGGGGAACACCCTGTGTAAACAACCTTGCAATCTCTGCTAAACATCCCGAAAACGATGGAATGTCACTGGCAACAATTACGGATACGAAAAAGATCCTTACATGAGGAATAACCGACCTGGCTTCATCTTTCCCTTCATCTTCTTTATATAATGTTCGAGCTTTCCCCGTACCATGGCCCCCATCTAGGCCAGCGGCCATGCATGGACAAGATCCTCCAATTTTGGTAACGTTGTTTGACCAAATCAACCATCATGTCTAGGTCACCAGTGCACCCTCTCCATCATGTCTACTTTAATTGCACAACATCCTCCATCACTTTCTCATAAATGCTCCATGATCTTGTGTTCGACATCTTCAAGATCTTAGTTGAGCGTGTCAGCCTCCATGATCTATCTCATAAATGAGACATGATCTCCAATTCCATTCACAAAGGTAGTTGCTCAACTACCTTATTATACGGAATGCAAACAGGTAATCCACATTCACACAAAAAAGTGGATATTTATTCATATTGAATATTATGGGTCCCCTCCCGGCCTTTTATTTACTTAATTCATTAAGAAAATTAAGAACTCTAATATTCCAAATATCGGGTGAAAATTTGGGAATATTACAATGTAATTTTTCTTAAATTTCATCTCTCGGCTTGAAAAAAGGATAAAAAATGTAGGAGAAGACTCTATTGACCATGATTAGTCGATGTATACCTTTTCATAAATAGTCTATTTCGAGTCCGGAAAAGAGAGTAAAATTATATTTGGAGAAGGGACGAATGTTCATTTCCTTTAATGAGTTTGAATAGTCAAGTTCTCGGCAATATTTTCATGTTTAGAAAGTACGGAAAGGGCTTAAAGGAGAAGTATAGCATTTTTTTTCGTAATTTTAAATAGCGTGAAAAAGTGATAAAAGTATACTCGATTGATCAAATTTCAATTTAATTTACGAGCGAGGGAAAATACGAAAGAACTCAAAATTTTCATGTGTTTTATGAGAATGAAGATAGAAAAATAATCTCGGGATTTTCATTAGTTTAATGAGTCTTGAAAATAATAACCAAAATGGACTCAAGATAAGTTTCATTTTTATACAAGCTTGAAACATAGGAAAAATTATGTTTGAGAGTGTTTTCGGTTTTACACAAGCTTTAAATGTAGGGAAATTGTGCTTGAGGTGGTTTGTTTAATTTTTACATAAGCTTGAAACAAAGGAAAAAATCATGCTTGAGATAAGGTTCGAAATGCCCCCCCGAGGCGTAACCTTGGAAATACATGCCCCCCGAACTTCATTTACATTCAACTAAGAAGACTATTGGTTACTAATAGGTGGATGTAATGAAGTTTCATTTATGAGATCGGAAGAAAGACTCGACTTAACACTTATGAGATCTAATCAAAGACTCGACTCAATTAGGAAAGTTTTTTTCATTTTTAACGATCTTGACACACGAAAAGAACGATGCTCATGGCATTTGTTTCATTTTAATGAGGTTGACACGGTAAAAGGAACTATCCTCAAGGTGACTGTTTCATTTATTAATGAGGTTGACATAGTAAAAGGAATATCCTCATGATATGTTTCATTTTTAGAGCGAGGTTGACAAAGTAAAAGAACCATCCTCGGGAACCTTGTCATGGCTTCCAACTAGAAGGAACACATGTCGAAGTGAGAATCATGATTATGGTTTCCGAGGGGAGTTCATCGAAGGAAGAACAATTGTTTGGAAATGATTAATTCACTACAACCGGCAATGGTTTATTTGAAATGCATTCACATGTGGGAATCTACATCTAATTCAAATGGTGGTGAAGCTCCAGCGCAACATCGGCATTTAATCAAGGAGTGATCACATGCGGAGCGTTCATTTAATGCTAATTTCCGATTACGGTGGTTTGGTTACAAAGTTCTTTGGTAGAACCATTATTTTCGGTGGTGGAGCTAATTTGTTAGCACTAAATGGAGTTCCTCCGAGTTTTGGAGGAGCTTTCTGGGAACATTTGGCAAGTTGCGGTTTGGGTAATAACTCTTTGGATATTCAACCGATTTTGAGGAATGAATAGTCATTTTTGGGTAATTTCAACATTTTGAATGCATTGGAAATGATCGCAAAGCCATCATAGGTCATCTCGTGTAGGTTTAGCTTGAGGAGATATCGGTAGAACCCCTTTAGGTTTTTTCATTGTATTGAGCATCCATTCTCTTGTTTTATCCATATGAATAGTCATTCATAGGCAGTTCGAAGCATTATGAAATTATTTTTACGGAGACAACGACCATTGGAGGCCTTTTATCACATGTGCTTAGCATTTTTTTAGCAATAAGATATTAGAGACATCTTTATTGGGAGATGGACGAAGATGTAGCTCGGGAGGGGGTGCACTTGTTCATCGAGGTGCTGAGTATTGTCATATCGATGCTTTATTCTCTGTTCTTTGTTGCATAGTGTTATACAAGCTAATTTACATGCTTAAACCTCAAAAAAAAAATCGTTTAACTAAGTTATAACCATTTGTTTAACTTGCAAACTTCGAGAGAAACTTAATATACACCTGCAGTTAATTCTTTTTGTTTGTATTCTTAGCACAACAAAAGTAATACATTCCATTCGAGATCACATGACCTCTTGGGGGCGAGGAACACTTCAACCATTATGGCTCGGTCCATGTGTCATCACGAAGGTCCTTTCTAAAGGGGCTTATGAACTTCGGGACTATAATGGAATCCTCCAAATGAGCCCTAGCCGGGCTCTATATGAGAAAGAATTGTTTCACTAGTGTCTCACTTGGCATTTACTTTGTAATTTTGTGTATATATGTTTTGTCTTTATTTGGTCAGTATGCACGGAATATTTTGGGTTTTTGGTATTTTTTTCTCATATAGGGTCTCTTCTTTTACATAGATGTCTTCATAATCCTTGCATACGTTTTGATATACGGATGCTTCTAGTCATCACACACGGTACATTACCAGCGATTGTAGGCCCTACGAACACCCCGAGTACGAACTACTTTGTTAAGGGAATCTTCCTTACGAGTGCCACCAACAATATTTACGAGTACATGTCGATTATCCAAATCCTCAACGAATTTTCATCTCACGACATGTCGATACGAGGTGATGCAGTTTAGATTCCTAGCTAGTTGTTATGCATTTGAACTTGACTTTTATCACATACGAAATCTATGTTATTACATTATTACTTGAGGGAGTGACTTGGAATGTCGATTTCAATTCGTTGCTTTGGAACACATTCCTAGAGAATCTAATGCATTAGCGTATTCATTAGCAAATTATGTATTGGATTGGAATTTGTCTCATTTACTATAGAAAGATTCATGTGCGAGTGTACATTTTTCATCATAAAAATTAAAAAATACAAGATCAAAATTGAAAAAATATGTGCCGAGTTTGGACAAGTGCCCAGGATACGTGTTAAGCGATGTGCTTCATGTCAAAACCCTTTTTCACCCATTAAGCAAAGAATTGCATAAATATTCAAAAGACAAAAAATAATTAAAGCAATTTATTTCTCTTCTTACCTATTTTAAGTTCATCCCTACATAGGGATAATCCTTGATTACCGAGGATGCGGTCTTTAAGCAACTCAAATAATGCATCATTCGAGAAATGGCGATAGGACCTCTCTAGTCGAGGCATCGAGAAGATCGATAGACTTGTCTGAGGTGTCGTGGTCATAGCATCCATGATCATTTGAGGCCTCAAAATAGGCACTCTGCAGCAATGAATGAGACAATGAACCTTCCATACCCGAAACTCTCTTTGGGAACCCGGTCTTGTAGGCTATCGATTGTTCTCGAACTCGGAAAACGCCTTCGCACGAGTCAAGTATACATAGTTGTAGTAATTCTAGTGCTAGTAGTATACTGGGCCTTGGTGGCCACATGTTGACTCTTGGCTCCTCTGAAAACGGACGATCATCCACAATATTGACGTCATCGGTCATCAGGTCCACCTATTTTATAGAAATTGGTTACTCATCGGCACGGTGTTGCTATTATAGTGAGGTTGGAACAACCCCATGGTGGTTCGGGGATCAACTCTCGAACCTATCATATTGAGCCTCGACCCTACTGCATGATAGGCCGGTTAAAAATTATATATCTTCCTTCCCTATCATGGGCTCGTAACCCCTTATATGAAATACATGATGCTATTCATCCCACCCTTGGATTATCCAACTCAAAGGTCCTCTTGCCCTTTAATCATCTCTAATATGTCATATTTGAGTAATCCAGGACCTACGAGAAGAAGAAATGAAGATGTCGGATCGGTAAAAATTTCCCCGTTCCTCTACGTGCTCTCTTTCATGCAGGATACTCACAGTAGAAATTCTTTTTACCTACACGAAATCTATTCCAATGGACCATTTTTGGCAAAACCATTACAAGCTAGAGCAAACCAAGGTTAAAAATTGTTTGGGACGGTTAACATGGGGCTATGTGCAAAGTAGATTGTGCTAATGCATTGTCCCTTAATGGGTAGTGCGTTTAATGTGGCTTCATGAGCTGCGTTACTGCCCAAAATGTACAGGGATTTCCCAAAAGTCATTTTTTAACCATCGAAAAAAACATTGAAAATGCTAATGGAAAGGCCCCAGATAAATGTGAAAGCTCTTACCTAATCAAAAATAGTTTCTCGGATTATCCATAATCAACATCGAAGTTTCACCTCTTTTTTTCCTCTGACTCTTTCATAAAAAACAAATAGTGAAAATGAAGGTTTTTTTCCTTCTTATATATATTCTAGAGGTATGACTCACTCATACGGTCATTTGAAATTGGTAATTTTCCACTATTTTTTATGCAATTGTTGTTGTATCAAGATTCTCGATGCTGCGATGAATTTTCGGTATTTCTATGTAGATTCGATCGCGCTTGACCTGGATCGAGCCTTCTTTTTAGGGACTTTTTCTGGCTCGTAAAACTGAAAAACCTCGAGTTTCCTTCATCGAGCTCATTAAACTACCATGATGAAGAAATATGAGCCATTCTTTTCCATCTTTGTCTAGATCGTAAAACCAAGAAATACACCAAGTTTTTCTTTGTTTGACTCGTTGAAATTTCTCGAAGAGGATCGAGTTTTTCTTCATCTTACTCGTTAAGAACTCATGAAGAATATTGAGTTTACTTCGTCTCCTCGTACTCATAACAAAATGAGGTAGACGTCCGTTGAACATAGGTTTATCACTTTATCTGCATTCAATGGACTAAATTATGGAAAAGGAACTATGTCAGGCATACTATTCTCCCTTTGTTGCACCCGGTCATCGACGATGACAACGATACCCACACTTGGAGGTTATCTTTATGATTTTTTTTGGACTCCCTAAATATGGAAAGGTTGCGGAGTTTACCCTTCTAGACTAGTTAAACTAATCGAGATGGTGGAAAATTTGAACAAAAGTAGAGACTCATTCTTTTATAATTTGAAAGTCGATTTGGTAGCAACACCTTGAACATGGCACTCCTCGAAATTTTCTCTCACAATTCGTAGAACCTACGGTCTATGAGAGTTTATCCTTCATATGCGATGTCCTTCCATTGGTGAAGCTAACACTCTTTAGTGTTCAAAAGCCTAAGTTGCTTTGTACCATTTCTTGTAGCTTCCATTTCTCAAGGGATCTCACTATATAATGCTTCTTGTATCATCCGAAGCCATCTTATGTCGAGAAATCATTTTGTCATAATTTAATACCATTTTCTCTTGACTATATTCAAAAGAAAATCATATTTTCTCATTTCGTGTCAGGCGATGTAGGACGCCTCATTTCCTACCTTTTAATAGATCTCTTCTTATCGACTTCAAAATATTATCTAGGAAGTTGATGTAGAAACATATTAGTACCCTGGATCTTGCAAACCTCGGTGGGAGGTTACCTTGTGTTTGATTGGGGATTTTTCATCACATAGGCTCCCGGTCGACGATTCTTCAAGTTTTCGATATCAACACCATTTCTTCACACTTGCTAGATTGTCTTGTGCATCTTGGAGACCATCATCCTTCTCGATGGTGATCCTCGAGGATACGGTAATAGTTTTCATCAATGACCATTAATCAGATGATTTCTCATATGTTCGACTACAACTCCTTTATTCACATGTGAAAATATGTGTTTGGTGAAAGCATGACAGAGACCTTGGGTTGAGGCTTACATCATTAAGCTTTGTTTCCTCTCCCCAAGGTGATATATTGTTTTTGGAGACAACTTATCGATTGATCATGTCATGAAACATCCTTCCACATTATGCTTATCGGTGTACATGTTGGTCATATCTCTTCCTATAGAAATCATTTTGATACAACTATTGAGCATGGGAATTCACGACTTAGGATAGATATTTATGCTTTCAACATATGTTGTTTGTTTCGAGGTTTTCTCCGGTCCTCCAACTCACTCTCACTCTACCACACATGTTATAAATTATTTCGGCCATCGTCTTCACCTCTAACCCCATACTTTAGGGGGAATGTTACGATGCAAATTACCTCCTCATCATCCTAGAGAGAAAGGATACATGGAAGGAAAGAAAATTACCTAGACAAAGACCTATTTTCCAAGATGTACGAACCTAGAGATATTGGGTTGAGTTATAATGTATCCATGCCTCTTTAATGGAACATTAGTGCCTAGGTTAATGAATTTTCTTGCCTAAGGAGCCGAACGTTACCCATGTTTGATGAAGAAAAAGGAAAAATTGTAGTAGCGGCGGCATTTCCGCTTTTTCTCAGTATTTAGTCCAAAAAACGGCAACCTACGGTGCGGGCCTGCGATTGGGAATTTTTAATTATCCGGATCTATGAAGATACTGTAGATAAACATGTAACCATAAATAAAAATATGCATCGGAAATAACACTTCGGTTCATTAACATCAATGAAATTTGCTTACGGACATAATGGAAATAAAACTAGGTAGGGTGTTGGTAGTTATCTTTGAAGGAATGTGAAAACTACAAGCCTCTGAGCGAGGTTAAAATGAGGCTAGAGGGCCAATTTATTATTTAGAAACAATGTGAAATCTTAAACAGCCAAAAGCCCTAACCATAGGAGATGAAGCACCAAAACTATGGGCCTTTGTTTGGGTAAATTGGTGTTTCAACTTCCTAGGGACGTAACTTTTGGCATACGATCTCATTTGACACGTACCATACATCTTTAGAAATATCTATCCAAGGACTACAAATTTTGAGTGAGCAACATCAATCCATGCACCCATGTTGCTCCCCATTTTCCCAAAAGATCATTTAGGGCCTCGAAAACGACTCAGGATGTTGAGGACCCGAAGAGAGCTTGCTAAAATAGTAAGTTGTCATAAAGCGAAAATGCGAAAGACACGATGGTGGGGCCCAAAGTGGAATAGGAAGGTGACCACCAATATCCCTGGATCATTCTTCCCCCCTTAAGGCAATGGCTCCCATTGCGTTAAGTTCCTCCATGAGATGAGGAAATTTACGCTCAACTTGGTCCCTGGTGAACCACATTCCTTGGTGCGGGGAGTTGGCTAGCTTTGACAACCGTCTGATTAGATCTTCTATTGGAAAGTGTTATTGATTTGCATTTCCATGATATAATCTGTGGTGCCCTATTCCATGTAGTCTGGGTTTAAATTTCTTGGTGTGAGTTGTTATGTGATGTCGAGTGTCCGGTAGAGGTGGGAAGTAAGGATGAAGGCGATCCACATTGAATGTTTTGGGTGCAGATGAGAATGGTGGAATGCGAGCTAAAATTCATTATTCACGATGGCCTTGGTGATGGTGTGCGACACATGTGAGAAGCAAGTGAAGCTTGTGGTGGGGTCTAGTGTTTTGCTCCTTGCCAAATGTAGCCACACTTTGTCATCCACCTAAGGATTGGGTGGCATCAGGTATTGATCATGGTGTTTCTTGTACTTAGCATTGGCTGCGGCTCAATATGTCATGAACCTATTGGCAGATGTGTTGAATGCACTTGATGAAGCTATTGGCTTTGTCAACTTCGGTGGACATGAGCCGAATCGGCACAGGTAGCCACAAATGTCATGGCGACGTCAATGGGACATAGTGGGTGGAATCCAAACCCACACAAAGGGGGATATGGCCTGAGCGTGGAAACTCGATTATAACTATTTTGTACATAGGGGAGGCTCTCATCCCATGTGCATGGATGCTGAATTGTACATGTGAATAATGTGTACAATCATTCTGTTGATGACCTCTATCTAGCCATCTGTTTGGGGATGGAAAGATGTGGACTTGGTGAGCTTGGTTTCTAGCATTGACGAAAGGCCGGACCAAAATGTCTTAAGGAACACCCGCTATCTGATCTGATATCGAGACTTCCAGGATCCCAAAGTGCACCCACACTCATTCGAAGAGTTTAGCGGTGGCCTGTTTGTGATATTTTTCTTGTAGGCCGCCCTAATGGCCATCTTCGAGAATATGTCGATGACCACAAAGACATAGTCATTTCCATGCTTAGTAGAGGCTAGGCCCAACATGTAATCCATGGAGATATATTCCCAAGGTCGACTAGGGGTAGGTAGCGAAGTATATAGGCCTTTCTTCTTCATGGTCGGTTTAGCAATGGCACGAGCGATGCGGGATGCGATGTGCTTCCCAACATCCTTTCGAAGGTTCGAGGCAGTAGAAATACTTTTGCGGTCTTGCTAGTGTTTTCTCGACAGAAATGCCCGGTGACTCGACTAAAGTGTGCTTCCCATATTATCTTGGCACGATTTCTTGAAGGAACAAAAAGGTGTCCTAGGTGACATAAAATTGCATCTAGGAGGTGAAAATTTGGAACTTGCGTACGCCTCGGGGTGCCTTGCAAGTGTGGCCGAATTCTGGGCCACTTTCATAGAAAGTGGCCACTCGGAAGTCTCGAGCCACAGAGTTGAGAACGGTGGTGAGTTCCATGATCGGTGGTCGGGCGAGGGCGATCTGCAACATTATTGGTGCTACCCTTCTTATACTTTATGTTTAGATGAAAATGTTGCAAATATGTGGAACACTTACGATGGCGATCATTCTGCAACTTCCCTTGTGTACGTATGAACTATATGTTGGAAATGCGAGAAGGGGGGTGAATCGGTAATCCTTTCAATTGAGCATTAGTTAATCTTCAATTATTATCAGTGTTTGTAAAATGATAGTAGAAAACAAGAGGAACAAAAGGGCACACAATTTTTAAGGTGGAAACCCACTGCGGGAAAAAAACCACCTAATGCTTTTCTAATAATTATTTTCAAGTTCAATTGAAAATAAAGCTCTAACTTCCTACAATCTAGAAAACATTCTTCTCCGGCTCCCCCTTTGGATGGATGCTCCAATGCCAAAGATTCTTCGGTAGTTAAATTAATGGATTCCCCAACATGATGAGCTACAACTCACCCTAGCACCACCCTACCACCATAGAAGAATAAAAGAAGAATCGACTGCGAAGTACCGGGGAAAATGGTCCACTTTACAATGATATGAGAATGATGTAGAAAGAGAAGATATACTAGACCATAACTAGCATTGACCACCTAATGATTATCCTAGACCTCCCAATACGCCTTCTCAACCCTTAGCGGAGATAGACACTAGTACAATTTTTACAATAATGTATTTACAATGACTAAGTACAATGATACCTTTACAATGTTTGTATGGAGTGCGCCCACTTGAAGACTTAATATGATGAAATTATTCTTTCTTTGTTATGCACCTTGGTTGCTGCTCTTTTCATGCTACCCTCCTCTTTTGCACCTTGTGTTAGTATGAATTCTTCGTCGAAGTGTACGAAAAAGAACCACTTTTAGCTACGCATAACTAATAGCCCTAACAACAATAGAGGCACCAAAACATCTTCGGATCTGCAATTAGTAGTTAAAAGTGCGCACCCAGCAACAGAGATCTATAAATGGAAAGACATTAAGCGAGGAAAAGTAAAGAGTTTGCTCCATGCATCAGCAGACAGAAGACAAAGAACACGATTTTTGAATGAATTTTTATATTACGGGGCACAGGAGAAAACAGAAAGGTGTATCCGGATCTCCTCAATGGGATGGGTTCTTTGTAGTCCTCGGCACTTAGGATCTAAGCTTTCTCTCTCTTGTAGATGTAGAAAACCCAATGTAGAAGGTAGAGCTCAATGGGAGCAAAATGGTAGAAAAATGAGACCAAGTGTATAGATCCGAGGTGATGCAATAAGGGCGACAAAGGTGAAGAATGAAGGGAAAACCCTCCTATTTATAACAAATATTGGGTCATTCTAGATCTTGGTGCATGATTAAAATAGTGTTAATCAAATCTAGATCCACCTGTGGAATATTTTATTATTATTTGTTGGAGGGAAGGGTGTTTGACTTGGGTCAAATCCCTTGATTAGTGAGGAATAAATAAATAAATGATTTATTTATCCTTTTAAGGAAAGTGGTTGGGATATAATCAAATAAATAATGATTTATTTAATTAGTAGTGGTTGATTTGGTCATATTTAACAAAGAAAGTGTATTTAAATAATTATTCCTAGAAAATAATAGATAACTATGGGTGTATCTCATTAATTTCTTTGTTTTTGGAGTTAAAAATGTGGTAAAGAATAATAATTAAATTATGGTTTAATTAGTTATTCCTTTTAAGGGCTTCTAATTAACATAGTGAAAACGGTTTACTCGGGGTAAGCGGGTCTTGCATGGTGTACTTGGGTCCATCTAATGATGAAAGGTTAGATGACCAAAAAATGGTGTAACGGTGCCCCCGAGCGTGCGAGTGTCGGGAGCAAATCGTATGACGAAAGTACGTTGTAAGAATACAATCACTAGACGATAAAAGGGTATGTCGAGGAGAGAAGTGGGAGGTAGATAGTGTGATGGAGGACTAGACCACCGAGAGGCAAGAGACTCGCGAGGTGCAACAAGTCTTTCTTTTTATGAGAGGGTACTGTCTTCCGAAGGCGGCGGGGGAGGCATGCCTGTGCACGCGAAGTGACAAAGTACAAAAGAATAGTGTGTCCGGGTACACAGGGACCGAACAGTACGGTGGCATAATCGAGGGCGAGATAAAAATACAATGAATAGTCTCACATACATGCGTACAGGATAACGACGGGGACTGGTACAATAATATCTGGTACATGAGATTCATCTGACCCAAATGCCCCCAGCATGTCGTGGGGAAGGAGCTCACAAATCCGGCCGATACATGCAAATCATAGAGGTGCGCAAGTAGCTAAGGCCAACATCATCGAAAATGCGGAAGGCGGCATGTTTATGATGAAGAATCCTCACAGGGCATATGGGGGGCTACACCTTCGAGCCCACCCCCTCGCGGGGCGAGACATCTCCCACACACACGCACGGGAATCATCGGGGCTAACTGTTGAGTCAGCGGGTATCCCGATATACGAATCTTGATCATCTTGAAAGGAGGGCTGGAGAAGCGATCAAGTCAAACGGAAGTGAGAGATCCCCCTGCTGATCAGGAGCCATGAGAACGAAGTGGAAGGGCGATGGAACCGAAGCTACACGGCCACACAGACCTTGGAATAAATGCGCGTGTCGACGAGAAGGAGGTCGTGGTAGGTGAGGCAATGAGAGATCTCAACTAAGGCACGAAGAAAGAACAATAGAGCGACGGACGGAGATGACACTAATGATGATGGTGGAAAGGGGAAGGATGTAGTGGCGAATGGACGACTTCCTTGTTAGAGCATAAATGGCATGAATGACGTAGCGACGGCCCGACACAATATCGAAAGGGACGAGGATAGTGGGGGGTGAAGGTCATGATAGGTGATAGGGAGGAACCAAGCAAAAAAGAAGGATGGAGGGCTATAGTGGGGTGTAAAAGGACGCGGAGGATAGACTCCATGAATACGATGATAACTCGACTTGGATGCTCTAAACAAGGGCGACTATAGTGCTACCACAGGTGAGAGGCCCCCGATAGGTCCACAGAAACATGAGTACAAATGGGCACTCATGGCCAATCAACACGAACATGGACGAGTAAGGGCGAGATGGTGCCCAGTACAAGTGTCGTAAGTGAGAAATTCGATTTACAGGAGCGGTGAAGTGACCGGGCGTCGTGGAAAAAGTGTCCCAGGGTGGTATCAAATCACCAAAAAGCAAAGTAAAACCCATTTCGAGAGCTCGGTGAGATACATCCGGCCCAGTGTGACGGTTCGTCGACGAGGCTACGGTGTGGTGAGTAGTCGAAAAGCTTGAGGGGTTCTCTTTTAATGAGCGATTTTCCCTCCAAAATCATTCATTTGCTATTGTTCTTTGTGGTGAATGTGGAGAGGAAGAAGGTCCTAAATCTTGCGGCGAACGTAGCGGACAAGCCAAGCCCAGATTTAGTTGAGAGATCTACATCGGTTGGAGGTAAGAGGCTAACCTTGCTCTTGTATTTTGATGGATTAGATTTGCGGTTTAGGACGACACCCCGAAGCCGGCCCCTCCCCTCATCTACTGCGGCCGGTCGCACTTTTTGGGGAAAAAGTGCGACCGAGACGCCGAGTTTGAGCGAGGTGCGACCGAGGTCGAGAAAATGGCGACGCGACACAGGAGATGAGGGGGAAAACGAGTGCGCTGTTTGATGGGCAGGGTTGGGTGGTGGTGTGTGGTTATGGTTTTCCGTCTGTACCGAACAAATATTGTGTTTGTGCGGGTATGGCGAGTTGCGGGTCAGGCGGAGAGAGAGGGATGCGGGAACACTTCGGACGAGGAGATCCGGGTGGATCGGGGCGTTCGTCGTGTATTGGCCGGATAGGGGCATATGGTGCCCTCTCGGATGTGTGTAGGGGCGAGTGGTGCCCACAAGAATGTATGGGGGGGCATATGGTGCCCCCAGTTTTTTGGCTTTTATTTGTAACATGCTATGGTCATGTCGGATGTATATGTATGGGGGGGCGTATGGTGCCCCCAGTTTGTGGAACGTGCTATGGGCACGTCGTAAGTATATGTATGGGGGGGCGTATGGTGCCCCCAGTTTTTGGAACATGCTATGGGCATGTCGTATGTATCAGAGTAGATGGACTCATCAATATATGGTATTCGACACATATTATGGATATGCATCGTCTTTTGATGGTTGATTTATTGTTATTGTCTTGTATGACTTGTGTGTGATAAATGCCAATCTAGAACATGGTTTGCAAGACTATCTACGCAGTGATTTTGGTCTCTGGGTACATGGTTGAAAGTGATGGTTTCAAACACACGTATTAAGACTTTCACTCGTAAATAACGTCTAAACAGCACAGGGTTATGCACACGATAAACACCATTTAGTTGCATTACAAGAAGCAGGGAATCCAAACGAACGTGCAGATGGCGGATGCGATGCAACAGGGCATCAGCTAATAGGCCACGCACCGCATCATATTCGGCCTGATTGTTGGTGGCAGAACCAATGCATACCCCATTAGACAGAACGAGGTCATGCAAGGGGGTGAAGATGGCCCACCCTGCCGAGGCAAGATTCCTGGAGTAGCGACTTGCACCATCGGCGTAACCGATAAAGGGTGTGGACGAGGGGTCCTGCAAAATGGTATGACAAGACAATAAATGAGGAGGTGAAAGGAAATGACGGCAGCGTGAGGGTACAGAAGTCATCGAGCAGTAATGGCAGGGGGAAGGGGCAGGATGATCAAGACTCAAACAAGGTGGTGTATGAGAGCTGTCAGAAACAGGGCGAGGACTCGGGCTGCGGAGGTCAACAGAGACACAAGTGGGGTGATCTCGGGTATCAAGGGACACAATGGGGGAGGCTGCAGACGGGCTAGGCTCCGAGTGTCGTGCAGAGGAGGATAGGTAAAGAATGGTGACTGTAGACTCCGTCATCTGAACATCAGGGGGGGGGATGTGGATGAGAGCGGGGGGATCCTCAGGCTGGCCTGAAGCATACTGCGTGAGAATGGGAGAGGCGGATTGATTTTGTTCAACCTCATACTCGCGGATCACCTCAAGGGAGGCACGGTAATGTGTCAGGTGAGGACAATAATGGGAGTAGTGGCCATGGACACCACACAAAGCACAAGGCTTGTTGGTGCGGAGAGTCTTGGCGTTCTTGGGGACGGTCGAAGAAGGAGTGGGAGTTTCAGGGACCGTAGTGTCGGGGAACGCGAGGTTTACCATGGGTCGGATACGAGGTAACTCGGGACAAGCATGGGTGGCATGACCAATGACATCACATAAGGCACAAGGCTTTGGGGGTGGAGAAGGAGCCGGGTTGGTCGTGGTGGTTTGGTCTTTGGTTGCCCCCTTGCGGGCTTTGCCTTTCTTCCCGGGAGCCGATCCAACAGGAGAAGGGTCCTGTGGAGGTGCTGGGGGCACAGTGGCTATGGAGGAAGCGAGGGGGACCGGTTGAACCGGTGTCAAAGCCATGTAAGGTTTGGGGTGACCAGGGGGGGTGGCGGCCGGGGGGTCAAGGTACCAAACTGGAATACCCAAGGTCAAGTTAGGGAGAGAGAGGGTGGCCATAACGGGGACAGAATATACTCCAGGAGGGGGAGCCAAGAAGGGGATCTGTCCAGCAGGGTAGTGACCAGGAGGTACGGCTCCAAGATGGTTAAGGCCGGGGGGGACCGAGCCTGGAGGATAAAGAGGTTCGGGGATACCAGCTGTAGGGGGAGGGCCGGAAGGAGGAGGTCCGGCTGGCGGAGATGAATGGCTAGGAGCGGGTTGCGGAGGGCGGGGGGGAGGGTGCGGACTAGCCGAGGCAGGCCGTTTTTGGGCAGCCTGAGACGATTGCATCATGCAAACATTCGACAAGCTGGGATCAGTAACAAGAGGGGGGGGAAGGTGAGAAAAAGTACCAAGCAGGGATACCAGCTGTAGAGGGAGGGCCAGAAGGAGGAGGTCCGGCTGGCGGAGATGAATGGCTAGGAGCGGGTTGCGGAGGGCGGAGGGGAGGGTGCGGACTAGCCGAGGCAGGCCGTTTATGGGTAGCCTGAGATGATTGCATCATGCAAACATTCGACAAGCTGGGATCAGTAACCGGAGGGGGGGGAAGGTGAGAAAAAGTACCAAGCAGGGTGGAATCTTTATAGACGCCGGGGGAGACACTGGTCAAGGAATCGACGGTTTGCTTGTTGGCTACAGAAGAGATGGTCGTCTCGGAGGAGGTCTGAGATGGCAGCTCATGATAAGATAACTGGTCAATGGTGACTATCTTCCCATTATGTGGAAAAGACATCTTGCGGAAAACCGCGGATGGGACAGCAGACATGGCATAGGTGTAGCTTCACCCCAATAGAATGTTGTAGTCTAGAGGGGCGTCAATGACTTCGACGTCAACGCAAACGGTCTTGCGGCGAGGGTGATGGGACGATTATGGCTTGAGGCCGATAGGCTGGGAGGCATGTCCGTCCCATGCTCGAAGGGTGATCGTGGAAGGGGCCAGCTCAGGGGATCCGAGTTGCTTCCAAACCGAAGCGAACATCACACAGGTGGATGCCCCCTCATCGATTATACACCGGGATACAGTGGCGTTCCGGATTTTGACTGGGATTTGGAAAGCAATGGAAGGAGGAAGAGGAGGGTGGTCCGATTGAGCGGCGTCGAAAACAATCATTTGGTCATCAGCAGGATCAACAGCGCCCACGGCAGATAGTAGAGCCTTCCGTTGAGAAGGGCACGACTGGAGGAGTTCCAGTGTGGAAATGGCAGCGGGGGATTGTGCCAAATCATCTACTATACTGTACGATTGAGCGGCTCGACCGGAAGCAGCATTTCGGCGTAATGGGCCCTTTAGAATCTTTGGATGAACCTCAACTTTGGGTTGAGGGATGTGCAAGGGGCCACTGGATGTCGAAAGAGGCTTTGTAGAACCTGAAGATGGAGGCTCGGGGGCAGACTGAGCAGGAGGCTTGGGGTACTGGCGAGACCGAGTTGGAAGGTGAAGGTCGACGGAAGGGGAAGGATCGGAGCGCATCATAAGGATGCGGTAGTCGGAGAACCGAGAAATGGACGAGGGTGGCTACATAGGTTTGTCGGGGATTGGGTAGCCACGAATCCTTGTTGGGGGAAAGGATCGGTGAACACGGTGGGTTAGGTAGTGGCCACATTAGGAGGAGCATGAGGAGCGTGTTGTCGCGCGATGTGGCTTGAGACTCCCACATGCGCGCATGTGGGGTAGAGAGGACAATCGTGAGTGTCTTATTTAGTAAACAACACGAGGGCGGGCTTGTTTGTGCGAAAGCGGCCTTGTCGACTTTGGGCGGAATAACACGAGGCTGGTTGCTAGTGTTAGGGTCCATACCGAAAATTGGGTCTGCGATTCTTGGGGGCAGATGGGTTCTGGTTGCCTCTCCGCCTTCTTTGAGAAGAAGGGGGATTAATCGCACCCTGTTGTGAAAATACTTGCCCTGGAGGGGGTTGTAAGTGCTATTGCGGGTTGTGAGGAGGCAAGGGAGGCAGAAGTGCATATGCTAGAGGATCTGGCGCACCAGGCTGTGGATAAAAGTAAGGGTTGGGTTGGGCGACATTGAGGTAAGCAGGAGGTTGGGCAAAACGAGGAGGCATGCCGTATCCTGGATACATGTTGCCGGGAGGGGGAAGAGTGCTAGAGGTGCTGGCCCCTCCCTGAGGGAGACCATGGCCCATAGGGGGGTGAGCAGATGGGTGGGAAATAGAGCCAACAATACCGTCGGCGGAATGAGATGCCCCCGGGGCGTTAGCGCCACCGGGCCTTGGGATTTTAGGAAGAACGGTATAAACATAACCAGATTGAGCGTAGATCAGGTCATATTTTAAAGCTATTTGGAGGGCGGCTTCTTCAGATTGAGGAAAGTGAGAGGCGACATCTTTGCCGATGGGAGACGGGAGGGTGCGAAGGAACCGGTCCATGTAAACCCGATCTTCAAAGGGAGGGGCTCGACATAAGCTCCGTCTTCGTCGCCATTCCTGAACATGGGCAGAAAGGCGTGTGGAAGAGGATTGCTTAAATGAAGTCAAGAGCTGCGTACCAGTGTCGTATCGGAGAGGGAGCTGGAAGTACGACAAGAAGGCTTGGGCAAGAGTCTCGAACGTGGTATGGGAGGAAGTGGCCTGTTCGACATACCATTTAGAAGCTTCGCCGGTAAGCATGCGTTGGAACAAACGAAGACGGATGGAGTCATCGGTAATGGAATTGGAGGAACACCACATGTGGAAAGACCGGATGTGATTGGTTGGATCTTCTCCATTAAGGCCCTCGAACTTAGGGATATCAGAGGGCATCTTGGTGGGCATAGCGAGCCAGGTAGCATTATGGTGAATGGGGTCATTAATCAACTGATGGAAATCGGGGAGGCTGAGGCCTGCAATGTACGGCAGCACAGGGGTGGCCGGGGTAGTGGTTGTGACGGTTAATGTATTAGGGCGGCATTGGGCGGGATTATAGGGCAGCTAGCGTTGGGTCCCCGATCCGGACATGAGTGAAGAAGGTAACGGGGGAAGCAGGAAGAAGAGAGGGGACCGATGAATCGGGGAGAGGAGTCGGAGTGCGGACTGGCTCGACGACGGCGGTGCGGAGCAGGTCGATCAACCGGAAACTGAGGGTGAAGGCCAAGAAGTCTCCGGGAAAGGCGCCTTGGGGGCGCAATGATGACAGGAAGAAGGAAACCGACAAGGGCAGAAAGGGACAAAATCAAGAAGGTCAAGGGAAGATAAGGTGCGGTGACAATTGATTTTAGAGTCTTTGCCAGGCGGTGTAAACCAGGCGCTTCTTCACTTAGGGTCAGTGTGTGGCGTGCGTTAATTTTAATTTTTAAACCCTTTCCATTGTTGAGAGCAAGAAAAAGTGTGCTGCGTAGCTGAAAATAAACCTACAGAGAACAGAATAAAATGCTAACATAACAGAGAAATAACAGCTACGTATGCATCTATCTAACCCAAGAAGGTGGGTCTCTCACAACTATGCTGAAAAGAAAGGGGAAAACTATGGAAACACACACAAAGGACGCTCGACAGATCTGGGGTCAAAGGGGACAGAGATCTGGAGGATAAAGCTGCAGACAAGGGGTGCAGATCACAGCCAAGAGACAGAGGCAAGGTGGCTGGAAAAAGGGAAATCAGCAAAAAACCGGGGGGGGCAAGGCAGAGGCCTTTAGAGGAGGTCCAAACAAAATGACAAGAGGTGATTTGAAAGGAAAAGAGGCTGATTTCAATGGATCTAAAAGGGAGGTAAAAGATCTGGAAAAGAGGGGGCTGAAGCTCTGAAACCGACGGCTGAAACAGCTAAAACTCTTCCACAAAAAGTGGAGGGTACTAAAGCCCTAAGGGGCTGGGTTCCCACTTAGATGAGTAAAAACAGATCAGATCTTGGTCGAGGCGGGCTGAGACAGAGGCTGGAAAACCCTGGCAGAAGCTGCAGCAGAACCCAGAAAAATTGCAGAAAAAATGCTGGAAAAAAGGCAGGTCGCAGTTTCTGACCTGATCTGAGTTCAGGTCGCAGAAAACAGGCTGAAAAGTGCGACCTGGAGGTCCAGGTCGCAGGTTTAGGGCCAAAAAGTGCGACCCCCATGTTCCGGTTGTCTCGGCGGCAGATTTTCAGAAAAGTTGCCGTCTCAGTTGCGGCTGGTGTCGCTTACCTGCGCAATAGGGCCAGAAACACACGGAAGTTAGAAATTTTAAGTTTTTAGGGTTTTATGTGAGAAAAATGACATAAAAAAGAGGAAAACTAAGCAGCTGAAAAGAAGCCCTAGGGCCTGAAGTAGCTGGATATGCAGGAATATGAAAAACGACAGCGGTCGTAATTTAAAACCCGTGTGGAGTCGCCATTTGTTAGTATGAATTCTTCGTCGAAGTGTACGAAAAAGAACCACTTTAGCTACGCATAACTAATAGCCCTAACAACGATAGAGGCTGCCAAACATCTTCAGATCTGCGATTAGTAGTTAAAATGCTGCAACAAACAGATCTATAAATGGAAAGACATTAAGCAGTAAAGTAAAGAGTTTGCTCCATGCATCCAACAGACGAGACAAGAACACGATTTTTTGAATGAATTTTTATATTACAGGGCACCTGGGAGGAAACAAGAAGGTGTATCCAGATCTCCTCAATGGGATGGGTTCTTTGTAGTCCTCAGCACTTCAGATCTAAACTTTCTCTCTCTTGTAGATGTAGAAAACCCAATGTAGAAGGTAGAGCTCAATGGGAGCAAAATGGCAGAAATGAGACCAAGTGTATAGATCCAGAGTGATCTAATATGCAGCAAAAGGTGAAGAATGAAGGGGAAAACCCTCCTATTTATAACAAAATATTGGGTCATTCTAGATCTTGGTGCATGATTAAAATAATGTTAACCAAATCTAGATCCACCTCTATGGAATATTTTATTATTATTTGTTGGAGGGAAAGGGTGTTTGACTTGGGTCAAATCCCTTGATTAGTGAGAAATAAATAAATAAATGATTTATTTATCTTTTTAAGGAAGTGGTTGGGATATAATCAAATAAATAATGATTTAGTTGATTAATGGTGGTTGATTTGGTCATATTTAACAAGGAATATTATTTAAATAATTATTCCTAGAAAATAATAAGATAACTATGGGTTTATCTCATTAATTTCTTTGTTTTTGGGTTAAACAGGACTGGGAATAATAATTAAATTATGGTTTAATTAATTATTCCTTTTGGGGTTTCCTAATTAACATAGTGAAAGCAGTTTTACTTGGGGTAAAACTGGTCTTACATGGTGTACTTGGGTCCATCTAATGATGAAAGGTTAGATGACCAAAAAATGGTGTAACACCTTGCTTTGCTTTTCTGCCATAGAAAGTCTGGTTCTTTGCAACCCTTGACAACACATGATCTAGATTTTTCTTGCCTTCTAGGAGCTCGATATTGAATCTGGTGTATCTATGTCATTTCATATCTTTAATATTTGATTTTAGGTCCTATTGTAGTCCTCTAAGTCATCTTTCCAATTCCACAGGTCTGAACCAATTTGGATTCTTGAAGAGAGAGCTATACCCAATCTCTCACAATTCCCTAATTATGGACTATTTCAGAAGAGTGTACTTGAACGGCATGCCACATGTTACTGTTTTTTCATTTGTTTATGAAATTGATAGAGTTAAAATCAAAGGCTATTTAATATCTTTCTCTTTTTACAGAATTCCAATCCGATACTCAGAGAGAGAGTTATGACGATTTTACCAAGGTCACTTCTTTGAGATGAATTTCAGGAGCCTGCAAAAACCCTTACTTCCACAGATCATATCTCCAAAAATATTGCGCAACTTGATCTGAAATTTTTACTGAAGCTTCCTCAGCATTTCTGGTTCACCTCATAAAAATTTCATCTTCTGAGCCTTCATAGAAACAAATTTAGAGTGACAATTCCACGATGACCTGTTTCAGATGGCCGAATCCGTTGCCTGAGGAGGAAATGAAGATCACAATATATATGAATGCTTAAGTTGAGAGGGGCTTGAAAAAGTTAACGTGGGAGGGATTTTAGGAGCATAAAAAATATTAATTATGACTTTTCAATGACCCATGCCCCAGCCCCATGGGGTTTTAGCCCACTAACTGGGGTACAAACTTCAAACATCAATATCTCTCAAACCGTGAAGAATTACATGGCGTGCCATATATCAACGGAAACATCTCGACAAGTGGAAACCATAAAAATAATTATTGACCAAGAATATATTAATTTGGTATTTCAAACTTCCCATTCAATTTTGGGTTAGCCCCTGGTGCTGCTTGGGTTCACATCAATGACAACCGCTGATCAAAAATCTCCCCCTTTCGCATTGATGGAAACACAAGTACTCCCCCTGCGATCATGACACCTCTTCCTACAACATTCTCTCCCCCTTTGACATCAATGAAAAAGGGTAACTCCCCCTGAAACACAACCATCCTACAAACTTGTACACACTTCCACTCGCGCTGACACATAACCGTCCTGCAGACCTGCAAACACTTCCACTCCCCCTTTATATTCTGAAAAGGGAAAATCTAATGAGAACTTGGGAGAATCCCAAGCTTTTGGCGAAGATATTCCAATGCTGGCGAATATTTAATATGTGATTCTTTTGGTGCTACTTGGAATCTTGCTACTTGTCCAACTTCTTGCATAACATCTGGTCAGGAGGCTATTACATAAAGAAGAATACTAATCATAGATCTGTACAACCTTTGATCCACATCCTTAGATGAGTCATCTATGCTCAATTTGCGACCAAGTAAAGACATCTCGAAATCACTTTGCACCTTTGTAGCAAAATTATTACTTAGTCGATCATCATTGCTGCCAATTATTGTATCATCCTCTTTAGCTATTAGACATGCTTTAGTTGCTTCATCCAGAACATATATGTCGTTTGGAGCTCGACTTGCTGTAGCCACAATTTCACCATACATGCCTTTCCTGATTTGACATTTCGTGGAGTTGAATAGTATAGTGTGTCCTTGATCACACCTTTGTCCAACACTGAGCAGATTGTGATTCATGTTTTCAACCAGTAGAACATTATTGGCTAGAGAATCTTTGCTTTCGAGAGTGACAGTACCTGATCCTATAACATTTGAAGATCCATCATTTCCAAAGGACATGATTCCATCCTTCTTCTCTTTCAAAGATACAAATTTATTTCTATCTGTAGTCATATGCGTTGAGCAACCGCTATCAACATACCACACATCTTTGTTCTTTTGAGCCTTGAGAGTGAGAGCACAATTATCATTCTTCTTCTTCTTCAATGTTCGTTCATTTTGTGGCTTCAAAGATTCTTCTGGAGGATTTTCAAGTCTGCAATCTTTGGCTATGTGTCCAAAGTTTCGACATTTGTAACATTCAATATTATTTCTTAAATGTTTAAATCTATTGATGTTTCGTTGAGCCTTGGGAGGTTCATATTTGACAGATCTCCTGGAATTGTATTCGTTTCTAGGGTACGTGCGACATTCTACAACTTTATGACCAAATTTTCCACATGAATAACAATAGCCATGAAAAATATGTTGGTACCTGGATGAAAATATTCGTCGAGGAATCGTCTTCCAAGGATGTGCTTGCGAATCTTTTCCAATGAATTCTTCATGTATGCCAAATCTCATAGGTTCATTATATTTTGTTGTAGAAGGTCCTGCTTCTTCTTCTTTGTAACCAATGCCAGTTTTTTCATTGTAAGATCGTTGATTGTTGATGAGTTATTCCAATGCCCTTGAGTTGTTGGCATACTTTTGTATATTTTTTCCTTTCTTCACTTCCTCACGCAGCGAGAATACTTCAGCTTCTAATTCTTACCTTTCCTAGTTGCTTTCTTCCAGCTTCTTTTGAAGTGACTCTTTAATGCATTTGTGTCCTTCAACTTCAATTTTGAGACCTTGAACTTGTTCTTCAAGAGTTTTGGAATGAATCTTCTCTGCCTTGAGATCTTTTATAAGCTTGATTGCTTCCTCATAAAATTCGTCTATGGTCTAACCTTCTACTTCATTGTTTGATACCTCTTGCTTATTGTGGTTGGGTTTATTGTGCTTGGCCATAAACAATACTCTCTCATTGGCTTCTTCTTCACTATCATTGTCTTCATCGAATGATGAGCTATCTTATTTAGAGAGAAAGTTCCTTTTGGATCCTTGCTTGTTGAATTTCTTAAATCCTTTCTTTCTTTTTGAGTTTCCATTACTTTTGTTTGGAAATTTTGCTGCAAAATTCCCAACCTCATTACAGCTGAAAAATATCAATGGAAGTTTACCTTTGAATTCTCCATTACCAATTTGTAGTTTTCTCGCGAAGTAAGCATATTCTTCATCTGAAAGACCTTCTTCATCATCTCGCTTTTCTTCACACTTGCACGTGCATGTCTTTTCAATTGAAGGTTTTTTATCCTTATTGGTTTTCTTAGATGCAATGAACGCAGTTTCTAGATGCGAAGTACCCTATTCTTCATCAAGTCTCATTTCATATGCTATGAGAACTCCATCTAATTCCTCTTTTCTGAGTTTGTCCATATTTGCAGTGTATTCTAAGACCGGTACCTTTGGGTTGAATCTCCCTAGTAACGTTCTAAGAATCTTCCGTATAATAGTATTCTCGTCAACTGATCTCCCAATCCTTCCAAAGTATTGGTTATTTCATCAACGTATTGAAAGTATGCAGTAATGTTTCAGTCTTCTTTCATTCTGAGTTGCTCAAATTTTTCTATATAGATTTGAAGCTTTGCTTCTTTGACATTTGAGTCACCTGCATATATATTCTCGAGCTTGCCCCATACATTTTTGGCGGTTTTACAACCCAAAACCTTATGATTAGCAGATTCAATAAGTCCACTGATAATAATATTCTTTGCTTTTGCATCATTTACTATATTCTTCTTACCTTGTTCATCTGCGGTTGATGTAAATCCATTTTGAACAATGTCCCATACTTTGTAACCTTGTGCCAAGAGATATACCTCCATTCTTCCTTTCCAAAGTGCATAATTATTTTCATTGAATAGAGGTACACCATTCTTGGTATGCTCCATGACCTCCTTCCAGCTATTAAACTGCTATTGAAGGAACCTGCTTTGATACCAATTGTTGGAAATACTGAGGGGGGGGGGTGAATCAATATTCCTTTCAATTGAGCATTATTTAATCTTTAATTATTATCAGTGTTTGTATAATGATAGCAGAAAAAAAGAGGAACACAAATGCACACAATTTTTAAGGTGGAAACCCACTTCAGGACAAAAACCACCTAATGCTTTTCTAATAATTCTTTTCAACTCCAATTGAAAATAAAGCTCCAACTTCCTAGAATCTAGAAAAGCATTCTTCTCCAGCTCCCACTGGATGGATTCTCCAACGCCCGAGATTCTTCAGTAGTTAAATGAACGGATGCCACAACACCCAATGATCTACAACTCACCCTAGCACCACCCTACCACCCTATAGAAGAATAAAAGAAGAATGCACTCTCGTACCAGGGAAAATGGTCCACTTTACAATGATATAGAATGATGTAGAAGAAAATGATATACTAGACCATAACCCCAACTTTGACACAACCACCTAATGATGATCCTAGACCTCCTAATACTTCCTTCTCAACCCTTGGCAGATAGACACTAGTACAATTTGTACAATAATGTATTTACAATGACTAAGTACAATGATACCTTTACAATGATTGTATGCAGTGCCGCCCACTTGAAGACTTCATATGATGAACTTCTTTCTACTGTTATGCAACTTGGTTGCTACTCTTGTCATGCTACCCTATGCTGCACCTTGCTTTTCTTTTCTACCGTAGAAAGTCTGGTTCTTTGCAACCCTTGACAACACATGATCTAGCTTTTTCTTGCTTTCTAGGAGCTCGATATTGAATCTGGTGTATCTCTGTCATTTAGTATCCTTAATATATAATTTTTGGTCCTGTAGTATTCCTCTGAGTCATATTTCCAATGCCATAGGTCTGACCCAATTTGGATTCTTGAAGAGAGAGTTATACCCAATCTCTCACAATGCCCTAATTATGGACTGTTTCAGAAGAGCGTACTTGTATGGCGTGCCATGTGTCACTGTTTCATCATTTTTTTATAAAATTGATAGAGTGAAAATAAAAGGTTGTGCAATATTCATCACTTTTTACAGAATTCCAATATGATACTCAGAGAGATAGTTATGACGAATTTACCAAGGTCACTTCTTTGAGATGAATTTTAGGAGCCTGCAAAAACCCTTAATTTCACAGATCATATATCCAACAATATTGTGTAACTTGATATGAAATTTTTACTGTAGCTTCCTTAGGATTTCAGCTTCACCTCATAAAAATTTCATCTTATGATCCTTCGTATAAAACAATTTAGAGCGAAAATGCCACGATGACCTGTTTCATATGGCCGAATCTCTTGCCTAAGGAGGAAATGAAGATCACAATATATATGAATGCTTAAGTTGAGAGGGGCTTCAAAAAGTGAACGTGGGAGGGATTTTAGGAGCATAAAAAATATTAATTATGACTTTTCAATGACCCATGCCCAAACCCCATGGGGTTTGAGCCCACTAACTAGGGTACAAAATTCAAACATGAATATCTCTCAAACCGTGAAGAAAAACATGGCGTGCCATATATCAATGAAAACATATTGACAAGTAGAAACCATTAAAAGCATTATTGACCCAGAATATATTAATTTGGTAGTTCAAACTTCCCATTCAATTTTGGGTTAGCCCCTGGTGCTGCTTGGGTTGACATCAATGATAATCGATGATCAACACTGTAGGAGCCAGTGGTCTGTGTGGATGATTGTTTCCTTCCCCAAAATATAATTCTTCCATTGTCGACAAGCTTGCACAATGGAATACATTTCTTTGTCATAAGTGGGATACTTGAAAAAATTTTCAGACAACATCTCATTGTGATATGCCACTGGATGTCCCTGTTGAGTAAAACTACACCAATAGCATAGTCAGAGACATCTATCTCGATCTCAAATGGCTGTTACAAGTCTGGTAATGTGAGCACTGGGGCAGAACAGAGGTGATTTTTCAATTCTATGAATGCCTTCTGTTGAGGTTCTGACCAAAAGAATTTTTCTCTCGCTCCTCCCTTGGTGACTTGACTCAAGGGCCAAGTGATATGAGAGAATCCCAACACAAACCTTCCATAGAAATTAGCAAGACTCGGAAAGCTACGAAGCTTTGTTATAGTGGTTGGGGCTAGTCAATCCCGAATTACTTGGATCTTGGTTGGATCCACATTCACCCCCCTTTCATCAATAATTTATCCCATATATTGAACCTGGGTCATGCAAAAAGTGCACTTCTCCAAATTGGTACACAACTTGTGTTGTCGCAGTTTTTGGAGGACTTGTTGGATGTGGTGAAGGTGCTCTTCCCAATTCTGGCTAAAGATCTGAATGTCATCCAAGTACACCACTACAAATGAGTTGGTGCATGGATGCAAGATGTCATCCATCAATCTCATGAAGGCTGTGGGAGCATTTTTCAACCCAAAAGGCATGACCAGCCATTTAAAAATGCCTTCCTTGGCTTTGAAGGTAGTCTTCCACACATCAGAGGGTTTAATGGGTACCTAGTGATACCCAGACTTCAAGTCGATCTTGCTGAAATATTTTTCACCTTTGAGTTGGTCCAGAAGGTAATCAATCCATGGGATCAGGTATCTATTCTAGATAGTGATCTTGTTCAGTGCCCGATAGTCAATACAGAGTCTCCTCTTCCCATCCTTCTTCTGTACCAACACGATCAGGCTCCCACGGGGTGATGAACTTGGTCGGATGTGACCTTTCTACAGAAGCTCCTGAATCTGCCTCTTGATTTCATCATTCTCTAGAATAGAGCGCCGATAGATCGGTCCATCGGGTAGCAGCACACCTGGGGTCAAATCAATCGGGTGCTTGACCTAACAGTGTAGAGGAAACCTTGTGGGTGAGGTGAAGATGTCCCCATACTCCTCCACAACCTTGTACATTTTTTGTTGTCATGCAGGGGAGCCCTGTTTGGAGGTCGTCGCCACAGTCTTCTTCTTTCCCTAGCAGCGGATCATCAGGAAAATAAATTTCCTAGTTTGGGAAATGAGCTTACTACATTTTTTTGTAGTAACTAAAGAGATAGCAGCAGGAGGTGGTACCTCTGGTATCCTATACAACTTATTTCCCAAAGTAAAAATAAAAAAGCAAGGCCAAGACTCGTACACAACATGAAGCTTCCACAAGTATAGTTGTCTTAATAATACATCAGAAACATCAATAGGAGAAACGTCACATAATACCTCATCCGTGAAGCACTTGATGCTATAGGGAAGGTGTCACTATTGGTTGATGCAGAGATATTGTCCTTGGTGAAGCCACTCAATGGTGTATGGATGTGGGTAAGATGTGGTCAGTAAGCCCAACCGCTTCATGGTGTCTACTAAAATGAGTTTCTTTTGGCTCCCATTCTCAACAATGAATTGTATCAATGAGCCCTTTAGCCACATTTGGGAGTGGAAGAGATGTTCCTCCTCCTCTGGATCTTCTGGTTCCTCCTTCTGGATCTTCGTAGTGGCAATAGTGGTGTTGGGATCCGCATCAAAAATCAGTTTCCCTTTGTCATTCCCCTTATCAAGTTTTGATTCAGAGTCGGAGAATGCATTGGACTCAGAAGCCCTCATCTCTGCCACCAGTGACTGTTTGGCCCGACACTCACTTTTGTTGTGAGTGGAGCTCTTATGGAACTCACACCATATTCCCATGTCCTTCTTTGGCTTTGCAGTGTTGTTATTTGCTTGTGGCTTCGACAGGTTGTCTTGAGTCGCCATGCCTTGGCTCTATCCTTTGATCTGCAATGGGAGAACCTTTCCCTTGCTTTTGATTCGCATCTCCAAAGTCTCGCTTCTTTTGTTTGAATTTCTGCTCAATCTTGGAAACATACCAGTATGCCGTACCAAGCGAGGAGATGTCGAGGAACTCCATTTCCTCATGAATGTATCTGTGCAGAAAACTGTGATATTTTAGCACCATATGTTTCTCTAAATCTTTGATACCCGACTTTGTGTGAAGGCATGGAACAGATTCGTCAGCTCATGCACATCTTGATCCCTTTGTTGTTGAAGCGTGGTCCATTGTATGTACTTGTCCTCATAGCTCCCCATGGGATAGTATTGTTCTTTGATGGCATCTCAGAAATAATTCCAAGTGGGTACAGTCAAGAACAAAGAGGTTCCGTCTCGTCCTTTTTCTCACAGTGGGTTTCCCACGAGTCCTTGACATGTGGGGTAGCATTGAGGAGTGCAAAAATAATCTTTTCCCTATCGGAAAAGTCATGAAACGAAAAATATCCTTCTAATATATTCAACCATCTATCTATGGAATCTCCATCTATTTGACCCTCAAATATGGGAATGTCAAAATTTAGTTGTACCTTAAAAGGAGTTGCACTTCCAGAGTGGCTGCTGGATGCAGATGCGCCACCGGTGGGTAGTCGTTGAAGGATCTGGGAAACTTTATCCATCCTCGCGTTCCTTTGTTTTTCAAGGGACTCCTCAAGAAATATTTTGATAGGATCTCCTGCTCCCTCATCTTTCTTTTCGTCCCCCATGGGTGTCCGTCAAGGTTTGCGAGGCTGATCTTGCAAAGGTTCCACCAGATCGAGACCTAAATCCTTATACCCTGACCTCGTTGGGGACATGCAAAGAAGGATTGAGAAAAAGCACACCGCTCTAATACCACTGATCCTGATTTATGCAGGAACAAAAAAGAATACACATATAACCATAAACACAAATATGCAGTGGAAATAACACTTCATTTCATTAGTATCAAAGAACTAAAATTTGCTTACAGACAGAATGGAAATAAAACTAGCTAGGGCGCTAGTATCTATCTCTGAGAAGAGATGTGGCAGCTACAGGCCTCTGAAATGAGTTACAATGAGGCTTGAGGGTATATTTATTATTTAGAAAGAATGGGAAATCCTAAACAGCCAAAACCCTAACGCTAGGAGATGAAGCGCCAAAACTATAGGCCCTGTTTGGGTAAATTAGTGTTTCAACTTCTCCAGGACGTAACTTTGGCATACCATCTTCGTTTGATGCGTACCATAACTCATTAGAAATATATATCCAAGGACTACAAATTTTGAGTGAGCAACATCAGTCCCTAGATCCATGTTTCTCCTTATTTTCCCAAAAAATGTCATTTAGGGCCTCAAAACGGCTCCGGAAGTTGAGGACCCGAGAAAATGTTAAAAATAGTAAGTTGTGTCAAAACTAAAAGACTAAAAGAGACAATGGTGGGGCCCCAAGTGGAATAGTGGGTGACCACAAATATCCACCTGGATCATTCCTCCCCCCTTAGGAAGTAATGGTCCCCATTGCGTTAAATTCCTCCATGAGATGAGGAGATTTCTACTGAACTTGGTCCCTCGTGAACCACTTTTCTTGGTGCAGGAGTTGGCCAACTTTGAAAACCCGATACATTTGGATCTTCTATTGGTGAGTGTTCTTGATTTGCATGTCCATGATACAATCTGTGGTGGCCTATTCCATGTAGTCTGGGCTTAACTCTGTTGGTGTCAATTGTTCTGCAATGTCAGAGGTGTCCAGTAGAGGTGGGAAGTAAGGACGAGGGAGGTCCACATTGAATAGTGGGTGCAGACCAAGGAATGGTGGAATACTGAGCCCAAAGGCATTGTTCCCGATAGCCTTGGTGATGGTGTATGGCCTGTATCGGAGCGGTACAGTGAGGCGCTCCTTCTGCAAATGTAGCCATACGTTGTCGCCCACCTGGAAGTTGTGTGGCACACGATGTTGATCATGGCATTGCTTGTACTTAGCATTGGCTTTGTCCAATATGTCATGAACCTATTGGTGGATGTGTTGAATGCACTCAATGAAGCTATTTGCTTTGTCAACTTTAGATTAGACATGAGCCGAATCGGCCTGAGTACCCGCAAATGGCATGGCTACATAAATGGGACATAGTTGCTGGAGTCCCAAGCCCACCTGAAAGGGGCTATGGCCGATTGAATTGTGGAGAGCCTAGTTATAACTATGTTGTACATAGGAGAGGCTCCTGTCCCATGTACGTGGATGCTTTGAATTGTACATAAAGAGAATATGTACAATCATTATGTTGACGACCTCTGTCTGGCCATCTATTTCGGGATGGAAAGCTATGGACTTGGTGAGCTTGGTGTCTAGCATTGACCAGTGGCTAGACCAAAATATGTTGAGGAAATTGCTATCCCGATTTAATATGATATACTGTGGGATCCCAAAGTGCACCCAAACTCGTTCAAAGAAGAGTTTAGTAGTGTCTTCTCTTGTGATATTCTTCTTGCAGGCAACCATAATGGCCATCTTCGAGAATATGTCCACGACCACAAAGACACAGTCATTTCCATGCTTAGTAGAAGTTAGGCACGACATTTAATCCATGGAGATAGATTCCCAAGGTCAGCTAGGAGTAGGTAGCAGAGTATATAGGCCTTGGTTCTTGATGTTTAATTTGGCAATGGCACAAGTAGTGCAGGATCTGATGTGCTTCCCGACATCCTTTGAAAGGTTCGGCCAATAGAAATACTTTTGTAGTACTGTGACTATTTTCTTGACCCTGAAATGCCCAATAACTTGACTGTAGTGTGCTTCCCATATCATCTTGGCATGCTCACTTGAAGGAACACAAAGGTGTCCTAGGTGAAACAAAAGTGCATCTTGGAGGTCAAAATTTGGAACTTGCGTACCCCCTAAGAGAGCCTTGTAAGTGTGGCTGAATTCTGGGTCACTCTCATAGGGAAGTCGCCACTCAGAAGTCTCATTCCCATAAGAGTTGAGAATGGTGGTGAGTGCCATGATCGTTGGTTGGCTGAGGCAATCTGCAACATTATTGGTGCTTCCCTTCTTGTACTTGATGTTGAGATGAAACTGTTGCTGATATGTGGATCACTTCTGATGGCAATCATTCTGCACCTTCCCTTGTGTCTGTATGAACTGTAGGGGTCAGTGGTCTGTGTGGATGATTTTTTCCTTCCCCAAAATTTAATGCTTCCATTATCGACAAGCTTGCACAATGGAATACATTTCTTTGTCACAAGTGGGACACTTGTGAATTGTGTCAGACAATGTCTCACTATGATATGCCACTGGATGTCCTTGTTGAGTAAGAACTGCTACAATAGCATAGTCAGAGGCATCTGTATCAATCTCAAATGACTATTGAAAGTATGGAAATGTGAGCATTGGGGCAGAAAAGAGGCGATTTTTCAATTCTGTGAACACCTTCTGTTAAGGTTCCGGCCAAAATAATTTTTCTCTCGCTACTCCCTTGGTGACTTGAGTCAAGGGCCAGGTGAAATGAGAGAATCCCAACACGAACCTTCGATATAAATTAGCAAGACCTAGAAAGCTCAAAGCTATGTTATAGTGGTTTGGGCTACACAATTTCGAATGACTTGGATCTTGGTTGGATCCACATGCACCCCCCTTTCATCAATAATGTATCCCAGATATTGAACCTGGGTCATGCCAAAAGTGCACTTCTCCAAATTGGAACACAATTTGTGTTGCTGTAGTATGCAACATTATTGGTGCTTCCCTTCTTGTACTTGATGTTCAGATGAAACTGTTGCTGATATGTGGATCACTTCTGATGGCGATCATTCTGCAAATTCCCTTGTGTCTGTATGAACTGTAGGGGCCGGTGTTCTATGTGGATGATTTTTTCCTTCCCCAAAATGTAATGCTTCCATTATAGACAAGCTTGCACAATGGAATACATTTCTTTGTCATAAGTGGGACACTTGCGAATTGTGTCAGACAATGTCTCACTATGATATGCCACTCGATGTCCTTGTTGAGTAAGAACTGCTACAATAGCATAGTCAAAGGCATCTACATCAATCTCAAATGACTGTTGCAAGTATGGAAATGTGAGCATTGGGGCAGAAAAGAGGCGATTTTTCAATTCTGTGAACACCTTCTGTTAAGGTTCTGGCCAAAATAATTTTTCTCTCGCTACTCCCTTGGTGACTTGAGTCAAGGGCCAGGTGATATGAGATAATCCCAACACGAACCTTCGATATAAATTAGCAAGACCTAGAAAGCTCAAAGCTATGTTATAGTGGTTGGGGCTAGACAATTTCGAATGACTTGGATCTTGGTTGGATCCACATGCACCCCCCTTTCATCAATAATGTATCCCAGATATTGAACCTGGGTCATGCCAAAAGTGCACTTCTCCAAATTGGAACATAATTTGTGTTGTTGTAGTCTGCAACATTATTGGTGCTTCCCTTCTTGTACTTGATGTTCAGATGAAACTGTTGCTGATATGTGGATCACTTCTGATGGCGATCATTCTGCAACTTCCCTTGTGTCTGTATGAACTGTAGGGGTCAGTGGTCTGTGTGGATGATTTTTTCCTTCCCCAAAATTTAATGCTTCCATTATCGACAAGCTTGCACAATGGAATACATTTCTTTGTCACAAGTGGGACACTTGTGAATTGTGTCAGACAATGTCTCACTATGATATGCCACTGGATGTCCTTGTTGAGTAAGAACTGCTACAATAGCATAGTCAGAGGCATCTGTATCAATCTCAAATGACTATTGAAAGTATGGAAATGTGAGCATTGGGGCAGAAAAGAGGCGATTTTTCAATTCTGTGAACACCTTCTGTTAAGGTTCCGGCCAAAATAATTTTTCTCTCGCTACTCCCTTGGTGACTTGAGTCAAGGGCCAGGTGAAATGAGAGAATCCCAACACGAACCTTCGATATAAATTAGCAAGACCTAGAAAGCTCAAAGCTATGTTATAGTGGTTTGGGCTACACAATTTCGAATGACTTGGATCTTGGTTGGATCCACATGCACCCCCCTTTCATCAATAATGTATCCCAGATATTGAACCTGGGTCATGCCAAAAGTGCACTTCTCCAAATTGGAACACAATTTGTGTTGCTGCAGTGTTTGGAGGACTTGTCAGATGTGGTGAAGGTGCTCTTCCCAAGTCTGGCTAAAGATCAGAATGTCATCCAAGTACACCACTACAAATGAGTTTGCGAATGGCCACAAGATGTCATCCATCAATCTCATGAAGGTTGCGGGAGAATTCGTCAACCCGAAAGACATGACCAGCCATTCAAAAAGGCCTTCCTTGGCTTTGAAGGTAGTCTTCCACACATCTGAGGGTTCAATGGGTACCTGGTGATACCCAGACTTCAAGTCGATCTTGCTGAAATATTTTTCACCTTTGAGATGGTACAGAAGGTCATCAATCCGTGGGATCAAGTACCTATTCCAGACAATGATCATGTTTAGCTCCTGATAGTTAATATAGAGTCTCCACGTCCCATCCTTATTTTGTACCAACACGATCGGGCTCCAACAGGGTGATCAACTTGGTCGGATGTGACCTTTCTGCAGCAGTTCCTGAATCTACCTCTTGATTTCATCATTCTCCAGAATAGAGCACCGATAGATCAGTGCTTTCGGTAGCGGCGCACCTAGGGTCAGATCAATCGGGTGCTTGACATGACAATGTAGAGGAGCCCTTGTGGGTGAGGTGAAGATGTCCCCATACTCCTCCACAACATTGTCCATTTGGTGTTGTTGTGCAGAGGAGCCTTGTTTGGAGGTCATGGCCATAGTCTTCTTCTTTCCCTGGGGGTGGATCATCAGGATAATGAATTTCCTGGTTTGGGAAATGAGCTTTCTACATTGTTTTGTAGCAACCAAAGAGATAGCAGTAGGAGGTGGTACCTCTAGTATCCTTTACAACTTATTTCCCAAAATAACAATAACAGCGGGAGGCCAAGACTCATACACAGCATGATGCTTCCACAATTATGGTTGTCCTAATAATACATCAGAAATATCAATAGGAGAAATGTCACATAATACCTCATCCGTGAAGGGATTGATGCTATAGGGAAGGCGAAACTGATGGTTGACACGGAGATCTTGTCCTTGTTGAAGCCACCCGATGGTGTATGGATGTGAGTGAGCTATGGTCAGAAAGCCCAACCACTTCATGGTGTCTGCTGAGATGAGGTTCTTTTGGCTCCCATTTTCAACAATGAACTGTACCGGGGACCCCTTTACCCACATCTGGGAGTGGAAGAGATGTTCCTCCTCCTCCTGATCTTTCAGTTCCTTCTTCTGGATCTTCGTAGTGGCAACAGTGGCATTGGGCTCCACATTAGTAATCTTTTTCCCTTTTTCATACCCCTTATCAGGTTCTGATTCAGAGTCGGAGCATGCATCTGACTGAGAATCCCTTATCTCGGCCACCAGTGACTGTTTGGCCTGACACTCACTTGTGTTGTGAGTGGAATTCTTATGTAACTCACACCACTTTCCTATGTTTTGCTTTGGCTTTGTAGTGTTGTTCTGTGCTTGTGGCTTCGAAAAGTTGTCTTGAGTCAACATGCCTTGGATCTATCCTTTGTTCTACAGTTTGGGAGCACGTTTCCGTTACTTTTGATTCGCGGCTCCAAAGTCTCACTTCTTTTGTTTGAATTTCTGCTCAATCTTGGCAGCATACCGATATGTCGTACCAAGCGAGGAGATGTCAAGGAACTCCACTTCCTCATGAATGTATCTGTGCAGACAACTGCGATACTTTAGCACCAAATTTTTCTTTGAATCTTCGACACCCAACTTTTTGTGCAGAGTATGGAATAGATTCGTCAGCTCATGCACATCTCATTAGGGGAATTTTGAGGTCTAAAATGGGCCTCCTAAGAAAAATGTACAACAAAAATAAACTTTATAAAAACCAATAGGATTCAAGATGATGATGTCAACCATGGGGGATGATTTACCATTTTTTTTTAAAAAGGGTAAAAATATTAAAAAATAATAAAATAATAAAACTGCTTTTTCAACTCGTATTTTCAACCTATCTTCCAAAATTTTTACTCAAATTTCGAGTGGGAGTACTTGTTGGATGCAAAATTTAATTCCGCATCCAAGGAGTACCCTTGTTGCATACTTTCAATAAACTACAATCACGTTATTTTATGTATTTCTCATTTTTCGTGTAGTAGGACCCATCGAAAGTATGCAACATCGGTACTCCTTGGATGAGGAATTAAATTTCGCATCCAACGAGTACTCCCGCTTGAAATTTGAGTAAAAATTTGGGAGATAAGTTGAAAATATGAGTTGAAAAAGTAGTTTTTTCATTTTTCCCTCTAAAATTTGATGATGTCATCAAATATTTTTTGATTTTTTCCACTATTATTTTATAATTTCCTTAGGAGGCCCATTTTAGACCTCAAAATTCCCCTAATGCGATCCCTTTGTTGTCGCAGCATGGTCCATTGTATGTACTTGTCCTCATAGATCCCCACGGGATAATATTGTTCCTTGATGGCATCTCGGAAAGAATTCCAAGTGGGTACATCCGAGAACAAAGAGGGTTCTGTGTCATCCTTTTTCTCACAGTGGGTTTCCCACCAGTCCTTGAAATGGGGGGCAGTTTTGAGGAGTGCAAAAATAATCTTTTCCCTTTCGGAAAATTCATGAACCTAGAAATATCCTTATAATAGATTCAACCATCTATCTACGGAATTTGCATCTATTGGACCCTCAAATATGGGAATGTCAAAATTTACTTGTACCTTAAAAGGAGTCGCACCTCCAGAGTGGCTGCTAGATGTAGATGTGCCACCGGTGGGCAACCGTTGAAGGATCTTGACAAAGTTATCCATCATCGCGTTCCTTTGTTTTTCAAGGGCCTCCTCGAGCAATATTTTGATAGGATCTCCTGCTCCCTCATCTTTTTTTTCTTCCCCCTTGGGCATCTGTCGGGGTTTTTCAGGCTAATCTTACAAAAGTTTCACTAGATCGAGCCCTAACTGCTTATACCCCGACCTCGTTGGGGATATGCAATGAAGGATCAAGAAAAAGCAGACCGCTATGATACCATTGATCCAGATTTATGCAGGAATACAATAGAATAAACATATAACCATAAATACAAATATGCAGTGGAAATAATACTTCATTTCATTAATATCAAAGAACTGAAATTTGATTACAGACAGAATGGAAATAAAACTAGCTAGGGCACTGGTAGCTATTTGTGAGAAGCGATGTGGCAGCTACAGATGTTTGAATGGAGTTACAATGAGGCTTGAGGGCCTATTTATTATTTAGAAACAATGTTAAATCCTAAACAGCCAAAACACTAACCCTAGGAGATGAAGCACCAAAACTATGGGGCCCGTTTGGTAAATTGGTGTTTCAACTTCTCGGAGACGTAACTTTGGCACACAATCTTCGTTTGATGCGTACCATACCTCATGAGGAATATCTATTCAAGGAATAAAAATTTTTAGTGCAAAAAATTGGCCCATGGATCAATGTTGCTCCTCGTTTTCCCAAAAAACGTCGTTTAGGGCCTCAAAATGGCTCCGGAAGTTGAGGACCCGAAAAAATGCTAAAAATAGTAAGTTGTACCGAAACTAAAAGACTGAAAGAGACAATGGTGGGGCGGCAAGTGGAATAGGTGGGTGACCACCAATATCCACCTGAATCAACTAAACCCAACTGAGAATCCAAAGAGGGGAAAATCTAGGAAAATCATGGAAACATCATGGATTTTTACCTATTCGAACTAGTGGAGAAGAATGGCAAGAGTGATCCTCCCAAATTCTTATAAATTGGAGGCTCTAGCTCATTTTCATAGGTTTAAAGGTTGATTGTGTGAAGAGCATACTTTTTTTGTTGAGTGTGGGCTTTCATGATTGGTTAGGTTCATCGAGAATTTTTGTTCTAAGCATTTTCACACTTGGATATTGAGGAGAGAGAGAGAGGAGTCAGAGGACTAAGGGACGCTTGACCAAACTGATGGTTGTAATATTAATTCTCTAAATAATAGAACTGCCTATATTTTATCCACTTGGTGTCTTATTTATGCATCTATTGTTTATTTGTTTAAGATACATGATATAAGTGGTAAAAATATGAGCCAAAGTTGCATCCAATGTACAACACTACAATCCTATGCCACTTTTCCTCTCAGTGAAAAGTTACCGACTCATCGTTCCTGAGCACACTCCCATTGTGCATATGATTTCATATGGAAATGTTGATGACCAAAAAAATCCATTGCCAATCTCCCCTTCTCTGCTACAAAATCCCTCAAGAAATTCATCCATCCCCTTCCATGCAGTCACTCACCTTCCAGCTTCCATTGGCATTGCCATCCCGAGTAGTCCATCCCTTGGCAATGCTTCCCCACATCGGAAGATATTAAAAATAAGGCATATACCCACCTCAACCATCATACCAGTCACAACATGTTCATGGAAATCAAAGGACACTATTGGGTACTAGTGTCCCACAATAGCCCTGCTCCTGAAAAGATGTAGTATTCCTTTTTCTGGAATTTCTGCAATATGGTCCTCAAAGATGCTGTATAAGGGAGGTAGTGTCACAAAAAGTTAAACTGGGAATTGTATCCCTCTATTTACCCTTCATACATTACTCTCCGAGAAGATAAGCTCAAATAAATAAGCCTAGAGGGATTATACAGATCTCCCCAAAGTAGATCTCTTAGAAAATTCTCAAATAGACAGCTTACGGAAATACATGAACATAATCATCAAAATCTGTAAAAATGAATGCAACATAAGATGTAATATATTAAATCCACCATGTAAATTCATATATCAGCAACAATGTATAGAAATATCATGAGGAACAAGCCTTTCATTCAATGGGAATCAACCTCTAGAAATTAATACATGAAATACAAGAGATGCAGCAACTGCATAAAATGCTGGGAAGAAGTGGAAACATTGTCTCTAGGAGTGTAGATGCTGTTATATATATGAATACATGAAGTATTACTAAAATATATAAATAAATGCTCAAGAATAGAAGAATGGGATCTAATACAAGATTTCTAGCCAATCTAGGAGAGATTGCTAGAAATGCCGGAAAATATACAATGTGAAAAATGACTTGTCACTACAATAGAATAAAAATGAGAATGAGGCTATGGCAGATCTGAAATACTCATTCCCTCCTCTAATGAAGTTCTTAAGCAAGGGATGATCCATTTCACTCAAAAACACTCCTCCTGACAAGCACAAATGACCCTCCCAGCAACTGTCTCTGAAAATAATGCAGTTTCTGCCCTAGACTACGATGTGAGAGATGGTGAGTGTTTGGCCTGATGCCAAAGATTTGGAATGAAGCCCAGGAGTCTTCTCTTCTTCTTCTTCAAATAATAGACAAGATCTCCACTGGAAAACAAGCCAAATATTGACTCTATGAGTTCCTCTATTGCTGCTCCTAGCAACACAACATTAATCTGTTGCAAAAATAACATTGTGGCTATAGAGATAATATTGGCCAAATGTTGGAATGAGGAAATGTATCTCAAACCCTCTCCTTCCTTGAGCATGAGGTAGGGATTCCTGATCGGGAACACCCTTGGGTGAAGAACACTACAACCCTGCTAAACAGCCCAGGGATGCAAGTCTTTGTAGACCCAACAAAAATAATAAGCTAATGCATAATGAAAATCGGCTGCCATATCCTCCTTATAAAACAGAGGAACCTTTCTCACCTTGGGTCCCATTCACACTTTCTTCTAGCTCAAGCAAGTGAACCCTCCACTAAAATTGTGTTGTCCAAGTAGGTTCAATGCATCTGGACAGTTTTAGTTGACTTGGTCAAAATGACTAGATCAAGCATGATCCAATCCTGTTCACACCATGTGGTGCTCAATTCAGCTGCTTTATTATTCCTCCTTTCACACAAGGAGTGATATTTCTCCATCAAAATGGGTTAAGGTGTTTCCTTACCCATTTTATTAAACGAAATGAAAATATGAAAACTATAATGTTCCTTTTAGCTTGAGGCTAAAAATTGGGAACATTATAGTCCTCCCCTCCCAAATGTTTCTTGTCCTGAAGCAACTACATAGACAGACAAAATTTCTCCCCCTTCTTCTCTTGTGGTCTCCTCATCAACAATCTCCACCACTGCTCAGGATATGCTGCAATAAATCTATCCTCCAATGCTTCCTCCCAAGTATGCAAACCGGAATGGTGCTCAACATGGAAAGATAGAAGGTGTAGGTGGAAACCTTCTTGCTGTGCTATGGCCTCCTCAAGGTAGTTGTGATGATATGCATGGAAAAATGTATCCCCAATAATGATCCTCTCATCCATGCTATCATCCAAATAGAAATCTCAACCCTTAGTATATGCAATGTGTTGGGGCTGAATGGAGAATTGGGATTTTGATTCCTGAGGTGTTTCTCCTTCCATTTGTGGTACATATGGGGCTGCCTCTGTCCTTGGGCTGAAATGGTATGGCCTCCAAGAATGGCCCAAGCTTTCCCATCAAGAAAATCATCCATGAAATTCCTCCTCAAGTTCTCCAAGTGGTTTTTCCCACAAGAAGTGGAAAGTAGCAATGTGGAAATGATGGTTTTCCCATGGTGTCTCTTGCAATAAAAGGCATGTACAATGGGGAGGGTCATGCTCCCAATGGGTTGTCCCAAAATATACAATACTCTCATAATGGTGCTCCTTGTGAATGTATAAACATCAACAATACAAGGTGGCAACATGCAATGGAAACAAGTTGTCAAAAGACAACTAAAGAGTGGGTCACTGCTCCATTCACGGGACCAACACAGTGCACCTCTTTCCTACATCAAAAATGAAAACAGCAAGTGCTTTTCCAGCCACCTGTTTACTACCACAAACATCTCATAAGATGAAAATATGAAAATACAAATTGATGCCAATGGTGCACACCAAGAAATATGTGGCTTCCCCTACAAACCATCATAAAAATAGGCACTCCCATTGTTGCAATGGGCCACAAGTGCATCATAATAAGGAGGATAAGGATATGTGATCATCCTTAGCTCCTCAAGCTACTCATAATGTAAAGAAAGGTAAACCAAGACAAAAAATATACCTTCTTTAACATGTACTCTCGTCCTTGAGCTGAAATGGCTCATCTGAATGCTATCCCTCACCTCTAATGAGTAGGGAAATGGTTGTGCCAACCTCTCCAAAATCATCTGGGATATGCATCTGTCCAGATGATGATATATATCATACTAAATTCCCTCCCAAATGAACTCCTCTAGCAATGGAAAATATGAATCCAAGTGCATTGCTAGAAATTCCTCATGTGCTACATGCAATAGTTTCTCCTTGAGACTAGAAGCTCTAGCCAAGAAGATTCTTCCATAAAAATAGATGACCATATCATCCTCCATGTATCTTTCATCTCCCTCCAGGTCATCAAGAATCATGAATGCACCAAGATCCTGGGAGTACTCTACTAAGAGTTGAGTCCTCCAATCTGGATCCATCCTCCTCATAGAAAGTGCTGGTAATCTTTAATGTGATACTCCCCTCATGCTTCTTCCTGCTACTTTGAAATCCCCCATGCAAAATTCATCGTCTAAAATGCTGCCATGCCCATCATCTAGCTACTCATGCTCAAATAGTAATGGTGATCCTGGGAAGCTAGCCTCCCATGAGAAGTTGTCATCCAAAAGGAATCTCCCAATCCTAGTCAATGTAAGCATGAGTAATATCCATCTACTCCCATGTGTGAAAGAGTCCTCCCTCAAAGGATGTATCCTCTTCCTCTCCAAATTTTTTGAGCAGTCATCCTACATCATGAAGATGCTATCCTCCATCCCTATAGCAAACTCTGTCAGCGCAGTATAATTGATGAGAGAGGGTGACACTAAAAATGAGAGAATGTATCTCTCCTTCTTGGGTCTATCCCATCCTCTCCACGCTGTGCTGGAATCCTCCAATGCCTTCTCCTCTTCGGAATCCAAGGGTGGTGAACCAAATGAAAAGATGCCTCTCATCAACTCTATATCAGGTGGCCTTCCAGGTGGAATTCCTCGATATAGTGAGACATCAAGATCAGAAGTGGACTGTATGTATAAGAGGACTGATTTTTTCCTCTCTTCACTTCACTGTACAATCTCCTTCTCTTGTGCAAAGATTCTTCGGAATAGATATTATTGTATCAACCCTTGATGTTGATCCTTCTCTTCCTCCTCCATCTCACAATCCCCAATACCTACTACATATGACCCTAGAATTGTGCTATGGTTCGCACATGTTAAAATACTTGAGATCCCTTGCATAAAAACAAGGACTCCTCCCATGGAAGCAATGGCTACCCTTTTACCTCCATGTGGTGATGGATCTCCTCCCAGTATGACAATGTTATTAGGTCTCTCATGCTCATCCTCTCCATCAATAAGTGATATTACCACATCATCAAGGAGTGACCCTAGATCTTGGTCATCTCTTGAAGGAAGTACCTCCATGACTTCACAAATGGAAGAGATACCTTCATATAATAGGGATCTTGCCATTGGAAAGCCATCATACATGTTTTTATCCCTTTCATAAGTAAGGAATGGAGTTGGTTTTATGGTTCCACCCAATGCATGCAAAGTGTTTGAAGTTATGAAATAGGATGATTCACATTGAATTTCTTCAAACTTATTCACCAAACCCTTAGTGAATTCATCATATAAATTTTCATGAAAATATGAAAAACAATTTTCAAAGCAACAATCATGAGCCATACCTCTGAGTTGCAGCGATGCTGCTCTAGTGGCCTCATCTTCTTCCTCCGTTCTTCTTACAGTGCAAGTGGGAAAAGAACTGCACTCTGGATCTGCATGTGTGGCTAACTTCTCACACCCAATGTGGTCAAAATTAAGGCTTGCTTCATCCACAAACCCTCTCAGAAAATCTTCCCAATTTTCCCTTTCTATCTCTTCAATATCTTCAATGATACCTTCCAAGGTCTGGAAAAGAAGAAGGGAGACCTCCTCTTCCGTAATTTCTCTTTTTCTTTTTTCCTTGTACATCCATTCTTATAAATGAGGAGCTTCTCCTTCTAATGGAATTTTATCTTGTGCTACACAGCTGTAAAGTTCCCCTCTTTGGAATATCAAAATTCTATTCCAGATGTTGATTACAGGGGCATTTACTGGATATGTCACCTTTGAAGAAAGGATGACATCCAAAGGCTACCTGGTCATCTATAGAATGTTTCTATAGAGCTTGAAACTTTCCTCCTTCAGGGATTCAGTACTTTGGCTTGAAGCCACAGGCTGAGCCAAAGATCATGCTCTGATACCACTGTAGTATTCCTTTTTTGGGAATTTCTTCTATATGGTCCTCAAGGACACTGTATAAGGGAGGCAGTGTCAAAAAAATTTAAACTGGAACTTGGATCCCTCTGTTTACCCTTCATACATTACTTCCCAGAATATAAGCTTAAATAAATTATCCTAGAGGGCTTATACAGATCTCCCCAATGTAGATCTCTCAGAAAATGCTCAAATAGATAGCTTACAGCAATACATGAACATAATCATCAAAATCTAAAAAAATGAATGCAACATAATATGTAATATATTACATCCACCATGAACATTAATAGATCAACAACAATGTACAAAAATATCATGAGGAACAAGCCTCTCATGAAATGGGAATCAACCTCCAGAGATTAATACATGAAATACAAGAGAGGCAGCAACTGCATAAAATGTCGGAAAGTAGTGACATCGCTGTCTCTAGGAGTGTAGCTACTGCTATAGATATGAATACATGAATTATGACTGAAATATATAAATAAAATCCCAAGAATAGAAGAATGGTCTCCAATACAAGATGTCTAGCCAATCTAGGAGAGATTGCTAGAAATGTCAAAAAATGTACAATGTGACAAATGACTTGTCACTGCGACTGAATCAAAATGAGAATGAGGCTATTGAATATCTTAAATACTCATGCCCTCCTCTAACAATTTTCTTAAGCAAGGGCCGATCCCTTTCACTCAAAATCACTCCTCCTCACAAGCACAAATGACCCTCCCAGCAACTGTCTCTGAAAATAACGCAGTTTCTACCCTAGACTGCACTGTGAGAGATGGTGAGTGTTTGGCCTGATGCAAAAGATATAAAATGAAGTTGAGGAGTCTCCTTTGCTTCTCCTCCAAAGAATAGACAAGATCTCCACTGGAAAACAAGCCAAAGAATGACTCTATGAGTTCCTCTGTTGCTACTCCCAGCAACACAACGTTAATCTGATGAAGAAATAACGTTGTAGCTATAGAGATAAGCTTGGAAAAATGCGAGAATGAGGAAATGTAGCTCAAACCCTCTCCTTCCTTGAGGATGAGGTAGGGATTCTGGACCCGGAACACCCTTGGGTGAAGAACACTACAACCCTGCTAAACAGCCTGGGGATGCAAGTCTTTGCAGACCCAATGAAAATAATAAGCTAATGCATAATGAAAATGGGCTGCCATCTCCTCCTTATAAAGCAGAGGAACCTTTCTCACCATGGGTCCCATTAACACTTGATTGTAGCTCAATTTCAATGCATCTAGACAGTTTTAGTTGACTTGGTCAAAATGACTAGATCAAGCATGATCTAATCTTGTTCGCACCATGTCATGCTCAATTCAACTACTTTATTATTCCTCCTTTCACACAAGGATTTTAAGGTGTCTCCTTACCCATTTTATTAAACAAAATGAAAATATGAAAACTATAATGTTCCTTTTAGCTTGAGGCTAAAAATTGGGAACATTACAATACTCCCCTCCCACATGTTTCTTGTCCTCAAGAAACTGCATAGAGAGAAAAAAATTCTCCCTCTTCTTCTATTGCGCCCCCCTCATCAACAATATCCACCACTGCTCAGGATGTGCTACAATAAATTTGTCCTCCAATGCTTCCTCCCAATTATGAAAATCGGAATGGTGCTCAACATGGAAAGATAGAAGGTGTAGGTGGAAACCTTCTTGTTGTGCTATGGCCTCCTCAAGGTAGGTGTGATGATATGTATGGGAAAAATGTATCCCCAATGATGATCCTCTCATCCATGCTATCATCCAAATAGAAATCTCAACCCCTGGTATATGCAATGTGTTGTGGTTGAATGGAGAGTTGGGATTTTGATTCCCGAGGTGTTTCTCCCTCCATTTGTGGTACATATGGGGTTGCCTCTGTCCTTGGGATGAAATGGTATGGCCTCCAAGAATGGCCCAAGCTTCCCCATCAAGAAAATCATCCATGAAATTCCTCCTCAAGTTCTCCAAGTGGTTTTTCCCACAAGAAGAGGAAAGTAGCAATGTGGCAATGATGGTTTTCCCATGGTGTCTCCTATAATAAAAGGCATGTACAATGGGGAGAGTCATTCTCCCAATGGGATGTCCCAAAATATACAATACTCTCACAATAGTGTTCCTTGTGAATGTATAAACACCAGCAATACAAGGAGGCAACATGCAATGGAAACAAGTTGTCACAAGAAAACTAGAGAGTGGGTGACTGCTCCATTCATGGGATCAATGCACTGCACCTCTTTCCTGCATCAAAACTAAAAACAACAAGTGCTTTTCCAACCACCTGTTTTCTTCCAAAAACAACTCATAATATGAAAATATGAAAATACAAATTGATGCCAATGGTGCACACCAAGAAATATGTGGCTTCCCCCATAAACCATCATAAAAATAGCCACTCCCATTGCTGCAGTGGGCCACAAGTGCATCATAGTAACGAGAATAAGGATATGTGATCATCCTTAGCTCATCAAGCTACTCATATAATGTAAATAAAGGTAAACCAAGATGAAAACATATACCTTCTTTACCATGTACTCCGGTCCTTGAGCTGAAATGGCTCATCTGAATGCTCTCCCTCACTTATAATGAGTAGGGAAATGGTTGAGCCAACCTATCCAAAATCATCAGGGCTGTGAATCTGTCCATATGCTGATATATATCATACTAAATTCCCTCCCAAATGAACTCCTCTAGCAAAGCAAAATATTCATCCAAGTGCATAGCTAGAAAGTACTCATGTGCTGCATGCAATAGTTTCTCCTTAAGACTAGAAGCTCTAGCCAAGAAGATTATGCCATAACAATAGATTACCATATCATCCTCCATGTATCTTTCATTTCCCTCCAGGTCATCAAGAATCATGCATCCACCAAGATCTTGGGAGTACTCTACTAAGAGTTCAGTCCTCCAATCTGGATCCATCCTCCTCATATATAATGCTAGTAATCTGCAATGTGATGCACCCGTCATGCTACTGCCTGCTAATTTAGCATCCCCCATGCCAAAGTCATCCTCAAAAATTCTACCATGCCCATCATGCAACTGCTCATGCTCAAATAGTAATGGTGATCCTGGGAAGTTAGCCTCCCATAAGAAGTTGTCATCCAAAAGGAATCTCCCAATCCTAGTCAATGTAAGCATGAGTAACCTCCATCTATTCCCATGTGTGAAAGAGTCCTCCCTCAAAGGAAGTATCCTCTTCCTCTCCAAATCTGTTGAGCAGTCATTCTGCATAATGAAGATGCTATCCTCCATCCCTGCAGCAAACTCTGTCAACGCAGTATAACTTATGAGAGTGGGTGATACTGAAAAATGAGAGAGTGTCTCTCTCCTTCTTGGGTCTATCCAAACTTCTCTGCACTGTGCTAGACTCCTCCAATGTCTTCACCTCTCCAGAATCTAAGAGTGGTGAACAAAATGAAAAAATGCCTCTCATCAACTCTAGATCAGGTGGCCTTCCAAGTGGAATGCCTCCATATAGTGAGACATCACGATTAGAAGTGGATTGTATGTATAAGAGGACTAATTTTTCCCTCTCTTCATTGTGTTGTATAGTCTCCTTCTTCTGTGCAAATATTATCTAGAATATATATGGGTGTATCAGCCCTTGATATTGATCCTTCTCTTCCTCCTCCATCTCACAATCCATAATAGTTGCTACATATGACCCCAGAATGGTGCTATGGTTCCCATATGTTAAAATTCTTGGAATCCATTGCATAGAAACAAGGAATCCTCCCATGGAAGCAATGGATCCCCTTTCAACTCCATGTGGTGATGGATCTCCTCCCAGTATGAAAGCGTTGTTATGTCTCTCATTCTCATCCTCTCCATCAATAAGTGATATTACCTCATCATCAAGGAGCGACCCTATATCTTGGTAATATCTTGAAGTAAGTACCTCCATGACTTCACAAATAGAAGAGAGCCCTTCATATAATAGGGATATTTCCCTTGCCAAGCCATCATACATGTTTTCATCCCTTTTGGAAGTAAGGAGTGGAGTTGGTTTTATGGTTCCACCCAATGCATGCAAAGTGTTTGAAGTTATGATATAGGATGATTCACATTGAATTTCTTCAAACTTCTTCACCAAACCCTTAGTGAATTCATCATATACATTTGCATGACAATATGAAATAGAATTTTCAAACCAACTATCATGAGCCATACCTTTGAGTTGCAACATTGCTGCTCCAATGGCCTCATCTTCTTCCTCTGTTGTTCCTACAGTGCAAGTGGGAAAAGAACTACGTTGTGGATCTGAACGTGTGGCTGAATGATCAAACCCAACTTGGTAACAACTAGGGCTTGTTTAATCCACAAACCCTCTCAAAAAATATTCCCAATTTTCCCTTTCTATCTCTTCAAGATCTTCAATGATACCCTCTAGGGACTGGAAAAGAAGAAGGGAGACGTCCTCTTCTGTCATTCCTCTTTTTCTATCTTATTTGTACATCTCCTCTTCTAAATTAGGAGCTTCTCCTTCTAATGGAATTTTATCTTGGGCTGCACAACTGTAAAGTTCCCCTTTCAGGAATATCAAAATTCTATTCCAGAGATTGACTACAGGGGCATTTACTGGATATGTCACCTTTGAAGAAAGGATGAGATGCAGAGGCTACATGCCCATATGCAGACTCTGTCTATAGGGCTTGAAACATTCCTCCTTCAGGGATTTAGCACTTTTTCTTGAAGCCACAGGCTGAGCCAAAGATCATGCTCTGATCCCACTGTAGTATTCCTTTATTAGGAATTTCTGCAATATGGTCCTCAAGAACGTTGTATAAGGGTGGCAGTGTCAAAAAAAGTTAAAATGGGACTTGGATCCCTCTTTTTACCCTTCATACATTACTCTCCCAGAATATAAGATCAAATAAATAATCCTAGAGGGCTTATACAGATCTCCCGAAAGTAAATCTCTTAAAAAATGCTCAAATAGAGAGCTTACAACAATACATGAAAATAATCATCAAACTCTGAAAAAATGAGTGCAACATAAGATATAATATATTACAGCCACCATGTACATTAATATATCAGTAATAATGTACAGAAATATCATGAGGAACAAGCCTCTCATGCAATGGGAATCAACCTCCAAAAATTAATACATGAAATACAAGAGATGCAGCAACTGCATAAAATGCCGAAAGCGGTGACAACGCTATCTCTAGTAGTGTAACTGCTCCTATAGATATGAATACATGAATTATGACTGAAATATATAAATAAATGCCCAAGAATAGAAGAATGGGCTCCAATACAAAATTTCTAGCCAATCTAGGAGAGATTGCTAGAAATGCTGGAAAATGTACAATGTGACAAATGACTTGTCACTGCAACTGAATCAAAATGAGAATGAGACTATGGCAGATCTGAAATACTCATTCCCTCCTCTAATTATGTTATTAAGCAAGGACTGATCCCTTTCACTCAAAAACACTCCTCCTGACAAGCACAAATGAACCTCCTAACAATTGTCTCTGAAAATAACACAGTTTCTACCCTAGACTACACTGTGAGAGATGGTGAGTGTTTTTCCTAATGCCAAAGATCTTAAATGAAGCCTGGGAGTCTCCTCTATTGCTCCTCCAAAGAATATACAAGATCTCCACTGGAGAACAAGCCAAAGAATGACTCTATGAGTTCCTCTGTTGCGGCTCCCAGCAACACAATGTTAATCTGTTACAGAAATAATGTTGTAGCTATAGAGATAAGCTTGGAAAAATGCTAGAATGAGGAAATTTAGCTCAAACCCTCTCCTTCGTTGAGGATGAGGTAGGGATTCCCGATCGGGAACACCCTTCGGTGAAGAACACTACAACCCTGCTAAATAGCCCGAGGATGCAAGTCTTTGCAGATCCAAAGAAAATAATAATCTAATGCATAATGAAAGTGGGCTACCATCTCCTCCTTATAAAGTAGAGGAACCTTTCTCACCATGGGTCCCATTCACACTTGCTTCTATCTCAAGCAAGTGAAGCATCCACTAAACTGCGCTATCCAAGTAGGTTCAATGTATCTAGATAGTTTTAGTTGACTTGGTCAAAATGACTAGATCAAGCATGATCCAATCCTGTTCACACCATGTGGTGCTCAATTCAGCTGCTTTATTATTCCTCTTTTCACACAAGGAGTGTTATTTCTCCATCAAAAGGGGTTAGGCTGCCTCACCCATTTTATTAAACAAAATGAAAATATGCAAACTATAATGTTCCTTTTAGCTTGAGGCTAAAAATTGGGAGAATTACAAAAGACTTACCAAAATACGACTTCCACTTTCAATTCCTTTTGCTATTGATGCTAATTCTTGTAGTCGGTTTCAACCATCCAAAATAAGGAATTACATGCTTCCATGTACCAAGAACATAAGTTCCATTGGACTCAAAATAAATTGAAAAAAAAATCACATCAAACCTCATTGGTAGCCTTTCAATAAGGTACACTTGTAGTTCTAATTACTTCCTATCATAATAAGTCAAACTATTTGTTTGATCAATCATCATGTATAAATATATCATATTTGGTTATCTCAAAATGTAAACGTCATAAGTAAAAATCATGAATCACATGCAATCATCATAAACCATAATTATAAATCACATGTAACCACCATAAGTCAGAATCGTAGATCACATGCATAATAAAAATGAAATAAAATATTGATACTTACCCTTCCTCGGTCCTTACTTTTGGCCTTTGTTCATTTTTACACACACCAGATTGGTTGCCACACCTAGCAAGCACCCATTTCCCTTGCTTTTCTTCACTCACATACACATACACATAATGTACAACACATACATCCACACAAGCTGTACAACAACACACAATACATACACTCACACCGGGTATACAACAGAACATAGTGCATACACCTATACCCAGTGTACAATACAACAAAATACCTATACAAATATACTGTAAAACTCAATGAATACACATGACACGATACCATGACTACAACAAGCACATACATAGTACCGCATCCTTTCGACACTACATGTACGACCTACCCACAATACCATGTGTATACCAGTACCATATGTACAACATGTACACAATACCACTTGTGTACAACACTACCTACACAACGTGTGGAAAACATCACATGTACATGACAACACCTGCACAAAGTGTACACAATGCCAAATTTACAACACACCACCTATATAATGTGTACGCAATACCACATGTACACATCACCACATGCATGACATGTGCACATCACTGCATGCATGACATGTACATGACAGCGCATGCACACTGCGCCATATGCATGACATGTATACAACACCACCTGCACACAACACCACATGTACACATTACCACATGGACAGAGCACCACATGTACAATTATGCACACAATACCTTATGTACATAGCACCATATGTAGAACAAGCACACAACACCATATGTACATAAACTGCATATACAACATGTACATAGCACCACCTATACCTAACAATGTATATGCAATATACACACAAAACCATGTGTACAATAGGCATACAAAATCATATCTACACAATACTACATATGTTACATGTACACATCACCATAGGTACAATAACTGGATATACAACATGTGCAACATATACACAACAATAGCACTATACATCTATAGAACAAACATTGGCCGCACAAGAAACCTTTCTTATAGTGTATTTTCATTATCCATGCTTACCCTAGCATGTAGCAAATCACACTATTTTCACTTCGCTAATGTAACCCTCAACATTACCTATCCAAAACATAATCATAGGCATAGTACAAGAATATAACATTAAATCATATCCACCTGATATTGGCCCCATAGATCTGTCATGGTTACACTGCCCACACCACTCCCCATAGGACCAAGAACCTCTTCATGACATCCACCTGCATAAGCAATCATTCCCCCACAAGTCTGATCCTTGAAAACCCTGTCATACAGTGACACACACACATATATAGCATAAAACAATTATGATCTTGTCATATAATGACATACATACACACATATACATATAAACATTAGCATTAAACAACAATTATGCATGATGAACCTGTCAAACATGACATACATACATGAATATATACATAGATATATAGACATCAACAAAAAGAAATCATGATCAAAACATAATTACAAGATATCATAAGGTATAGGTTAAGAGAACTCCCTTTATGCATGCAAAACATGCACAACATTGAGAACAACAGTTCCCAACATAGCCAAGGAATTTAACACCTCATATCCACTCACTTTATGTTTTTCATTACCTTTCTCATGATTGTCATGCCACCGTTCATTTATCTCAATGGATACAACCAGCTCAATCGGCTGACACCACAACGAAAGTGGCATGGCCATGCACTAGCGGTAATCAAGATGACAAATCATGCTCAACAAATCATAAGAGACCAAAAGCAAAATACTAGAAAAAAACACCACGAATCAATCCCCATGGGTTCCCAAAGCTTCCAAAGGAAAGCTCAACCCGAGCCTTCTCCAAGATTTCATGGCAATACCTTGCCATGCAATCTCCTGCATCATACTGCCATAAACACATAACTCTTAGTGTATAATAAACATAACAACATGATGGTTACCTTACCTTGTTGTGCCAAGAAAGTTGAGCTATAACTAAACACACATGTCAGCACTTTGTACCAAACATCAAGACACCATATCTAACAATTCGAAATCAACATCTAATAAGGCTAACAACCATGTCATAATCCACAATCAACTTACACTCATTGTTCATAATATATAATGCTACAACTATTACCTACTTACACTCAAGGACATATCATTTGTCCCAGCACATCTATGTTAATACAACCATCTTTAAAAAATACCATTTCTTCATGCAATCTTACAAACACATATAATCATATCATGCAATTAATCAGACATTCAAAGAAATTTCAAACATACAATGCTAAATATACAAACTAGATTACATAATCAAATAGTCAAGCACCAAGTATACGACATAAGAAAACTCATACCTTAATGTATCTTATGGGAGGCTATCTTTTATGCATAATCAATCTAGATTAGCATGATATAAGTTCAAAACATATCAATGCAATCATAAAAAATGTCATGATATCCATAACAATATCTAGCTAACATGTTCATACCCTAAACTCATAAAAAAAATTTCATTCATGCATACAATCACATATGCACAGTCAGTATCGACATAATACAACAAATTCTCATAATTATTTTTAATGATGCCTTAATATCATAACCATAACCATCAAGTCACTAGCAAGTAACAATAAAAAGTTATATATCATGCTCATCAATAACATCTAACCTAATCATCAAGCTAAATATCATACGACAACAAAAATTTATCACATAACATGCTCACCAGCAACGTATAAGTTATCTAATATAAAAAAATAATAGACATGCATACCACCACATGTTGCTATCATTCATGACTATATGACACATGTATATATAACCACACTAATCAACTAGCATTTATAATGCACGTAAACATAACATCAATAGAATGAAAGGAATACTCATAACCCTAATGAATATAACAATACTTAACCTACATACCTACATGTCCAAAATCCAAACTTGTATGACGAAATGCTCTTTCCTTGGGGTCCAATGTTGCAACTTGACTTTCATGGTCTTCATCTCCTGCTCTATCTTAGCCAAAACATTAACATCATAACATACCAACATCATCATGATGACCTAATTGCATACAATGAACTTATGCACAACAACCTTCACCAAACTAATGCAAACTTGACCATATGCACCCACTTGACATGTATAACCAATCATGAACAACCAATGCATGTTCCACATATAGAATCACATAAAAAATCATACAAAAACAAAACAAAATCATGACCAATATGTGAATTAGAATAAACAAGAAATGCATACACAACATGTAGGAACATGTAAGCATGTGTGCATGAACAATAAATATGTAAGAACAACACATAACTAGTCATACTGTCATGAAAACATTTTGAAAACAACAACACCATCCATTTCATGGCAACACCACTACCACGATGGCCGACACAACATGGATGCAGAAAACATACATATACCACAAGAATACTAAACACATATGAGATCAACATAAATGCATGACCAAAACACTGCTCATCCAGTCCCAGGGTTGAACCATTCTTTGATACCACTCTGTGCTATCATTTATCAACCAAAGGGAATAGGAACTAAACACCTCCCAAGGAGAGCGCAACCATGCTCTGATACCACTCTTTGGTATCAAATATTACAGCAAGAGAACAAAAACCAAATAACACCCATGTAGAGCGCAACCATGCTTTGATACCACTCAGAAAAACCCCCTTCCCATATCTACCGAATCAAGCATCTAATTAGGGTAAACATGCGATGATAGGTTCCTATAATACAACTCAACCTCCTATTTGACCTTAAGGAAGTGTAACCAATGGAAAACACAATCAACAAACCATGTACAACAATTACAACACCCTCAGGAAGTAACCTAACCACTTAGGCCTCTTACCCCTCGGTCACACTGATATTTTGACCCTTTTTGAGACATAGTCGTAGGCATAACACTACATTTCAGGGGCTCGAAGGCTATAGCCAAAAGCATGACACTGCAAGCTAGTAGTTAGAGCCCCAAATTCTCAGTTTTGTGCCTAAGGCTCCAGGATTTGAGACACCATTTTAGGCCCATAGCCCAGGTCACTACCTAGAATTTCATGAAAACTTAATGGATCATAAATAACATTAGGATGATGATACATAATAAATCACATCAACAAAAACTCATTTGGGCCCCTCCTAGCCATGGCAGGAATTTTGTTAAACATGTCACAAACATTGAATCTAAATGTATAAATAGAAGATTTAAGCATATGGGTCTCATACTTATCTAAGAATCGCTAAGAGGAATTTCTCGCTTACATCATTAGATGAAATACAATCAATTTTACAATAGATACCTTTTCCATTATTTTATAAGTAAAAACACATATAGAGCCATATACCATCACTGACCAAATGCAGGCTTATAACCAACACAATAACCATAGAAATACAATGGATACAACAAAAATAGAATCCACATATAAATCAATACATTTGCATACCAAATAACAAGGGAAGGAATTGCTCATTAATGCATGTAGAAACCAACCGGAGATGATACTTCCACGTTTCACCCGACCATAGATTAGTTGATCCAAATCTCTATTCATCCAATCCCCCTTGTGCCATATTCCAAACATGAATATGGGACTCAAACTGAAATAACCAACCATGGAATCCTGAGGGTAAACCACCTCACCGTCATCAATAGAAATTAGACTTTACCATGATGCACATCTGATCACTAGGACAACATAAAAAACATGTCATAAGCGACTTTATAGTGATCTAAACCCGATAACTAAGCCAACACAAGCATGAATATCACTGAATTATCTCTGCCTAAACCATGATGAATATTTCTGCCTCCTATTCTCTCAAGATTTACCATAACCCAGAATCCAAATCAGGGGCCACTAGGCCCTAAACCAAGATATAGTCTACATGTTTTATTTTATCTTTCAAACACAGGATTCGTAGGCCTCAATGGAGATAAAACCACCTATCAGGCTTTACCACAATCAAAACATGCATTACTAGGCCCTAAACCAAGGAAACACATGAACTAGTTTCATAATAATTCATAGATTCACCTCACTTCTCTCCAAGTCCATCCAGAAATCCAGCTAAACCAAACATGAAAACTCCATAGCACCATGGCTATCTAGAAATTGCAAGGACTGGCTGAAAACACTGTCAAACCCAGAAAAAAACCCATGCTTAGATGACAAATAACCACATGCAGTAATGCATTCCAAATATAGAAAGGAAATCATACATGAAAATCAATACCTGTAAAGAATCCTATTATAACTTCTTCATTCCTACTCCTCCTTGCTTGCTTCCTCCTTCTTGCTTCCTTGCCTTTCTTGCTCAAACTCCAAAGTGCTCCAAGAAACTCTAAGTGTGTAAGAGTGAGAAAGAGAGGGAATAGTGAGAGAGCTAATACATCAAAGTAATAGCTCATTGATATCTAGATAATAAGGAAGAATTTCAAATATGAAAAATCTCAATAAATAGTTATGAAGATACAAATGGCCACATAATTAAATTCAATTATTAGGGAATTTCAAATAAATGGTACAATCGCATTAAGAATGTAGTTCTCATAATACAATCGTAATTTTAAAAACTAAGATAAATGTGTCATCAAATCATTAAATAGTTATTAGTGATAGCATCCATATATATGATTTCATTGCTTAACTTTGATATCAATGAGTTCCATCATGAAAATATAGCTTCACAATTATTTAAATAAGAAATTAAATTCAAAGGACTTTATAGTAATGAAAAACCCACAAATCAAACACTTATTTGGAGAAAAATTGAATCAAAATTGAATGAAAATAAAGGCAACCAACCAACCATTGACTTTGAAAATAGTGTACAAAAGATGCATATATGATATGAAGCATTTGGAGTACATAAATATCAAGAAATTTCATGATAACTTGAAATTATTTAAAGTGTAATACATGTATCTAGATCTGGTGCAAAATCTTCAATTTCTTCTAAGCACTTGACTCCTAAAATAATGTAAAGACCTTCCTCCTTTTCGAAATTGGAACCCTCCAAAGTGTATTTTCATGCACCTTTTGTAACCCTTTGAAAAAAAAATTCTTCCCCTTGAAAGGGGTTAAATTTATGAAGAAAGACAGACTAAAATAATTGTCTCACAACAATGGAAATCAAGATACATGCCAAATAAGTTTAATTTATTTAATATTTTTTTAAATAACATTAAATAAATTTGGGGAAGAAGAATAAGTTTAATTTATTCTTCTACTATTAGAAGAAAATAAATAGACATCAAGGAGAGAAGAGAAAATATAAATATGTTTGATGTGAAAGAGATGTAAAATTATTTCACTATCACTCTTAACCATAAGTAAATTATTTTGATATTCATATAAGTAAAGTAATCTATATTAATTTACAGAAAAATAAAGTAACTAAAATTAAGAAAAATCTTATAATTTCACTTTTTAACAAACTAATTCATATATTTTTGAAAATGATTAAAACTTAAATAAATGGTTCAAGTATTTATTTGAACTAATTTCATTCAAGATCAGTTTTATGGAAAGAGTAAATATATTGTTTGAGTAGATAAATTAGGATTGAACATTGGGTGCAGGATTTCGATAAAAGTGTAGATAAATTTAGAGCAATGTAAAAATAAACTACATGAAACCAAAATTATTTGTTATTTTAATATATTAAAATAATTAAAAAAAAGAAAGTAAGATTTTAATATAAATTTAATGGAAAAATTATTTAAATAAAAACACTAATATAATATAAATAAAGAAAATTTAAATTTACTAAATGTTTTAAGCAAAACAACTCTGATCAAGAAATTTGCACCAAAAACCTATAGTTGTGATAATTTTTTCAAGAAACCTTAAATTCAAAATCTAAGGGCCATTCACTTTCCCTAACTTTCCAACAGACATTCTCATAACAGAATCAATATCCCCTAAATTTCATGCAATAAAAAAAAATTTAATGTGTAGTGAAACTACAGTCTGGAAAAAAAATAATGAAAACTGTAATCCCAACAATATAATAATGCCATATCAACCATTTTCAGTTTGTCGAATTGCATCCATGAGTTTACAATTTGTGAACTCAGATCCCAATTGAGGCATAATAATATATCATCAAAATATTATTGGTGAGACGAACTTGATGGTATCATTTGTTTTGAGTTTTGAGAAGGGTAAGCAAAAGGTGAAAATTTCAAACCCCATTTCCATAAATGGACCATAGAGATTGGTTTAGCATAGTGAATGGCTCTTTCTAACCCTTAGTTAGGGTTTGGTATAGTAGGGAGTATGTTATGGGAGATGTCTGCTACGTTGCAATGTGTCAATATTTCTTGTTGGCCTAGTGAACTCTAGGGACAGTAATTTGGATGTTGATGCTATATAAATAGTATGGTTTGTGAGTGCATTTGAATGTTGATGCCATATAAATAGTATTGTTTGCGAGTGCATTTTTATATGGTAACAATGTGAAAACATCTGATGAGGTTTAAGAAGAAGAATAGTTTGACAGAACCAAATAGAGGAGCAATTAGTAGGTAATAAGGAAATTTGGAGCTTCAGATTAGAAGCTTGAGGTTTGATGCACATTCTACTATCTAAGGCACAAAGTTTGTTTGAATCTCACTGGAAGTTTTCTATTTTTAATTATAAATTCAAATTGTTTTTTTTTTTTTTTTTTGTGCCATCCTGATAATTTAATGTGACATATATTTTTCCAACATTTGACATTTTTTCTACCAACCTTCGACATATTGACACATTTTGTAAGGTATGTTCTATTGTTTTCTCAATATATTGGCTCCTAATCATAGACCCTTGTTATGTGTGCTAAGTTGTAGCACCTAAGGGATCAGTGTCCTTATCATAATTCCATATCAACATTTTTTATTAAAAATACAATGTCATGGAAGCATTAACATTCATGTATATTGGTATTTGTCACAACATTACATAAAGGTGCTAATGGAGTACCTAAAATTACCTACTCAGAACCTTGACCACAAAGCTACCATGGAAATATCACCTAAGAATTAGACTCCCTTAACTTATAAACATATTCATATCATGTTTTCATATACTGATTTGTCAATTTAACCTAGCTCGATGTTAAAATAATTCTACTTTAATATTAATATACATATAAGTTACATATTTAGTCCTCGTTATCGAAATGAAATCTTCATTGGACTCTTGCATTACTAAAATTCTTGATGCATTGTCTTTTGAAACTCTATGCTTGATGGGATTGCAAACGTGTATAACCACACGATTACGAATTAAATATATTATGAAAATTTATATCTATGTTCACGTCATGATGGCAATAAACTAAAGCATCAATGGACCATCAATAAACATATATTTTACAAATAAAAAATAGCTACAGCCAGCTCGGAGATGTATATATATAAAACAAATAAATCATGTGATTTTATAAAAATATATATATATAAAATTTAACTTATTAAATAAATAAAAATCATCGATGTAGACATTGAATTAATTAATATAGATGCAACTTAATTAGGAAGACAAATTCAAGCATCTCAAGAAACATGATTTTAACCATAAGAAAGTGTAAAAAAAAATAACTTTATTTGTGTGTATAGAATTATATGTTATAGTCATGTATATGCTGGTAAAAATGACAGATAGTATGTGTGTGAAAAATTCATCTCGACTCACTCACGAGGGAATTTAAGGAATGAAATCCTCTACCAAATTGTAAAAATGGAAATTTGGTGGGGAGTAGCAGGGAGGCCTTGTGGAGATGGATATCGTGCAATATCCATGAGTATTGGAGATAGATATCACTCCATAAGTAAGGATGGCATACATTGTCGCATCGTTTTCTTGGTACATGCATTGATTTGATCATGAAGACAGAGTATTGTGACTGTTCAATAGTGCCACCCTACTAGAGATCAGAAATTTGAAGAGCTCATTCATACTGTCATCGATGTGGGTAAGAGCACTTTCCAAATCTATGATGGACATGTTATTGCATGGATGGAAAGAGTGTTTGCATACAACGCCTTCTCTCTTGTTTTGTGTGTGGAATGTGTGGAGAGATTGAACTATTGCGAGAGGTCATATGGTCTGCTATCACATCAAAATAAAGGTCGGCGAATGTGATTCGCTTGGGGAGGAGAGATGATCGCAATTGCACCATGATATCATTGGGCTCCATGGAAGACAATGGATTGGGAAGTAATTTAAAAATAAATAAACTTCAACACATGTCATAATATAATTTGTCAAAAGGGTGATAAGAAAGCTCTCTGATTGGGTGAGGTGAATAGTGTTTTCTCACCCAATCTCATAAAGAAAATGCCTCGTAAAAATAAAGAAAAAAATTATTTTACAAAATTATAATAATATTAAAAAAAATATTTTTACAAAACTATTATAATATTAAAAATAAGATGACAACTTATAACCTCTTCTAATATAGCCATCACTCATTGAACTACCCTTAAAAACTAAATTCATTTTATTAATTTATTAATAAAATTAATTATCCAAATCTAAAATTGTGTGATGCTAAAAACCTAATGCTATGATTAAAACCAACAAAAATATTTTATGATATTAATTCAAATTTCTGAAGTGACACAATTGTGACTAAAACTAGAAAGTGAATCACCTTTCAATATTTTCAGCAGTTTGTCATAAAATCTTTTATTACAATTCCCAAAAGTACATATTAAATTGTTCGCAATTTTATGGTAGAGTGACAGATTAGTTGTTGATATAATGAATTTTTTAGCTTCAAAATATTGGAACCACATTGATTTGACTCAGCCGTACATCCCATATTGTTTCAGATCAACGGAAAAAGTACGTAATTCCTGCACTTTTGAAACATATATATATTCCCATCACATGGTTCTTTTAATATTTTCGATCCAAGGGATTATTCGATGGTATGGTATGCAACTGTCAACATGGAGTTTTGAGAAATCTCGCAAACAACAGATTGGGAAGTAATTTAAAAATAAAAAAAAATTCAACACATGTCAGAATATAATTCATCGAAAGGGTGATAAGAAAGTTCTCTGATTGGGTGAGGTGAAAAGTGTTTTCTCACCCAATATCATAAAGAAAATGCCTCTGGCATAATTAAAATAAATAATTTTAAACTTCCAATCTAAAGAATAAAATAAAACTTATTTTTAAATAAAATTAAATAATAAAAACTAAGTTGTATGTCATCTTTTGAAAAGAAAAATAATAATAAATAAAATCTAAGTGATAAATTTAAAGTAATATAAAAATAAAAAGATGAAAGTGAGCTACAACTAAAATAAACTAACATAAATAAAATATCTTTTAAAAAGTTTTCTAACTAAACTAAAACTAAAATCTAATAATAAAATTAATACAAAAATAAAATAAAAAAACTAAAATAAACTACAAACTTAAAAAAAATGAAAAAAAGTAATAATTAAAAATAAATTAAAATGAAGTAAAACTAAGGTAAAGGTAAACTACATTCAAACTAGACCAAATAAACACCACTATGTTATTCATTACTCAGTTTTTTCCTATCAAGGTAGTGCTGCGTTATCGAGGCTTTTCTTAGGTTATAGATTTGTGGCATTTCTCCATTGATTTCTTGAATTAAGCATTCACCTTAATGACATGATTTTTTATCCAATACACACTAGTGTATTGTTTGACATAAAAACATATGGTTGCAACATTTTTCTTCTTGAAGACCTTATGCAGCTATTTATTCTAATGTTGCCCCAAAATTTGAAGCATTCTTTCTTTACTTCTCGTCTTGTGATTACAATATGAACTAGGCCTTTGTAATTTGGTATTACTCTAAAAAATATATGTGCATTTTACGATTTAATTTCTATTACCACCTAACAACTCACAGTGATCTTGCTCCTAGAAAATTTATGGTGAAAACCCATCACAACAGTAATTTCTTCTTTCAACATGGAGCTTAAAAATCTTATGAATAAATATTAAAAAATCATATAGTAAAATATTTTGGGGATATTGTTGCAACATGATTTTCATGATTTTCTTTAAATTACATGATATTCCATGGCATGCTTTTCTAGAAATTTATGAATAACCGTGGTAATATTTAGTTGAATGAGGTGCCTATTTTTTATATGTTGGTAGTGTTTTTCCTCCGTGGCATCATACACTATGCTCATTATCATGATTTGATGTGTTGCCTTCACCTTGACTAACATGTGTGCCAACTTTCACAAATTAGTATTCCCATCATTCCTATATTCGACTAGACATTTACATTTCCTTACAATTTAGTGGAATCTACCAAGATTTAATGCTATGTACGTGGGATCAGTTCACCTTCGGCAGTGAAATTAACAACAAAATCATCATATCAATATTTTTGATATTATACATTAAATGCATTCATTAATTGTGACAAAGTCTGATATCGTGATTTCGTAAAGACATGCATCCACTTTCTATGGTTCCAAATCCTTCCTTACATAATAATTTTGATTATATTTATGATTAATCTCACCATTTTAGGAAAAAGTACTTGGAACTTTGTCCTTCATTCTGAATTTAACTTTGTGTTTTGAATTTTCCTTGGAAATATTTAAATTTTGAATATTTTAATCTTGATAGAACTCCCATGCCACCTCATTCATTGTTGTTGAATGATATTTGTCCTTTAAATGGCATATTGTCTAATTTCATCTAATTCATTGATTTGTTCCAATCATTTCTATTGGGCTTCAGATAGGTCTAGCCTCAATCTTGTTGGTGTCTTGTATGTCTCCACCTAGAATCAATAGGAGGTAGAACTTGCTTCCCATAAACAAGCTCATAAGGAGCATGTCCCATGGAATTTTTTTATGAGGTTATATATGCCCAAAGTTATTTTGGAAGTCTATCTTCCCAATCCTTTTGATGTATATGAACAATATTGGTTAATATGGCTTCAAGAACATTATTTATAGATTTCTCTTGTCCATTGGCTTCTCGATGATATGGAGTAGATTTGCAATGTCTGATTTTGTACTCCTTCATGATCTTTTGAACAAGTTTGGATGTGAATTTGCATCATGCACTACAAGGAAAAGACCTTCTACCAGACGTTATAAAGGAGGTTTTTAGTGTTATAAAATCGGCCAAAATTTACAAAAACACATTTGTTGCGACATCCGATTACGGTTACAGAGGTTTTGGCGATATTTTAACAGAATTTCAACAGAACTAAAAAATTGGGTGGCCGGAGGTTATTATGGATGTTTTTTTCATTGGTGCACTACTAAGGTGTCAACGCACCAGTGCGTGTCATATAGAAGGTGTCCCAGGGCGGTCAAAGGTGCATGCATCGATCCGTTAAGGTATAAAATTGCATCGGGGCACAGTGTTGATGACAAAACACATGATGTCATTCTAATTGGCCTTGGTATTTGTGCGGTGCCCATAGTTTGTCCTAACACACTGGTACATTGAGTTATAGAAATGTACTGGTGCACAGTATCAGATGAACACATTGTTTGTTCTAATCCATATTGGTATTTATGTGGTGCCCATAGGTCGTAAAAATGCCTCAGTGCATAGACTCGCATAAACACACTGGTGCATAGTATTTCACAAACGCATCGAGATTTATAATTGGCATTGGTATTTGTGCGGTGCCTATATGTTGTATAAATGCACCGGTGCGTTGTATCATACAAACACATTGGCTTACAATAACTGACACACACCAGTGTACAGTAACTGACATGCGCCTGTGTTCATTTTGTATTTTTTAGAAACATCGACTTGTGACAGTGCAATTATTGTGATTTTTTAAAATTCGTTATTCATCAAAAGTAAACACATATTATAATAATATTCATATAAATTAATTTTTTATTAATGCATTTTAATGTGATTTTTGTATTGATTTTTTATATCATATCATAATTATTGTGATTTTTTAAAATTCATTACTCATGAAAAGATAACACATATCTTATAACATTATTAATATGAATTAAATTTTTATTAGTGCATTTTAATGTGATGTTTGGATGAATTTGTTATATCATATCATAAAATTTCACATCTCTTCATTATAAAATTTAATCATCCATAAATTTAATCAGTGGTGTTACATTTCATAGCAACAATGGAGAATGCAATAGAATAAATTAAAACACACACACACACACACACATATAATACAGTCTTTGTCATACAAAATGGGACAATTATTGGTATCCATTTTTCTTTCAGTTGGGACACTATGTCTATTACATTAAACAAAATGTCTGATTTCACAGACAAATAAGTGAAAAAATACAATGCCTTGCTTTGATATCCAAACATAGTAATCTTCATTCTTCGCTTGAACTGCTATCACTACTAGAGATACTTCCATGACTTGGGCTATTTTCATGAATGTTTTGTTCATGGTTTTTATCGTTTTCTTCTTCTTCACCTTCCATCTACAAACATAAAAATAAACTGTAATGAGTGTATATAAATTGGTGAGAATAATGAAAATTGTAATATTAAATAATATACATCAATGTAAATAAAAAAGAAATGACGTACCATAGAAACAATTGAATCATGAACTATACACATTATTTCTAAACCATGTAGTATGCCATCTTTCAAGATTTCATCTATTGACACAATTCCATACTTTGTTTCCTACAAGTTTTATACCCCATAAAAAATCATATATTTAATATAAAATATTTTTTTGTTCTATTAATTATAGATGGAGCTAAGTAAAACAAGATCGATAGATGCTTAAAAATTCCGTAATTAATTTCTGATATGCCAACATATACTCACAACCCATATTTAACCCAATGTCAATCAATTTGTCTGATGGTTCTTCTTTGTATGTTAAAACCTTTTTGAATACATTCAATGATGATTTATGTAAAACAACTTAAAAAATACAAAAATGAAATCTACTTAAGTTGTTATAAGGAAGTAGCAATTACTCACGAACTTAGATAGAAACCCTTTTATTCCTTGTCATCTAGTTTTATGTGTTGAATGTGTTCCATTTTCTTTTCTTTTCTGCAAGAAAATACTTGAAAAATAATATTTGATGCTAAATTGTTTATTTATTGTATCTAATGATCGAATAATTCAATGATTGCATATTACATTTGAAGCATGTTGTTGTTGACATGGCTCCTCCTGCGAATCAATTTTTTCCATTTATTTGACCATCTCCTTGTATACCTTTTTGGAAATTCCTACTGGCATATTTTTGATATTAGCATGTTCATCTTTTGAGATTTTCATAATCTTCTTGAAAATGTAACATGAAAATAAATTATTTAATTTTTATATTGATATATGAAAAGTAAATATAACAAAAGTGATATTTATAAATAATTCTAGACAATAATTTAAAGGAATATTACTTTTTCATTCCTTTTTTTTTGTTGTATGTTTTTTCTATTAAAAGTCTAGCATGTCTCATTGACCAATTCTCTGGAAACTCTTCCTGTAGTTTAGATAAAATTTAGTTCTTGGAATCATTGGATTGATTTTTGTATTGTAAGTGGAAAGAACATCTATACATTCGTTCCACTAGATCCCTAAAATTTTTGTAAAAGTTTTTCCCCCTTTCATTAACCTCCAGCACCACACCAGATGAGTTAAGGCGCAATTCATTTTCATTTTCATTTGCATGTTGTACCTTTTTTGTTTTCTTAGAACAACATTCCTTTTTTGAGTAACAAAAATACTGATAACACATCAAGAAAGGGAAAAAAGGAAATTCCTTTGTAATTTTTTTACAAAAAATATTATTTTTGAACTATATGTAATTTAAATAATATTTATTGTTTACTGTGTATCATGCATAGCCACAAAATGACGAGTGTGGTGCGCCATAATGAGATAACGCACCAGTGCCCTATTTTACATATGACTCACTGATTAAAAAAAAAAAATTAAATTTTTTATCACACAGTACATCCGTGGTGCACTGGGATAATCCAACGCACCAATGTGCTAGGCTACGCCTAGTGCACCGATAAAAAGAATTATGTTTTTTTCTTAAATTCACGCAAGGGCCGACATGGATTGGGATCCAACTATGCAATTCATCCCATGGGTTGGATGCCTTAGGCCTATATATAGCAATACAAACCCTATAAATCTAAAATTAAAATCCCTAATTCTGAAATCACAGAAACAAGGAGAATAAATGGCAGAAGCAAAAAGAATGTAGGGTGTAGGTAAAACTAATTTTTTTTTTTTTTTGCTTCTAAAAATGAAAAAAAAATTGAAATTTTTTTTCTTACTGCTTAAAATAAACTGCAAAAAAAGTAAAAAAACAATAAACTTTAATCACAAGATCATTTGAAATTCTATGATACAAGGTTTAAATCACCAGAGGTTTGGAATTCTAATTGTATGAATACTTTTGTTCGAACGTATTTCATTGCTCCACAATGCTCTCGTGCCCTGTTGCTCCATGTATGTCTCCTGCAAATCTTTGGCTGAATTGTTTTGCAAAAATAGTCAAATAATGAAAAGTATTTAGTATTTAAAGGATTTTTCTTATGAAATTAGATTTTCGAAAATATTTTTCTGCACATTTTTCAATTTACCGCTTTTTTTTTCAATTAAAGAAAATAGAGTTACGCTTCTTTTATTTGCAGTTATTCGTCACCAGTGCATCGCTTAATAGCACTGCACATATTCGTCCATCTATAAAACAACACCGATGCGTAGTTTCAAAAATTCGCCGGTGCGGTGATCTGTACATTAGTACCGATAACAAGAAGTCCATTTTTAAGGCACCAAAATTACTTTTAGGTGCGTGCACAAAAATTTATTGTTGATTTTTGTCAAATGCAAGGGAGAAAATATCATAATCATATCGAATGGAAAATTTTTCAAAATCTAGCTCGTTCCATAATAATTCTCAAAGTCCATCATAGAGTTCTCCCTATCCATCTTGAGACATAATATTTACTTCATATTTTATTTATATTTTCATTATATAATTAAATTTATGTTTTTTATCCATGTCAATCATGCGCAAATTAATTAAATGTATAGTGTATACAAATTTGCAAGTTCATGCAGATTCATAATCGAGTTCAGATGCACAAAATATTCAAACAGCTGCAAAACTTCGAAACCTCTTACGAGGAGCAGCATATCACAAAGCACATTTGGTAGATGAAAATGGACAGTCACTTCACCTAGATAATTGTAACAATATTGCATCTTCCAGCCACAATCCTAGGACAATTATGGTAATAATTATAATTCTTTGGTATATTTATTAATGTAATTATTTCAACGTCAAGCCAATTAATCGTGCAATATTGTCAACGTGGTTACTAATTGATACATATATTTTGTACTGATCATGCTCAAATATTATTTTTTAAATTATTAGGGTTCTAGCGATGATGACATATCTACATACCATCTTTCGCTGCACCCCACGACAATGTCAAATCGAGAGAAGACTGAATTAAGCAAAAAAATCGGAGAGGAATGATACGAAGAATTTTTGAATCAACCACCGATTCAATTCCCTCTACATCCATTGTGTCCATGTTAAAATCAATATTTCACTTGACAATTTCTCATTATGTTGATCTCAAAAAAAATGGTGTACTGTATAAAGTTCTTTTTTTTTGTACGTAAGATCATAATAAAATAGTGAAAATTCTAAAGCACATGAATTTATTTTCATTATTTTCTAAACTTTATTATGTTACAACAATTCATATTATTCTAGATTTATTATTTTACAATTATTTAAAATTTTACAAATTTACAAATTTAAATTTTTTAATAAAATCATTTCACATTAATACAATTAAAATTTTACAAATATTTTACATACAATTACAATTACAATTACAAATACAATTACAATTTTACAAATTTAAAATTTACAATGACAATTACAATTTTACAAATTTACATATATACCATTACAATTACAATTTTATAATTTTACATACAATTAGAATTACAATTACATTGATTTTACAATTTTACATATATACGATTACAATTAAAATTTTACAAATATTTTACATATAAAAATTGCAATTAATAGAAATACAATTGCAATTTTCGAATTTTGCATACAATTAGAATTACAAATATTACAATTTTACAATATCATGATCATTTAAAATTAAATTAATTAATAAACATCACGATCATGATAGTCATTGTAGAAACATCATATTTGACAAAAAAACACATTCAAAATCGCTAACATCATCGTGATCATGATCATCTAACAAAACACAATTAGCATTATATAACATCATCACAGCAAAAACATCAAATATACATCTCATATGAAATAAATGCTATCACATACACATCTATCTGTGAACTGCACATTAAATGAACATATTTAACATGACCTAACAATATACACATCATGATGATCACCAACATGTAAATTAAGTACAACTACAACATGAACATAAAATACATGGACTATATATATATATATATATATATATATAATGTCAGAAATATACAACTGTAATATAAATGTCATACATCATCTGGTGGTAGATCATCAATAGCAGTACTAGTTGAGGCCTGCTCAGTCAATGGTGAAGCCTCGACAAGCTTAGTTGATACATGTTGATCATCACGTGCCTGCTAATCTGTACTAGTGCCTCATGATGATTAGGATCAAATATCAGCTGCTCATCATGATGAATGGACATGGTCGATGATCTAGCCTACTCATGATCATCATGATGAATGGACATGGTCAATGGTCTAGCCTGCTCTCCATGATGACTACTTCTTGATTCTAGTGGAGGCTGCTCATCTGGAGTGGCGCGAGGTGAATGATGATTAATCCCTGATTGTGATCATCAGATGATGCGTCGGGGCTGCTCGCAGACTGTCGATCACGTTCCACGTCTCGACCATGCCTATAATGTATAGGGTTACTCCTCAGCTAGGTAACTAAGGTTGCAACTCCTATGACATGCCGCATTAGGTTGTACATGTCATGCGACATGCCTCTCCACATATGTATATAATGTCAGAAATATACAACTGTAATATAAATTTCATACATCATCTGGTGGTAGATCATCAATAGCAGTACTAGTTGAGGCCTGCTCAGTCAATGGTGAAGCCTCGACAAGCTTAGTTGATACATGTTGATCATCACGTGCCTGCTAATCTGTACTAGTGCCTCATGATGATTAGGATCAATATCACCATCATGATTATTTGACATGTCACATTCAGCCTGGACGATGATCATCATGATGAATGGACATGGTCAATGGTCTAGCCTGCTCTCCATGATGACTGCTTCTTGATTCTAGTGGAGGCTGCTCATCTGGAGTGGCGCGAGGTGAATGATGATTAATCCCTGATTGTGATCATCAGATGATGCGTCGGGGCTGCTCGCAGACTTTCGATCACGTTCCACGTCTCGACCATGCCTATAATGTATAGGGTTACTCCTCAGCTAGGTAACTAAGCTTGCAACTCCTATGACATGCCGCATTAGGTTGTACATGTCATGCGACATGCCTCTCCACATATGTATCAATATATCATTGGCCTATATGTCTCTCATAGTAGCAGGCCTAACTCTCGCCTCAACAATCCATGCACAGAGTTGGTCGCAAAAATTCATCCTCAATCTGCTATTAAGCCTACCACACCTAGCAAAAAGCGTTACTAGCACACTAGTAGGAGCAGGTCTCTCTACACTGCCCTCCTGATGATCCTCGACATCTAGCATACCTTGATCGTCATCAAGATCCACACTTGGATCATGTGGTGGTGTTGGCATATCCTCTCCATCAAAAGAGCTAATGTCTACAATATATATACAAGTACGCAAAAATTATTAGACAATTCCATTACACAATTTAATAAAAACAAGTTAAAGAGAATGTTAGAATAAATTTAAATAAAAAAATAATATTACCCCTATCATCCTGCAGCTTATCATCTGTGAAGAGGATGTTGGCACACCCTCGCAAATCCAAATTAGCATAAGGACAGAGGACCATAAAAAAGGGATGCTCATCAACACTCACTAGAAACTCTAGTGCATCTTGCGATATCCTTGCAGAAAACTCAATCTTTCCCTCTTGGGCATCATCTATCCCCACATGTGCATTTGTGCCTCCAACATCGGCCTACGAGGCTGTTGAAAAAAATTAGGCCTTGTCTCTGGAAACCTCTCAAAAAAAAAAAAAAAAAAATATTAAGTAAAAGGGAATTTGACCCTCCCTTGTCCATGAGCATGACGTATATCTAAGGCTGTACAGTACTGCCACAAAAAAATGGTACACCACCTGACAAGTCGTGGCTCTTGTACTAAAGAATCAACATAATATAGAAGTGGGAAACTAATGTGTTGCTCGTCATTGGCGTTGTGTGAAATGGTCGAACTAAAAAGTGAGAGGCACCTCACCTCCTCACTAGCAAATGCAGCAATACGTAACTCACCTCCAGAGACCTAAAAATATAAAGGAGATGGTATATCTCCGTTTATGTATCTCTGGGAGTACACCAACTGAATCCCTGCTACATAGCCAACTGGAACCTCTGGGAACAAGAGAAAATCCACCCCTCTCCTCAATAGCGCTGTAATGAAATATATGTCCTCCTCAGTGGGCATGTACCACTGGTTAGGACCAGCTCAGAAAGCCTATAGATGGGCATTCCACCTATGGATAAGATGTGTCAAAAACAAACCATGGCCCTTTAGGGAAGTAGCTTCCTCATATAACTTGAGGATGCATACCTTCCTTAAGAGCCCCAAGGTAGCTGCTATAATAGGGCAACGGTATGCATCTCTCTCCCTCTCTCATGCCTCCCATAGGCGAACCATGTTATATTCCTATACACCCTCTATAGGAACTCTTGTATTATTATTTTGCATCTTAGAAATAAATTAACAACTATGTTTTTCTTTCTAGGCTTGTCTAAGATAATAATATTAAATTATTGTAGTAATAAAATCCATCAAGTAATTCTACCATTAGCTATAGGTTTGTTCATTAGATAATGAATGAAAAAATTATAAATATGAATGAAATTTTCCTATCTAGTGATGCAATTCTTAAACTTGTTGATAGCATGAAGTACTGCTAAAAACTCCTTTTCAGTAACTATGTAATTCAACTCTGCAAGAGTTAAATTTTTTCTTGTATAAGAAAGTACACAAGGAGTTATGTTTGTTTGTCCTAGTACAACCCCTAAACATGTATTTCTAGCAATAGTAGAAATATCAAATAGGAGGGACCAATTTGGCCCTCTTAAGATAAGTGCTTAAGAATTTTTTTTGTTTTAATGAATACAAAATTGTTTGGCATACAAAATCCCAATGAAATTCAAAATCTTTGGCTAGTAATTTAAAATGTTGTGAGGCAAGTTTTGTGGATTTTTTTATAAACCTCTTATAAGAACCTATAAATTTTCTCTCTTTAATTCTCTGTAATCTATAAAAACTCACCATTTACCATTTTTGGCATAATAACTAGTGGAGGAACCCACTGGCTATTGGAAATAGGATAGACGAATTTTAAATTTAGCATTTTTTCTTGTTTTTCCTTTACTATTTCCCCTAAATTAGGATTCATCCTTATTTGAGGTTACTTAATGGGCTTAGTATTCTCATGTATGTATATATGATGTGTTAGAAAATTAAATATTACAGAGCAATGAAACACATAAACTATGTAGAAAACACAAGCACACAAAACACATAAAACCAGAGAGACACGGATATACATGGTTCACCCAGTTTAGGCTACGTCCACCCCGAACAGCTAGTCATTTCTTTCTATTATCCAGCAAAATGAAGAGACACAACCTACAGCCGATCCGGTGTAATATCCTCTGTTCTCTCTCACAGTCTCCCTCTCTGTTTCTCGCTCTAAGAATACACATACCATACACAGCCGCAATACAATACCCTCATAAAAGCGAGGGGTTTCCTTCTAGGGCAAAAAACTCTAAACTAAACATAACTTCTACCGTCAGATCATCTGCCTAATGAACGGCCCAGATTAACTAGAAATTACTATACTTTTATAAGGCAATTTTACATCTGTTCTTAGCTTCGGTGGTGCTGCCCCCGAAACCCCTCGCTAGGGGGGGGCTCCATAAAGTCACAACCACCCACCTAGACCCCCAGAAAACATTTAATTTTGGGTGGCGTTACCACCCCAATTAAGGTACATGGGTCCAACGTTGTGATACAAAATAAAAAAGATAATCAAGCTCCACACCCAACAATCTCTCACTTGGAGACTAATTGTAGCAACTCCACCGCTGCTTCATTTGCTAGACAATGAATCCTCTTCGGACTTGGTTGTTTCTCACCATCATCGTCATCCTTGAAGACCAATTGAAACTGAGCATATTCTCAGTTTCTCCCTAGTTACAACTTTTTTTAGCATATCTGCAGGATTCTGGCTAGTGTATATCGTTTCGAGCTTCAACTGTCCATCTTCCAATACTGACCGTATGAAATGGTACTTGAGTTGTATGTGTTTAGTCCTAGAATGAAATGTGGAGTTATTTGCAAGATGAATGGCACTTTGGCTATCACTGTATAACGTGCACATATCATGCTTGTTACCCAATTCATACATAAAACTTTTTAACCAAATCATTTCCTTACTAGCCTCTGTAGCAGCAACATACTCTGCTTCTGTTGTTGAAAGTGAAACAACACTCTGGATTTTTGAAACCCAATTGACAGTTGTTCCACCTACAGTAAATACGTATCATGTAGTTCTCCTCCTGTTATCTCTGTCACCTGTCATATTTGCATCAACATGTCCCTATAGAGTAATGTTTCAACCACCAAAGCATAATGCTTGATTTGTGGTACTTCTCAAATATTTGAGAATCGATTTTACTGCCACCTAATGTTCTTTTCCTTGATTGTTCATGTACCTTCTTAGAACTCCCATTGCATGTGCAATATCAAGCCTTTTGTAGACCATTGCATACATTAAGCTTCCAACTGCAGATGCATATGGAAATCTGGACATATATTCCATTTCTTCGTGTATCTTGGGGCACATCTCCTTACTAAGTTTGAAATGGCTAGCAAAAGGTGTACTAACTGGTTTTGCATTCTGCATATTAAATCTTTTCAACACCTTTTGTATGTACTCATTATGAGACAGTTTTAATTTGCGATTTTTCCTGTCTCTAGTTATTCTCATACCAAGGATTTGTTTTGTAGCTCCCAAATCCTTCATTGCAAATGAATTTGTCAATTTTATTTTCAGCACATTTATTTCCTGCATGTTAGACCCTACAACAATCATGTCATCTACATACAATAACAATATAATATAGCTGCCATCATTTTGCCTTTTTAGATAAACACAACGATCAGAGTGACATCTAATATAACCTTGTTCAGACATAAACTTGTCAAATTTTAGATACCACTTCCTTGGAGCCTGTTTGAGGCCATAAAAGCTCTTCTTTAACCTGCACACTAATTTTTCTTTCCCTTTGACCTCATATCCTTCTGGTTGCTCCATATATATCTCTTCCTCCAAATCTCCATCAAGAAATGTTGTCTTTACATCTAACTGTTCAAGATGTAAATCTTCTGTTGCTACAAGACTTAAAATAGTTTTGATTGAAGTCATCTTAACAACAGGAGAAAATATTTCATCAAAATCAATACCTTTCTTCTGTGCAAACCCCTTCACCACAAGTCTAGTTTTGTACCTCTGTTTTCATCCATCTTCTTCCTTCAGCCTGTAAACCCATTTCTTCTACAATGTAGTTTTACCTACAGGCAACCTGACTAAGTCCCAAGTATGGTTATGCACTAAGGAGTCCATCTCTTCTTCCATGGCTAGCTCCCACTTCTTCCTGCTTTCAACTTGCATTGCTTCTTCATAACATTCATGTTCACCAAAATCAGTCAACAATAAATAATATAATGAGGGAGAGTATTGTTCAGGGGGTCTACTTATCCTGGTAGATCTTCTAACACCACTTTTAGGTTTTTTAGGTTCCTGTTGTTGTTGTGGTGGTTGTTGTTGTTATTGATTATTATTATTTTTAGGCTCCTTTACTTTTTCTGTGATCTCATCAAGAATTGTGTATACTTTGTTTTATTTTTCCTATTTCTTTTCTTGCAACTGATTCTTATACAATACCTTTTCATTGAATATTACATCTCTAGTCCTAATGATTTTGTGATTTTCATAATCATATAAGCGATAACCAAAATCATTAACACCATATCCAATAAAGGTACATTTCTTTGATTTTGCCTCAAGCTTGGTTCTATTTTCTTTATTAATATGGACAAAGGCCTCACAACCAGAAGGCTTTAAAAAAGATTAGTTTAGATTTTTACCTGTCCAGGCTTACTCTGGAATACCACCATCCAAGGAACTTGAAGGCCCTTTGTTTATTATATAAACAACAGTATCTACAACATTTTCCCAAATTTGTAAAGGTAATCCTTCATGCAATCTCATGCACCTTGCATGCTCCATGATTGTTCTGTTCATTCTTTCTGACACACCATTTTCTTGTGGTGTTCTTGGAACTGTCTTTTCTCTGCGAATTCCATGCTCTGAATAGTACCTATCAAACTCTTTGCTACAATATTCACCTCCATTGTCTGATCTGAGACACTTCAACTTCCTTCCTGTCTCAATCTCAACCAAAGCTTTCCATTTCTTGAAAATATCAAATACATCAGATTTATTCTGAATACAATAAATCCATGTTTTTCTAGTTGCATCATCAATAAAAGTAACATAATAATGAAAGGAAGCAAGAGATGATACCTGAGAAGGTCCCCATACATCTGTATGCACCAGCTCTAATTTTTCTCTCTTCTTTTCTTTACCAACTCTTAGAAATCTGACTCTCTTCTGTTTTCCATAAATGCAATCCTCACAGAAATCCAAATCAACATTCTTCAAACCCGGCAGCAAATTTCTTGAGTGAAGAATCTTAATCCCTTTCTCACTCATGTGTCCGAGCCTATGATGCCATAATTCTGCATCTACTCCTTTGGAAGTTAAAGGATTAATAGAGTTATAAATACCATTGCATAAATACAATGTACCAACCTTTTCTCCTTTTGCTATTACCATGGCTCCTTTGGTGACCTTCCAAGTTTTATCTGTGAAAGTTGTTACACAACCTTCACCGCCTAACTGCCCTGTTGAAATGAGATTTTTCTTCGGATCTAGAACATGCCTTACTCCTTTAATAGCCATTGGTTTCCATTCTGTTTTTTTACAAGAACATTACCCATTCAAACAATTTTACAGGGTTTATCATCACCCAAACAAACTTGTCCAAAATCTCCTTGAACATAGTCATGAAAATATTTCTTATCAAGTGTGGCATGGAATGAAGCCCCTGAATCTGCAACCCAAGAATCAGTAACATTTTTGAAAGAAATAATCAAAGCATCTTGTAACACGTCACCTGTCACATTTGCTTCATGATTGTTTTCTTTCTATGCATCTCCTTCTTTTCCATTCCGAGATCTACAGTCTTTCTTTAGGTGTCCTTTCTTTTGGCATTTCTAGCACACTATCCACGATCTAGACTTGGATCTCCCTTTCCTTGATTTACTGCGATATCCTAAGCTCTTTCATCTTTCCATTTTTCTTCTCCTAGACTCTGCACTCAAAGAATTACCCGATGTCTCACCGGAGCTTTTCCGTCGCATTTCCTTGCTAAGGATAGCACTGAAAACATCATCAAACTTTAAAGTACTAGATCCAGAGACAAAGTTACTAATGGCCATAACTAAACCATTCCAACTTTATGGAAATGAGCACAGAAATAAAAGAGCCCTAACTTCATCATACAATTTTACCCCTACAGAACTTAACTGACTGGTAACTATATTAAAATCATTTAAATGGTCTGTAACAGATCCCCCTTCCAACATCTTCATATTGAAAAAACATTTCATGAGAAATACCTTGTTTGAGGCTGAGGGTTTTTCATATAATTTCACCAATGCCTTAATCAAACCCTCTGTTGTTGTTTCCTTTGAAATATTGAAAGCTACCGACACCGAAAGGCACAACCGTACTATTCCGAGTTCCTTTCTATCGAGAATCTCCCATTTTGCGTCTGTCATAACCGTCACCTTCTTTTTTTTTCCACGCAATGTTAGGTACAGATCTTTCTGATACAAATAATCTTCCATCTGCATCTTCCACAGAGGGAAGTTTTGGCCGTTAAATTTCTCGACCCTAAACTTACCATCTTCTGCCATTGCTCCCACTCAAACTAGGAACCCTTCTTTCCTGTGAGTTTATTAGCGAAATAGACCTTTGGCTCTGATACCATTTGTTAGAAAATTAAATATTACAGAGCAATGAAACATATAAACTATGCGGAAAACACAAGCACACAAAACACATAAAACCAGAGAGACATAGATATACGTGGTTCACCCAGTTTGGGCTGCGTCCACCCCGAACAGCCAATCCTTTCTTTCTATTATCTAGCAAAAACGAAGAGACACAACCTACAATAGATCCGTTGTAATATCCTTTGTTCTCGCTCACAGTATCCCTCTTTGTTTCTCGCTCTGAGAATACACATACCATACATAGCCACAATACAATACCCTCATAAAAGCGAGGGGTTTCATTCTAGGGAAAAAACCCTAAACTAAAGATAACTTCTACCGTCAGATCATTTTCCTAATGAATGGCCCAGATTGACTAGAAATTACTATACTTTTACAAGGCAATTTCACATCTATTTTTAGCTTCGGGTGCATTTCCCCTGAAACCCCCCGCCAGGGGGGGGGCTCCATAAAGTTGCAGCCACCCCCCCCGCGAACCCCCGAGGCAGCGTTTAATTATGGGCAGCGCTGCCACCCCCATTAAGGTACAGCGGTCCAACACTGTGATACAAAATAAACAAGATAATCAGGCTCGACACCCAACATGATGCATGAATATATCTATGAATTCTCATGCAAAAAATAAAGAATATTTGTGTAGCATTTTAATCAATTGATATTTTTGGATATCTCCAAAGTTATCTTTAACGTTTAAAGTTTTCCATAGACTAATTTCCACAGAACTATTATGAAGTTTTTCCATAGCATTCAGTGACAAAAAATATTGAAGAGTTGAAAAACATTCAAACTTATAATTTTCTTGAACATCTCTTTCTAACATATGCACACAATAATTTTGTTTAAAATGTTGAGAAAAATCATGGTTATTAATAAGATTCATTAATTGATTCACCACGTCATTTTCTTTAATAGACATTTCTTGTGCTATAGTTAAAGCAAGTTGTACATATTCATATTCTTCTTCTTCATCTTCAATCCATTCTTCATTTTCAATTTGAGTTATTACTCTTTCTAGAGGATATAATGTAATATTTTTCTTACATCTTCTAATATACCCTATGGTATTATATTATACATATATCCTAATTATAATACAATAGGTGTATGTATGTATTGTTATTTGTCATAACATTTATTATTGCACCTAATCAATTGATGTGTTATGGATTGCAACATTATTAATGTGTTTTTTCACAATGGGACTCCATGGATCAAGATAATTGTATATAGTAGTTTTTCCCATCATAAATTCATCTATTTTTCCAATGAGTTGAACTTTTTAAATTTATTTTCTTTTTTTCAGCATGGTTTTTTTATATGCAATTGCTTGATTGTCTTTGCATAAATTGGAATATTCTTTATTTCTTGTATTAAAATAAATTTAATGTAAATATTTAGTATCTCATCTAACATATTGTAATTTCGAAAAATAAATTCTTTCTCTATACCTTTATGTATTTGTAATCTCTCTAGGAAAAGAAGGTTTTTTAAGGACACAAAGAGTTGTTTTATGAGAGGACTAAGAGGAATTGGTCTGATTTTTTTGTCATCTATTTAAGTAGGAATTCCTTCCTTTTCAAGAACCTTTTCCTCTTTAATAATCTCTTCCTCTTTATCATATTTGATGGCAATGGGATTCTTTCTTTTCTAAAACTCTCTCTGATCTAAGATGGTTATAATTCAAATCAAGAGGAGATATCATATGATTTTGGATGTTTTTTACTTCAACACTATATGTGGATTGTTGATGTACTTTATTGTGTGGGTTTAGAAGTGGTGTGCAAGTAGTTGAGTGGGTATTTAAAGTGTTTGAGTAGGTGTTAATGGGAGAGTTTGACAAGTAGCCAATTGTGGTTGTAATTGAGGTTGTGGTGGAGGTGGATGGCATCGTTGTTCAGATTGAAACTGGGAATATTGAGGAAATTAAGGTAAATATGGGAAATGTTTTGGAATCCTTCCATAAGATCCTTGCCATCCTTATTGAAAATATGGATTTTGGGGTTGATGTGGCCAAGTTTGCTAAGAAATTGGAGCATTCCAATTATTTTGATATTTTTGAGATACATTTTAGTAAAAATCACATAAAAACAATTTAGTCAAAGTGTTTCGAACCATCTAGTTTGTTTCATCTTCAGGGAAAGATGAAACAGATAATGGAATTAGATTAAATCTATGTAATCTATTTAAAAATCATCTATTTAATCTAATGCCATGATTTGGTTCTTCATCTTGCCTTGAAGATGAACCACACTATATGGTTAAAAAACATCTAAAAGTTTTTATGTGATTTTTTACCAAAATATCTCTCAACATTCATAATATGGATCACATAGGCCGAAGTCCAGATTGACAAGGATTCCAAGGCCTTTTTGGGTATATATAACAAAGTTTTTGTAGAGTTTGATTACCCCCATTACCATCTTGATAAATTTCCTTCAATCTTGGTAGTGATGGGAAATATTTTATAGCACGTGATTTTGCACAAATGACAATTTTTTGTGTTATCAAGTGAACATTCTCTTAATGCATGCTTCTTTTTACACATTGGAAAAAATATATAGAAAGAAACATTCTTAATTTTTTTCTTATTTTGCATTCTTGACATATCTATTTATTCATTGAAATCACCAAGAATGTTTGTTTAAAATTGATTATAAAATTACCAAGTTCAACTCAACTTATTGATCCTACTGTTGATTTACTTACTCCTGCCATAGCTGGATCTCTTGGAATTATGCCATATTTTTTCCTTCCTCTTGATATGGGTTTACATAATTCATATATTTCTTCAAATGACAATTGGGATAAATCCCCTTTTCCCATTATATTAAGGATACTGATTCACTTATCTCTGATTGCTCCAAATAAGAGGGCTTATATTGTGTCAAATCCTAAATTATGTAATTTCTACCTCTTAACACTATACACAAATATTTCTACAAGATCCTCAAGGCTATCATAATTTTTTTGGCTCAATTTAAATATTTTCTCTTTAATATCATGTTGTATACAATAGTCATTAATTTTTTCTAAAGAGAGTCTTCTCATATCATCCCACAACCTCATAGAGTTATTAACTAGTCCTATGAACCACATAAGAGCTCTATATTTCAATTTAGTTGGAAAATTTTTAATTTTTTTTTATGGTAAGTAAGTAATCATAGGATATACATGATACTTCAAATTCAAAAAGAAAGGTTTCTAGGTCTTATGTTCTCATACAGTAGAAGTTAGGAAGTACATATGGAGAGATGTTCTTCATACTAACATTTGTATCAATACCTTGAATAGGAAATCCATGAAGATCCCCTTCCTATTCATCTCCATATTCACCTCATCCTCTTCCTCCTCCACAACCTCTTCCACCTCCTAGAGGTCTTCCTTCTCGTCCACCACTTCAACTTGGTGTTCTTTTGCCTCCTCCTCCTCCTACTAATGTTTCATGTCCACTTGGAGGAGGAAATACTTCTCCTTCACCTTCCTCCATTGAACCCTCAAAGCTAAGGTAATAAAGTTCTTCAATTGGATTTTCTTTTTTGATTCCTCTATCAATGGTATTTAGAATAAATTTCCTTCTTCTTCTTATTCAATAGTTACTTCAAGTTATTTTCCATAAGTTTCTCTCCTATTGTAGAAAGAGAAATAATGGCTTCAATTAAATATGTTGGTTCATCTACAATTGACTCTATTGAAGAAGTTGGCTCTTCTATGGTTCCAAACTTATATATTTGAAGCTTAAGAAGCCTCCTTCTACCTGTATGAGTGGGAATTCTCGATGTGGATGGAGATATGACTCTTCATTTACCCTGTGATCTAGTGAATGTGGTAGATAGTTGTGGAATTAAAGTTCATCCTCTAACAAATCTCTAAAAAATCTACGTCTAGGCTCTCTTTCCCTATACATGTGTTATAAAATGAATTAAATTGGCTTAATGAAACTAAATGAAATGAAATTCCACAAATGTGATTAGGAGTAACCTCCCAATGTGGTGCATAGGTTCTTACCTCTAGTCTCACCCTTCATCCTAGCTAAATTTGTATACAATAAAAGTCATTCTAAATTGAAAGTTGATTTCTATGTGTACTTCCCCACATGCCAAAAATGTTAATTTAATTGTTCTTTAAACTACATTGCCTTAAAATATCAATCCAATTAAGTAAAATTGTGAAGTACACCACATAATATATGCTAGGAGTTTAACTTGCAATTCTAATAGAAAAGAAACAAATACTATTATGCAAATAGATGATTGATCTATTAAAATCTTAGTCTTGAAAATAATGAAATCTGATTATGCAAAATTTCAAATGATGTAATTCTAGAAAAGAATGGAAATTCTATAATGTAATGAAGTTCATTCCAAACAAAGCACACATATTTGAATATAGATTATCTTATTAGACTAGACTAGAGTAGCATGTAATGCTTCTAAGATCAACTTCACATTTCATTTATGTTGAGTAATTATGGGCTATTTTTTGTTATTATTTCTCATGGAAATGTGATAATGGGCTATTTTTGGTCGTTGTTTCTCATGGATATCTAAAAATTCTTTGCTTGATTTCTTCTGTCATTGAGATTTATGTATAAATATTACTACTTCAAGATTGTTCACGGTTTGTAATATATATATATATATATATATATATATATATATATACTATTTCATTTCCAAAATAGAAACATAATTGTGATAAAAATTATGTTTTACTATATTCCAAAATTTTAATTTAAAAAAAAAATCAAAATTTGGCATCTTATATGTAGTACCACTATCTTATTTCTTTATGTATCTTTCATCAATTATAGTTTTAAAAACATGAATTAGAAAGGTTTTTAAGAAAAAATTCTTTTAAAAAAATTGATGCAACTAATTTTAAAACCTTAATCTCCATATATATATATATATATGTTCAAATGTTCATATTACCTCGCATCTAAACACAAATTATATATCAAAAAAGAAAAAATAAATTTACATGGAAAATATATAAACAATTTTACTTCCAACTTAAAAAAAATAATAATATATATTTATGTGATAAATTGAAGAAAATACATAAAATAATTATATTATAAAAATATAAAAACAATAGCAAACATGCCAAACATATTATATCAATATCTTGAAAAACAATATCATGATAACAATAATAATAGAACAACAACTAATGAATATCCTATCCTCCCAAGGAATTTTACTTAGCACACATAGTCCATATTCCAAAAATAATTGAGGAAGCCCGACATATATCATGATAATAATAACAGTAGCTAATGAATATCCTATTCTCCCATGGGATTTTACTCAGCACACATAGTTGACATGCCAGAAAGAGATATCAGCAATTTCAAATGATACAGGAAGATCGATGATGGCATCCCTGGAGAAACCTGGAGCAATGGGACCATCCATACCTTGGAGCACTGGTCGATCTTTAGGATTTTTGAAGCTGAGCTGAAGAACTATATTTTGAGCATTACAAGATTTACACTTATTACTCACTTGATAAAAATATGTAGTCGGATTCCTACCGGTGCCAATAAGTCTTGAAGTTTCCCTCACAGTCAACTCACATCCATCATTTCCACCCTCCTCGTTGGGCTCAATACTGGAGACTGGACCTAGAAGCAATACCCACCAAAAAAAAATAACCAGGTCAACTTATATTAAAACTGGGAACAAATGGTCATTTTAATTTTAAAATTAGGCATTCTATTCTTAACATACTGCGAAAAATTTATCATAAAAAATGAACTAATACTTAAAAAAAAAATTAGAAGAAGATCAACGTTTAAGAAAGTATTTTTTTCATGTTAAAAAAAAAACCCTAAACGTACCATAAGAAAATGAGCTATTAGAAGAAGATGAGCGTTTAAGAAAGTTTTTTTTCCATCTTTAAAAAACCCTAAACGTACCAGCTTAAAAAAAGAGCTAAAAACATTTCAATAAGAATTAAGAATACACGTACCAGCTAGTCTGATGGCTGTGACAAGATGACGACTCCCAACCATAAGAGAAAACAAAACAATAAACTGAAGTTGGTATTTCATCTGGCAAACTGTAAATGCCATATCTTCTGTTTGATTTAGACAGAAACTCTCCTTCAGAAACAATAAGATATCAAATTAGATCATGTCAGTGGTCTTAAATAGATATCAAATTATATCATTGTAGCCCCATTACTAAGAGTTCATTATATTTTCAAATATGAATTAGTATTATTTTATTATAATAATCATAATTTTAGGTATTGTTTGGGCATCTCACTTGGTAATTTAATTCCTCAAAAGTGATTTCTATTCACAATTTCTAATTCAAATTTTTATTAATATTATTAAAAAATATTATAATTAATTTCATTTTATATAATTAGTAATTATTAAAAGTCCTAGGCTTAAAATTCAACCAAATCTAACAACTTTATTTCGAATAAGTTGATTTAAAATTTAATTTATTTAATTTATTGGGATTAGTTTATTATATAAAAGATTTTAAAAGATGTCATAAAGGGCATTAATTTTTTGCAATTCATTTATTATATAAAGGATTTTATAAAATGAGATAAGGGGCATTTATATTTTTCATTTTTATGTGGTAAAAAATGTTTGGAAAAGTCGATATAAAGTATATAAAAGGTTAAAAATAAACTGTGTTAAAAATTTCGATTATAGAATTTGGATCAAATTTTAATTGATTTTTAAGACAACCTAAATAAATAGATTTTTGAAAAAAAGAATTACATAAAACAAATTTTAATTTTTTGAAAACCCCATCTTCATTAAAAACAAATGAAGTTGTACAATATATATATATATATATATATATATATATATATATATTTTAATTAGATTGAGTCAAAGCTATGAAATAAAAATGCTTCTAACAATTTAACTACCTAAAGATTGTGGAAAACTTACTCAAGCTTAGACATTCCTTAAAATAATATAATTCTCCCAAAATTGACTTCTATTCTTAACCTCTCCCCTTCTAATAATACTTCTCTCCCATTGTAATAATACTTCATATAATCGTAATATGTCAATATTGTAGATGATCACTCATGCTGTTATATTAATATTTTCTATATTAAATATTCAAAATGATAGTATGGTAATGGCTTATTTAATTATTGTAATATTTCATATTTCATATTATAAATATTATTATAATTAATTTCTTTATTGACTTCAATATGAATTTTTTTAAATAATTATCTAAATGTATTTTTTAAAACTATTTAAATTCTTTGAAAAAAAAAATTAATAATTTAATACATGACAAAGAAACTATTTAGAGTTAGTGATTTGATTTACCTTAGGCACCCTATTTAAATCAGGGGAAGTAGGTATTCATAGTTTTTCCATGAGTTATCTGGTCTACTTGAGTTCAATGACCAAAGTGACATGTTGAGTTCTCTTGAGTATAATAGTAACTATATATAAAAAAAAATTGTTACATCAAGCCATTTATATTATTTTAAAATAAATAAATAAATATATATATATATATATATATATATATATATGTGTGTGTGTGTGTGTGTGTGTGTGTGTGTGTGTGTGTGTGTGTGTAGCTCTTGCTCTATTACTTCAGAAACTAGACCAGTAGCATAGATTCAAAATATTAGATCGTCAATATTATTCATTATCTGAGAGTTTGATAAACAAAAACCATTCCTAGCATAGAAAGTAAAATTTATATTCATGAGCATACTGATAACATTGAGTAAGAGTTTTTCTACAAATTATTGGATCTCTTGGGCTTCATTGTGGATGGGTATCTCATTGGACTAGTATTTCTAACTAGCTCTCATTATCAGAGGATGAAAAGTCAAGGTTTTTAACGTTTTTTAGTTGTTGGAAAGAAGTGTTATTTTTCTATTGATCTTATCAAATTTAGCTAATAACTCAGCCATGCATATGGTCAGTTCTTACTATGTTTCTTCCCTATAAGTGAGGACCCTTCCGATTAAGGTTTTTATGTGCCACTAGAGAGTTACAGTCCACATTTATGTTATGGTTCACATTATGAGGTAGCCCTGGCCCTAGTGGAATTCCCTACATTAGGAATTCATTCCCCCATTTCTGGTTCTATATTTATGTATGGCATAAAATATATTGACTGAAAAACCTATTCTTCCATGTCCCAAGCAACGCTTTGAATATTTGTAGGGATTATATCCTTTTAGCATTACATGGTTCCCTTGGTAGTTGTAGTTGTTTGAGCCCACATTTTTTGGGTAGAATAATGAGGGGAGATACCAAGACATCCTATTTTTCCATTCCACCAAGGAGTTGAAAATTGGTGCCTAACAATACTAAAAGGAAGGAAACAGAGGGAGGAGTCCAAGTGAGGGGCTTACGTAAGGGATCTAGGTAAGGAAAATTTCAATCAAATCAAGTGTCTAATCTATGGGGAAGGGAACGAGTATTATACCTGAGAAGGTGAATCAAATTAAGGGGAGGCATGAGAAAAAAATTCAAAGTGTTAGAGAGTCAGTAATTAATAAGTGAAAGAATATAAGTATGGGAGGGAATATGCAAGAGTTAGAGATAACATAGAGTATATAACTAGGGGAGAGTAAGCAATTCACCTAAGAGAAAATATCAAGCCCCTCAAAATAATTAAGCCTAGAAGGAAAAAAATATTGGAATCCCTCAAAGCCAAAAATCGAATTAAATGTAGTGTAGAGGATTTCTAGAATTGAAGCATAATTCCAAATAGTGATGATGATAAAAACAAACCTACATTCCCTGATATTGATAGATTGTTCTTCTTGAAGAGTTTGTAGCCAGGGAAGATTACCAATCCCACATTCCTCGCCAGTTCCGTGGAGCAATCTTTTTGAACCAACAACACCATCCCAACTCCTTATAGTCCATGGTTATCAATTTATAATAATGCAACCATCACTAAGACTTATGTGCTTTACCTTATATATCCATCCCTTAGGATTATGCTTTTGTTTTTCACAATAACCATTATGAGTCCTGAAATTCCCCTACATGTTAAGATCGAAATTGAGTGTACAATTCCAAAACTTCACATGGTAGAACACATGACCACTAAAATTTTCCTTAAACATGTTTGCATGAGTTCCATGATGTGGAGTATGAGAGGCCATGAAGGTTGACAATAAAAAGAAACTTGCTTCCTTCTTTTGTGCTTGTGACACCCATCTCGAACTAGGGAGAGATACCTTCCTTGAACACCCTCTATGGAAAATATGGTCTTGATTTGTTATTTATTTGTAGGAAACCCTTAGTTGGTCTAGGATGTGTTTATTTTAGTTGACATAAAGAAATTCAATTCTCCATTATATTTTAGTCCTATATTGGTGATATTTTTCGCTTATTTATTTCCATTTCTTAATACATGCATAGGAATGGAGGCGATAATTTTAGCAAATTCTCCATGATTCTTTCTAGATTAGTTATAAGCCTCCAAATCTTGGTGAGTTTCACTAGATTCGAGTCATTCTATATTTTTTTTACATTGTATTCGTGATTTTGGAGTCCCCTTCATTTATTTTTTTTGGATATTTAGTAGGTTTCTTATAATTAGCCCTTGCTCTAAAGCATCAAGCTCATATGCATTATTGGTGTCATTTACAATTGATCTTGTATATATGTAAATAATCTATACCTTCTCATTTCTAAAGTCTCATCCATAGCTAGATGAGACTACTTTGCCTTTAGAGCCTCCATGAAATTCATTTTCAAAAATTTCTATGGAGGGGGAAACCATTTATTAGGACATGAATAATTAGGATTAGGGGTGTAATGTTAATTAGAAAAGGCATATTGTTGTAGTCTTAAGAATTTAAGCATGTTGAACTCCTTTGAGTAACATTCCCAATCTTGATTTGTCCATGGAGTGATTACAACATATTCCCTTACTTTCCCTAGAATTGAGTACCAAATGATATTTAGATCCATAGGTTTTTATTTGAATATTATTATGTTGCATTTATCTTAGACTTTCCATCCGATGAATTGTGGGAAGAGTTTCTAGGTTCATTTTAAGATGATATTGTTGAAGGGTGTTTATTTCTACTATTCAATTGTGGAGTGTATGCTATCCCTTCTTCTATCTATTTATTTTAGGATTATTTCCAATCAGTCACATAGTTCTAGAGAACCTTTACATTAATTTAGAAGGTGTTCAACTCTTTTTATATTTTTCATGCATAGGTCACACCTGACTGGGCCCTAGAGCCCTTTAATTGATAAAATTTTAGTATTTAATTTTTCAGGAATAACCTTATGAAGAAATTTATTTTTGGATAAAACCAGTGCAAATGTGTGGCCAAACCCTGGTTATTTTAGGGTCTAACTGTGAATGGTGGGCACATGGAAGGTTGGTGGAGGGGAATACGTTTACATTTGATGGTGGCTAGCTGCCATTTTGCATCCCAAGGTCACCACTTGGAAACTATTGAGGAGGCCCCAGTAACGAAAATACTGTTGGGATTTATCCTCCACTTTCCATGGGTTTCGCTCTACTGGTGCTGAGTGTTCTTTGTGTCAAAAGGTAGGTCTTTTCCATCGAGTGGGTGAGGTTACACGAGGGAGGTGATTTGGTGGGTTTATAGCAAAGGAGGTGCTCATCCTCATGTTTTTTTTTGGCGAGCATTTAATTTGTCCTATTTGTCTGGGTTTTTTCAGTTTATTGTGTTAACTGTATTACCGAGCTCGGGTTTTACTGGAGGTTACGGTCATGGGACTCTTGTTGGAACACCTTAACTGTGATGTTGGCGATATTACCAGGTTGGCGTTTGGGAGTTGGGACTCAAGGTCAGTAGAATGGTTAAAAAAAATGAGTTTTTCGACCTAGAACTAGTAGCGAAGGATATTTTTTCAGTTTGGGGGATGGAGCCAACAAAGCTGAATCTGGCGTAGGTAACTCTTACACCTAGGTCTTTTACTGGTAGGGAAAGTGTTGATAAGTTGAGGTGGAGTCTGGTGGAGGGCTTTAGTCCATCAGAGGATATTGAATAAGAGGTGCACAGACATGCATAAGGTCTAGAAAAAACCATTGGAAGGTCAACATGAAGTTCTTTTGTTGGAAATTAGATCTATTGGTTTCTCTAAAATCCCACAAGTAAGTTTTATTTCAATGAGGAATTCAGTTATTCCTATTTTTCCTTCTAGGGGTTTGGAGGATATTGTGTATGGCATTGGTTTTTACTCAAAGGAGAGTCTAAAATATTTTTTCATTTATGGGGTTATTGTTGAGGTTCTGGGGAAGTCTGGACTGGGGCCTGGTTGGGAGGCTTTGAAAAATCGATTCAGAGTGTTGGGTTTTGGTTTGTTCCTTCCCTGGTTTTCTTAGAGCTATCTGGAGTAGGATTTAAGGAGGTCAGATGGGTGACACAAGATTATTTTGGTAGTATTGTATATAGTGAGGTGTTAGGGTCTCCTATCGGTCATTTGGAGATTTCTAGGGGTCTCTTGGGGATAAAAAGTGAAGAGAAAGTGTGAGAGAAGTGCATTAATATCACAATGGGATATGAAGGGGTGCAAACAGGTCCTCTGCTTCTTGGTGATGGGATTATAGTAGGCTTGGAACTAGGGAGAGGGGTTTCTAGTCCAAAATATATAGAGGAAGCTTCGAATGAAAGGGTGCACACCACAAATATATCGGTGCAATCAGGAGGTCACACAGGGACGAAGCATAAGGAAGGTAAGGTGATAATGGAAAGTCTTGAGTGCTCAAATTTGGTGTTTGGGGTCAATATTCATATTAACAGTGTGATGGCAACGTCAAAATCCATTCTAGTGGGTAGAACTCAAGGGAAATTTTTCACAGCAGAGTACATTTTATATTAAATTGAGAACAATTGGGGTGTGACTCTAGACAGGGAAGTGGAAGTCATTACATTATCGAATAGCTAGTTTATGCTCAATTCTAGCATGGTGAAACCCTGGAATGGTTCATGGTGATAAATTGGCGTTTTGGTATAGCATAAATACTCTTTAAACTATGGATGCAAATATTTGATTCTAAATGGGAAAGACTAGACAAAATTCCTATGTGGGTTCATCTTCCCGCACTGCCTCCACACTCTAGACAATGGATGTCTTTTGGGTTATTTGGAATAGTATTGGCACATTTTTGGATGCATATATGTTGTTTCTGGAGACAAAAACGAGGAACATCACTCGAATTCTGGTTCGCCTTTCTCCCCTGGAGGGTTGGATTGCAATTTTTTTTTTACATATGGAAGGTCACTCGTACTTACAATTGATTGATTATGAACACCTACCGTTATGGTGCCATAGGCGTCATAAAAATGGCCACTTGGCTATGGATTTTCCTCTTGGTTTTAGTCGAAGGCATTGAAAAAAAGGAGGGACTAAGCATGGATCTTGGACCCGAGTGAATTTGGGTGCTCGGGAGGTGGTTCGAGGTAACCCATAATAGGAGTAGAATGTGACTATTCAGCAAGAGGAGGGGCCAATTCCAATGGAATATACAGAGGCTCCTAATCATCAATAGGATCCCATCCATGCGGGTGACATAAACCAAGTGCAGACCAATCAAGTCCATGTTCATCCTACATTAGATTTTCCAGGTACTACTCAATGGATTTAGGTACGGAAATCAAAATTATGAACACATGCAAACCTTTCTTGGAGAAGGTGCCTTTTTGGAATAACCTTCTAACAAAATCATTTATGAAAGATCTGAATTTGGTGGTTGGGGAGACCCTAATTTCTCCTTGGTAAGGTCGGAAACCTAGGGCCCTCGGGCTATGCAGACTCTTTAGCTAATTTTTTCTTAAACAAGTTAAGGGAGGGTCAACTCATTGATTCAAATATTATAAAAAATTCACCTACATTGTAGAAAAAGCAGGTGGGGAGGCCTGGGTGGCTAAAAGACTCGATCATTTTGTCCTTAATTAATACCTTGATAGCCAGATTTTAGGGTTCACACAATGGGTGGGCACTGAGGGAGAATCTATGCATTCTCCTATTTTAGTGGAGTTAGCTGGCCCCAACAAGAAACTGTGTTCCCCTTTCAAATTTAATGTAGGATTTTTAAAATAACAAGACTATAATAGACTGGTTTTTGATACATGGAGGCCTATGCATAGGGATGAAAACACTAGTCATACTTATTCCTTTGTAAAAAAATTGAAAAATCTCATAAAGGAATCAATTCGTTGGGACTAAGAGAAGTCTAATAAAGAATCTAGGGAGCTTCGGTCCATTGGGCAGGAATTACAAAATTAGAAAGTCAGTGGTCTGAAGGTTATGTAGATGGTGTGGAGAGGGACCGGATTAAGATCCTGGAAATGCGGAGGAGGAAAATATTGTTGGACAAGGAAGAACAGTGGAGTTTAAAGAGTCGAGCTATTTGGCTCTTAGCAAGAGATGAAAAAACTAAATTTTTTCAAAATTATACAATGGGGAGGAAAAAATCAAATACTATTTCGAAATTGGATAAGCCAGAGGGTGGTGTTTCCAAATCCTTTAATGAATTAGCCACTATGGGAAAAAAATATTTCGAATCCCTCTTCAGTGTTCAGGAGGGAGCCTTGATTGGGGAAGTGATGATAGTTGCTCAACTTTTTCCTAAGTATGTCAAAGATGTGGACAATGATCATCTCATGGCCCCTTTAACAAGTAAATAAGTAGAACTTGTCATGAAAGAAATACAGAAAGACAAAATTTGTGGGCCAGATAGTTGGACTGTGGAATTCTTTAAACATTTTTTCGAGCTAATGGGGGTGGTCATTACTGGTGTGGTGGAAGAATCTAGAAATAAAATGAACTATCCATGATCCTTTCAACTCAACATTCCTGGCCCTTATTCCCAGATCTGATTCCCCTTCATCATTTTTTAATTTCATGCCTGTTTATTTTTGCAACTATATTTACAAAATCATTGCAAAAAACATTAGAAACATATTAAAACCTTTATTGTCTTATAATATCTCTAAGGAAAAATTTGAAATTCTGGATGGAAAGAAAACTCATGAAGCCATTGTGGTGGCACAAGAAACTATGCATATCATAAAGCTGTCAAGAAAGAAATGCATGATAGTTAATATTGATCTTTCCAAAGCTTATGACTGCATCATTTGGTTATACTTGGGACTTTCACTAACCCGCTTGGGCTTCAAAAAATATTCTGTAAACTAGATCATGGGATGTATTTTTAATGTGTCCTTCATAGTTCTTATTAACGGGGTAGTGTCCCATTTCTTTCATAACCATAAGGGAGTCAGGAAACGATTCCCACTATCACCATTGTTGTTTTTGTTAGCTTCTGAAGGACTAAGTCGACTTATTCATTTAGCTAAGAGAAGAGGGGAATTAAAGGGTATTGAAGTAACAACAAATTTTTCCATATCCCATTTTTTTATTTTTGGACGATATATTATTATTTAGTAAACGGAGTTGGGAGGAGGTGCTTCAAATGAAGATAATTTTGGACTTGTTCATGAAGGCTACTGCTATGGATGTAAACATTCAGAAATCTCCTTTGACATATGAGGGTATCACGGGTCTAGATCTAGCTTCGGTTTCAAATTTCCTTCTTTATTCCGAAGTCAGGATGGGGATAGCCTAAAATACCTAGGTTTTTATTTAAAACATGATTCTTACAAAAAATAGGATTGGTCTGTAGAGCTACAAATGGCTTTCTAGGGCTGGGAGGATGATGCTAATAAAATCGATGTTGTTGGAAATTTCAGTGTATTGGATTTCCCTGTCGTGGGTCCCTAAATGCATTCTAAAAAAATCAAGAGCATATGTAGTGGGTTTTTATGGGTTGGAAAGAAGGAAAAATGGTTTTACCTCGGTTTCCTTGGGAGGAAATTGAAAGACCAAAGGAATGGGGTGGTTGGGGGATAAATAACATGGGTTATTTTGTCATTTCCCTGGCTGCAAAATCAGGATGGATATTGATGACTGAAGACAATATTTGCACAATAGTGGTAAAAAGGAAATGCATTGATCTGAATCCTCTGGAAGAATGGATTAGATTCCCCGAAAAAGGATACACTAAATTATGTGGAAATTTTTTGATGGGGCATCTCATAATCAAATGA
>JAXQQM020078001.1:0-25542 GCA_034641835.2 Pinus albicaulis | reverse complement strand
CTAGCAGACATTAAGAAAGTAATAGATAATTGAGACTCTTAATATATTATTTTTGTGATAAAAAAGAAGGGAAAAAAAACTTTAGATCAAGTAGTTTTGCTCACTTCACAAGTCAAAAAGGCTTCGGTGGTGTGGATAATCTTTGGAAATGAGAATGGATGAGAGTACGTGTAGAGCAATCCAAGATAAAGTGTTTTTCTATCTTCAACCCTTAGTATTGCATCCCAAGTTGTTTTGAAATTGAATGAACCAACTACGTCTTCACTTTGAAGTTCATGAGAATTAGTTTTTATCTTTTCCAATGTCTCTCTTCTTCTTAGTACTAATAAAGACAAAAAGATAATTCTTGTTAGTAAAAGTGCTGTTACATTGGTCTTAATAGAAGTTAATCATCATCATCATTATTTATAATTTTTTGACAAATTACACTTAAAAATATTTTCATGAATTCAAACTAAAATAACATCCAACAAACTATTTAAAATATTTTTTTATCAAATAATATTTAAATCAATTTTACTTCAAAAATTACCGAGTTTACTTATTTATTAATATAGTTTTGTATTTAATTAATAAATATGTAAAATCAAAGTATAACTTTCATACTTAATATACAAGTTTATATAAATTAAATAAATTTTATCTTATTTTATATATTTTATTTTTAATATTTATTAAATATTATTTTAAAATTTAATATTAATTAAATAAAATTAGCAATCTTTTCTTAAAAGTATTATGTTACATATTACAACTATAAGAGAGTAAGAAAAATTAGTAGGTACTTTTACACCGAAGTTGTGTAATACATTAAAACAAAAATCAAGTTTGACTATTTTTAACAGCTTTGTTGTGTCGGTTGTGTCGAAATTGCCATGAGGACTTCAAAAAAAACTTGAGTTCTGACTAAAGGTACTACTAAAAGCACGCCTTGAAAAGGCAAATAAGAAAGCACACAACCTTCGACGTTCTCACCAGCTAACCATATCAGGTGAGCAAGCATAAAGTTTACATTTTTATATATAACTTATCCCTTGTTTTTCTCCAACGTGTTTTAATAATAACCTATTATTGTTCCTATCTTTTGGATTTTACAAAAAGATTAAGGCATTCTATATTACCTAGTGCATTTATATGGAGCATGTTTAGTTAAACCAGGTTAGTGGATTAAAAGGTGATTACAACTTTAAAGATAAAATTTGAGAGGGTTAATTATTAAACTGTGTTTGTGTTTTTTTTTTTTTTTAAGATTTTGTTATTATTATTTTTTATTAAGGATTTTAGTTAGAGTGGTTTGGTGAACAATTTGTTTCTCTAGCTATTTTGGGTTCAAGTATTTAAAGACGTGTTATAAATAGCTTTTTTGTAACATTATATGTATTTTTTTCTCTGATTTTATATAAGAGTTTAAAGAAAGATAAATTCAGAAGAGAATAAGTATTGCATGGTCATTAATCTTTGTTGGAAAAATTAGAAAATACATAATGAATAGTCAAACTTAATACAATTAAACACACAAATATTAAGTCTTTTTTCTCAAAAGATAATTAAAATAAAATTAAATAAACATTATTTACCATCTAGTCTTTAAAATAAAAAATCATCTTGAAAAGAAAAATCATATATAATTAATAATAATAGTAAAAGTATATGATATATATTTCTTTTACCTCTAGCCAATCATACAATATGAATAACTAATCTATATGGGATGTATGATCACAAACTACTAATATATAATATTACTATAGTTGTTAAAAAATCTTCACAAAATAATGAATTTTAAAGAGAAAAAAATTAAAGAAGTTTTTCCATTAATAATTATTAATTATTTATAATGCATAAACAAAAGTTATAAATTTACCTCTAAATTTAATGATCAGTTTCATACAATTGAAATTCTTGGGCTTGACTCTTCTTCTTCCATCCACTTTCTTTTTGCTGCCACCACACCTTCTCAATCTTCCACAACTATATTTACTCTTTAATATTCTTGAATTCCTTAAAATACAAAATAATGCTACATGTATTCTATCAATGCCACCCAATCTAAAATCCTTTGGGTTTGGTATTTTAGATAATTAGGGCATCTTCTATTTTTTTACTTAATACAATCATTTTCTACAAATTTGGGATTCCTCTTCATCTTAATTTTGATATTTATCTTTCAACATTCTGAGCTAATGAACCACTTCAATGATGTTAATTACTTTCAATATTTTCTATAACATTTTCTACATCATCTTCATCTCTTCTTCCACTAAGATTTCCCAAAGTCCTTAGGAACAAATATTTGATACAATTGTCTTTTCATGCAATAAATATTCCATTCAATTGCCTTTTCAGCACAATCTTTTACAATTTGTTTGTTCCACTCACCCTTCTTCTCTACAAGTGTGCTCAACATATTAGAATTTAACCACTCTAGTACTAAAAGATCAACCATTAACTTTGCAAGTGGGCAGTAAATCTATAATCAAAGACACAAACCATGTAGAAATTATATATAATATGCATGTATATATCCGGATCCTCCTGATCCAACAATATTTATCTTCTTGCTAAATACAAAATCCTTCCACGATAATTCTTGCGGAAATTTAATCAACAATTGCAAAACACATGAAGCAATAAAAACACACATAACACAATTGTTTAACGGGAAAGCCTGACGCTGAAAACCCCAAATATCATATATTATGTATCATGGAGATCATGTAACAATCTCATACAAAGCTTAGTACATCAAGCTCTTAGTACAATCAATCATCACACACTATCATGAAGAAATCTGCAATCCATGCACTGATTTCTACCTCCTGATAGTCTGCCTCCACTACGCAATCCAAGCTGATTACAAAGACCAATTCGATGCAATCCCACTCTCCTTGACTGCGTGATTATCATTGGCAACTCCAATGTATATGTAGATGCAATTCATGCATCACTAGTAGTCACAATAGATAGTCCATCTTGCCCTTTCACCTACCATATGTAGCTGCTACCGAAACTACCATGTACACATGCACCGTAGTTAACTCATGTATTGTTCAGTTGATTAATGAGTTATTATTTGTGAATTAATTAAATAATTAATTCACTCCACTCTCACTAGTGTATCAATCAGTTAGACTAGATACAACTAGCTCAACTGAGTCTAACTGAGTTAAAATAAATACAACTCCATGAACTACTCTTCCAACTTTGTCATAACTTTTCCACTTCAGTTCTAATTGAGTCCTCCATGCATGAACTTCAGTAAACCCTTAGGAATTGCATAATTAATTTAGCCCACCGATTTTACAATTCTGTTCACTAAAATAAAGTGCTCCAAGAGAATAAGTTGTTGTTTAGTGACTGATTATTATTAAGAGCTAATAATAATCGATATGCATCTATTTTTAGGTCGACAATCTATAAATAGACTTCACCCAATATTCTAAAAATAGAATTTCATCTATTTTTTACATTTGACCAACCATCCACAAATAGCCTCCTGCAACTTATAGAATATGCTCAACATGTCTAAAAATAGACATACACCTAAAAATAGCCTGTGTGGGCCCCACCTAGTTTAGGTGATTATTTTCCAACTAGGATCAAGGATGATGTTTTAGGATGCCTCCTTCACTGTTTCTTGTTGCAAACTTCAACACTCCCTCTCAACAAGAAAGGATTGTCTTTGCATGCGACATGCAACTCCATGCATTCGCCCTGCAACTCTTGCTGCAACACTTCTAAAAATGAAAGTCTCCAGACAACTCAATCAGTCTAATGCATCTATCATCAAAATATTCGACTTCTACTGGTACCAACTGCACATGTCTTCAAGAACCACTGCGCTATTGAACTTTGCACCCATGCACTCTACACTTGCTGTCAACTCTGAACCGCACTCCAGTATCTGACACTGCCACTTTGATCTACCTGCATCAATCCAATTGATCATGCTATTGTTTCTCTATGGGCTCCTCGTAGCTAGGTTCAATTCATGAGATCCACACCATCTCAATGAATCCTGCCCAGAAATCTCCTCGTGGGATTACTCATGCATGTCACCCCACCTCTTGCCTGGTGGTATAGTTGCATGCACTCCCTCTGCCCATCTGGCACGAAATTTCTCTGCATGAGTGGTTGCACCCACTCCATGATCCTCGTCTTGTGGCTACTCCACATTTCGAGGTTCACTCTTACCTACATGCAAATCTTGCTCCCTCTCAAGCTTCAATTGCATGGCTTTATCACACTTCCCAACAGTAGGAAGCTCAGTAGAAATCTCATCTACATAAAATCTATAAATATTCTTTTGCATCTCCAGTTGTGGTTGCTCCACAACCTTCTGAAACTGCTTCTCTGCATGTTGAGAGGCTCCCTCTCAACCACCAAGTGACTAACCTTTGCTTTGCTCCTCAAATATTTGCATGCATCTTGTACCTCAATGCATGTATATTCTTGGCTCGCGCACATTGTAATTGCTCGTTGTCGCAAAATTTTCTAACAAAAGAGCTGATTTTAAATCGACGATATCTACCTCATTCGAGATCCGATTCAACCAATTTTTTTTTCAATTTGGTTATTTTGTCGCAAGGAAACCAAATATGCTATTTTTTCTGAAAATATTTCTCTAAAAATTTTAGATATTCTCTACAAACGCGCGCACCCAAAAATTCCTGCTCTCATTCCATGTAGAAAATCTATAACACAGCTCTGATACCATGTAGAAATTATATACAATATGCATGTATATATCTGGATCCATGGAAAATTTTAGGGGCTAATATTCGTAGGTGGGCTAATTTTCCATGATTTTTCCAAAAAAAATATTCGTCAATTTCCATTTTTTATAAAACTTATTCGCCCAAATCTTAAAATATAAAATTATTTTACATTAAAATTCGCTATCATTATATAGAGAGTATATATAATATCATTATAAATTTGAATGACTTTACAAATACATCAGTAAACATTTTATAGTTTGCATATTAGGGACTAGTGAGATTCGCCAATTTTTGAAACTTCAAGATAATTTTCCATCCTTAAAATTTTCCCTGTTTGGATCCTCATAATCTAACAATATTTATCTTCTTGCTAAATATAGAATCCTTCCACTATAATTCTTGCGGAAATTTAATCAACAATTCCAAAACACATGAAGAAATAAAAACACACATAACACAGTTGTTTAACGGGAAAGCCTGAAGCTGAAGACCCCAACTATCATATCTTATGTATCATCGAGATCATATAACAATCTCATACAAAGCTTAGTACATCAAGCTCTCAGTAAAATCAATCATCACACACTATCATGAAGAAATCTACAAATCCGTGCACTGATCTCTACCTCTTGATAGCCTACCTCCACTACGCAATCCAAGCTGATTGCAAAAACCAATTTGATGCAATCCTACTCTCCTTGACTGCATGATTATCACTGGAAACTCCAACGTATATGTAGATGCAATTCATGCATCACTAGTAGTCACAAAAGATAGTCCATCTTGCCCTTTCACCTACCTCTCCACTGGGTCTCCACTGAAACTACCATGCACTGTAGTTAACTGATGTATTGTTTAGTTGATTAATGAGTTATTATTTGTGAATTAATTAACTAATTAATTCACTCCACTCTCACTAGTCTATAAATCATTTATACTAGATACAACTAGCTCAACTGAGTCTAACTGAATTAAACTAAATACAACTCCATGAACTACTCTTCCAAATCTATCATAACTTTTCCACTTCAGTTCTAAATAATTCCTCCATGCATGAACTCCAGTAAACCGTTAGGAATTGCGTAATTCCTTTAGCCCACTGATTTTACAAATCTATTCACTAAAATAAAGTGCTTCAAGAGAATAAGTTACTGTTTAGTGTTTGATTATTATTAAGAGCTAATAATAATCGACATGCATCTATTTTTAGTTCGACGATCTATAAATAGACTTCACCCAATATTCTAAAAATAGAATTTCATCTATTTTTCATCATTGACCAACTATCCATAAATAGCATCCTGCAACTTATAGAATATGCTCATCATGTCTAAAAATAGACATACACCTAAAAATAGCCTGTGTGGGCCCCACCTAGTTTAGGTGATTATTTTCCAACTAGGATCAAGGATGATGTTTCAGGATGCCTCCTTCACTGTTTCTTGTTGCAAAATTCAACAAACCATTATATTCAAATCATACTAGGAAAAAAAACATGAAATAAACAATACCAACAAGCATTTGTAATTTACATTTAAGAATTTCAATAGAGTACAATAATACAAAGTTTGTAACTATTGAACACACTTGTGATGTTTGATGATTTAATTTTGTTATGGAATGGTTGAATGCACATTGATAATGTTTAAAAATGCAACAAGAAATTCTCAATTTGATTTTTCCTTAATTAAATTTATAAAATTCGAATTTCAACATCAACATATAACTTGGATGCAGTTAACTGAGGTGACATGGCTCTTGCCACTCAGTTAACTCAGTAAATTCGATTTAGATGATTTAGATTTCAGTTAAACATGTTTGATTGCAAATTTGTAGCAATCAAGGTCAGTTCTTTGAAGTTATTTTCAGTTAAACTAGTTCTAACTGTTGGAGGAACTAATGGAAGGTCAGTTGTGCAGTGGGACTTTCAAACTCGGTGATCATCCAATTAACTACTAAATCATCCCAAAATAGCTAGTGCATGCAGGGAATTCGAGTTCCCTGGATATGGTGGATATTCAAAGGCAGTGTAACATCATTTGTAGACTAGTCTTGAGTCCACATGAGTTGCATGCAGTCAAATGATCAACTTTGGGAATTGTGAAAAAAAAAATTGAGGAATTTCTTAAATAAAAGGGACCTAATTTCTCAAGGAAATTCTTAAGGAAATAGGGGCTCAAGCAAAGGAAAAAATGACTAAGTATGGGTTATAGCTTCTCAATTAGCAGAGAGATATGTTATTCACTTGCAAGTTGTGCTAAGTTGAGAAAACAAATCATAATACATCTATTCATTAGATTAATGCAAGTACGAAAAGGGGTTTTTTAGTAGATTTCTTTCCCAGAAAAAATATTGTGTACATGCGTGTTATTTATTATTTCATGCTTGTGATTGATGTTCTAAATCGTGAATTGAATTATGCAGAGTAGTAGAGTAGGTTTGTGTCTTGTGATTTTGATTAAAATTTTTGAGCAGTTGCAAATCTACATCATAATTTCTACATCGTATCAGAGTAGGATTCACATTAGAGAAGGAATTTAAAACATGAAATAAGAAATAATAAATGAGAATATTACCTTCAACAAGATGAGGCTAAGTATTTCTTAGAAGGCAACTCCAAGTTCATCACATAGAGGCGGTGTTGGATGAAAATGGATTGCTAGAATACATCAAGACATATGTTGCAAAACCACATGCATCTGATGCCCAAAACATTTCTCAATGGAAGAAATATGTAGCCAAGGCAAGGGGAATAATCTTGGAGGGAGTACGTGACCACATTGTCTCAAATATCCATAGAAAAGAAACTTCGTTCAAAATGTGGAAAGCATTGACAATTTTTCGAGAATAATAGTAACCACAGGAAGATGGTGCTCAAGGATAAACTTCAAAATTTCAAGATGTAGAATAATGACACTATTCCAAAGTATCTGAGCAGGTTCACACAATTTCATGATGAAATTGGAGGGATTGGTGTTAATGTGGCAGAAGATGGTTTGGTAAGCCTAGCCCTTCTAGGCCTTCCCAATAGTTGGAATAACTACCAAGATTCAATGAATGAGAGGGAGAAACTACTAAATTGCGAACACTTATGGTCTGATTTGGTACATGATGAAATACGGTGGAATACCAAAGATGGGACTTCATCCAAGGGCGAGGATGAACAAAAAGTTGCATTGGTTGGAAAGGGAAAGAAGGGAAAAAGGAAGAAATCTCAAACCAAACCAGAATCCAGCCAAGGGGGCAAAAGAAAGATTTATCGAAAATAAAATTCTTCAATTGTCATGAATTCAGGCACTATGCCATAAGTTTCCACACAAATTTTCGATCAACAATAACTCAGGAGGAGCAATAGGTGAAACCTTGGCTTCATAGTTCAAGCTTGATTTTACCCTTATCACATACATGTCCAACACAATTATGGGGAGTGTATAGTACTTGGACTCAAGTGCATTGTTCCACATGACGTAAATGCTCACAACAAATAAGTGCATGAAAGAAAAATAACAATTCCTTGAAATAACTTTATGAATGTTTTGTTCAATTTTCATGCATAAAATAAGATACAGTCAATTTTAGAAATACCTATTCTTATTTTGTTATATATTTCTTCTTTCTCTCTATTTACACAATATGATTTATACAATTTTATCTCTTTAGTGAATGTGCAAATCTTAATGTACTTATGCATAATACCTTAAATGCAAGTTTATGTTTAAAGATGTACACTTGAGAACGATTCAGAGTATTTTGAATGATAAGACATATGAAAATATCCTATAACCTTGAATTATAGTAGAATAAAAATTGAGAAGATACCTATTGGTGTTGTATTTCATAGCATCCAACATTGGAAGATTAATGATATTGATCACTAGTCACAATTAAATGTCAAATGGTGGGTCACTTGGTAACAAGGACTGTACTTCGAATATTTTTTAATAAAATAATTGAGAATTTGAGATTAAAAACATCATGAAACAATATTGTTGTATTATCTATCATATCCATAATCCATGTCACCCAAAGTACTCTTAGATTTTGAAGTCAACCGATCTTGTTGCTAACATTGTAATTTTTTGTGGATACATTGTTAACATTTGCAAGTTCTTAAAGTAAGTTTTATAAATGGCTCATAATGACCACATGTGATAATGAAACCCTATAGTGTTGATTTACATTCAATTTATTATTATTTATCAAAAATTATATTTATTTACATTTATATATGTATTAAATCATTTTATTACTACTAGAGGATGATCTATGATAATTTGAGGAAGAAGTCATGTAATTGTTCTACACATTGTTGGACTTTAGTATTCAACATCAATGAGAGACTTGCGATATATCTTGAAATATTTTTAGAAGAAAAGTGATGATTAGATATGGCTTATAAATCTCCTATTTATTTCCAAGAGACATGTAAGAGACTGACTAATTCCAAAGCATGCTAGATCCATACATAGCACTAATGTAAGGCCTTTTTCTTGAGGAAATAGAGGTGTGAACTCTTATGTGCTACACTGCCATATTTGTGGAAAAATTGTATTAACATTCTTTATAAACAATGCCATGTAATTTTGTAGAAGATAGGATTTATATAGAGTACTCAATTACTACCTAACTTGATCTACCCATGTCCCTGATGATTTAGATTTCTTGTAATCGATGACCTAACGTTGTTTCACATAGAATTTCAAAGCTCTTATACACATCACAAGGCCTTATTAACCTTTCCAAAGAAATCTATTGATATTTCATTTTTCTTCTTTTTAAATTATGGCGGGTAAAGAAATTATATCTATCAAGTTAAACAAACAACAATGAAGAACTTCAATACAAATGGGTCCAAATTCAAAAATTATGGCAATAATAATTACACTAACGTGATACTTTTGATTAAATTAGAAGTTAAATGGGACTAAATTCAACAATTATGGCAATAATAATGACACTAAAGTGATAATTTTGATCAAATTAAATGTTATGTGGTCAAAAAAACAGAACCCAACTAATATTCCAGACATTTCTAGTTGTGCTAAATGCCTTGGGAAACATCAAGACCAAAGTATTATTTTATTTTCTCTTGAAAATTACATCATAAATAGTGTACACATAACCTTAGTGTATGTTCATGTATACCACATTGAGTTCTTTCCTTATTGAAAGGATAAAATATAACACAAGTCTAGACCTTATTTTTTTAAGATAATATAACATATTCACTTCATGCCATAAGACTTAGTGAGTAGCCACATATCCAATTTATATTACTAGTATAGTCCCTTAGTGTTGTTTGTGTAACCCCCTTTATTGTTATTATTTTACCCTTGTAACCCCCATTTTGTTATTATTGTGCCCTTAAATTATTATTGTTAGGTCGGCTAGGATTACATTGTGGCCCACTAGGATTACATTATGGCCCCATGGACTCCTATATATAGAAAGGAGGTTTTGTAAATTGTATCATCCAAGAATTGGTCATTTATGTAATGTATTGGAGGTTTCCCTCTCGAAGTGGCTTATTTCTAAGGCGTTGATATCTCTTTTCTTCTATTTTTGAAGCTGGTTACAAAACATTTGGTATCAGAGCTTTGGATTCTAGGGTTTCGCTGCTCCAAACAGGTCATCGTGGCATTTTCGCTATAACTTTTTTTCTACTAAGTTTCAGAAGCTGAAATTTTTAGGGTGCGAAGAAAAAATCCTGAGGAAGCTCGTATAAAAATTTCAGAGTTTGGTTCGCAATAATTTCGGATATATGATCTGTGAAAGTCAGGTATTGTTTTAGGCTCCTAAACAGGTCATCGTGGCATTTGCACTATAAAAAATTTTCTACGAAGGTTCAGAATCTGAAATTCATATGGTGCGAAGCTGAAATCCTGAGGAAATTCATCAAAACATTTCAGAGCTTGGTTCGCAATATTTTTGGAGATATGATCTGTGGAAGGTAGTGCTTTTTCAGGCTCCTGAATTTCATCTCAAAGAGGTGATCGTGGGAAAACTTCAATAACTCTCTCTCTCTGGGCATTGGATTGAAGTGCCGTAAAAATTGGTCGCAAGTACACAGACTGAAGTTTCTTCGCTATCAATTTCAGAGACAAAGGATAAAACAGTGACACGTGGCAATTCGTACAAGTTCGCTCTACTGAACCAGTCCAGAATTAGGTCATTGTGGGAGATTGGACACAAATTTGTCTTGGAGAATCCAAATCAGGTCAGACCTGTGGCATTAAAAAGAGAATTCAAAGGGCTACTTCAGTGCTGAATTTCAGATATTGAAGATCTGCAATCACAGAGATAATACAATTTCAATATCGAGCTCCTCAAAGCAAGTAAAAGGTGTGTATTTTTTTTCCGAATTGCATAAGTCTTGTTTGAAGAATCAAGTTGAATTGATTCCAAGGGAATATTGTAGAATAGGTATCAATATTGGATTCTAAAATGGCGCCTAAAAATAATTCAACACCCATTAAGCCTTCAGAAGGCTCTACCATGACTCATGAAGATGAAGAATTGCAACATGATCCATCAAAATTACAAGAGCAAGTGCAACAAATTTCACTCTCGCAAAGAGCAAAAAAAAATGAAATGGAAGTTTTGAAGAAAGGCGTGGAAGTGAAGATGGACGGTTTGAAGAAAAGCATGGAAGCTAAGATGGATGGCGTGGAAGTGAAGATGGACGGTTTGAAGAAAGGCGTGGAAGCTAAGATGGATGGCATGGAAGCTAAGATGGATGGCATGGAAGTGGGCATCGAAGCTAAGATGGATGACATGAAAGACAACATGGAAAACATGAAGAATGATCTAAAAGCATACATGGAAGGCTTGATGACAAGCTTAAAACCAGAAATGATTCCTAATGGCGGAAATATAGGAGAAGAACCTCATGATGAGAACAATATAAATGTTAATCGTGATTTCATAAACTCGAATGTTGGTGGGAAGAACCACCATATTCCAAAAATGGATATGAGGAAGTTTGATGGAAAGGATCCTGTAACATGGATACTACAGATGGAGCAATATTTTGATCTCCATAACGTGCAAACCACACAAAAGGTACGCATTGCAACTTTACATTTAGAACAAAATACATTTGTATGGTATCAATGGCTTTGCTCCCGTAAAAAAATTGTCACTTGGTCAATTTTTACGGAGGAAATGATAACACATTATGAGGATACAAAGAGCAACACCTTCTTTAGCCAATTGATAAATCTCAAACAAAAGGGTTTAGTGGGGCAGCACATCGAGGACTTCCAAAAATTGAATATAAGGGTAACTAATATTCCAGAGGAACACAGGATTGATCTCTTCTTAGGTACTCTAAAGGATAACATCCAACATGAAGTTCGTGTTTTGGAACCTGATTCATTGGAGAAGGCATTCAGGTTGGCAAGAAAAGTTGAATGTAAAATTATGGCGACAAGGAAGCCTACCACTCAATTCTATAAAGAAGGAAATGTTGCTACGCCTAGATTTCCACAACCTACAAGGTTGACACCACAACAATTGGAAGAAAAAAAGAGCAAAAGGGCTTTGCTACAGTTGTGATAGCAAATACACTAAAGGTCATAAGTGTGCTGAGAAGAAATTATTTTACATAGATTGTGAAGAGGAAGAAGAAAACGAACAAGAAGAGGATATACACCAGGAACCAGCCCCAGAAGAGGAAGAAATGAATCCAACCATATCGTGTAATGCACTGGCAGGAATTACCACTCCTCAAACTTTCAAGATAAAAGGACAAATCAAGAAGAGAAAGGTAATAGTGTTGATTGATTCAGGTAGCACCCATAATTTTATTCATTGTAAGGTAGCCAAGGAATTAAATTGTTTCCTATACCCAGCACCAGAATGTCAAGTGATGGTTGCAAATGGAGGAACTATAAATTGCTCTGGAAAATGCCATAACATCAAGCTAACCATGGGGAAATATGTGTTGACTAGTCCAATGCTTTCCATTCCTATGGGAGGTGCTGATGTTGTACTAGGAGTACAATGGTTACAATCTTTGGGGACGGTAGCTTTTAATTTTCAAGAACTTTTCTTGAAATTTTTTTCAGAAGGAAAGGAAGTCGAATTACGGGGTATTGAAGGGAAGCCAGAAAGGATAATAAGCTCTAATGTCATGACAAAGCTTCTAAAGAAAGAACAATGAGGCGTAATTTCACAATTATGCTCACTAGAAGTTCCAACATCAAAATCATCTATTTCTGCAGATCTCCAACAAGTCTTGGACAATCATTCCAAGGTGTTTGAAACTCCCAAAGGACTCCCACCTATTCGTGATCATGATCATGCTATTCATTTGATTCCAGGAAGTGTTCCTCCAAAAATCCGGCCTTATAGATATCCTTACTTCCAAAAGAGCGAAATTGAACGTATGATTGCAGAAATGTTAGAGGCGGGTATAATTCAACCTAGTCAAAGTTCTTTCTTTGCTCCCGTAGTATTGGTACACAAGAAGGATGGATCATGGTGAATGTGTCCGGATTATAGGGAGCTCAATAAGCTCACCATTAAAGATAAATTTCCCATTCCTGTGATTGATGAATTATTGGATGAATTACATGGAGCAATTTATTTTACCAAGTTGGATCTCCGTTCAAGATATCATCAAATTAGAATGAAGACTGAAGATATTCCAAAAACAGCATTTCGAACTCATGAGGGTCATTATGAATTTTTGGTCATGCCTTTGGCCTTACCAATGCACCTTCTACATTTCAAGGGTTGATGAATTCCATTTTCAAACCCTTCCTTAGAAAATTTGTGCTAGTATTTTTTGATGATATACTAATCTATAGCAAGTCTTGGAAGGATCATGTTGAACATGTTGACAGGGTGCTCAAACTATTGCAGGAGAAACAATTATATGCAAAAGCATCCAAGTGTTTCTTTGGAGTACAAGAGGTGGAATATCTGGGTCATATTATATCCCACGAGGGTGTTAAAGTAGACCCTAACAAAATTAAAGCCATTAAGGAATGGAAAGTCCCTAAGACAATAAAGCAGTTGCGAGGATTTCTCGGGTTAACAGGCTATTATCGTAAGTTTGTTAAGAATTATAGAAGAATAGCAGCACCTCTAACAACATTATTGAAGAAAGATGCATTTTCATGGACTCTTGAAGCAACTAAGGCCTTTGAACATCTTAAAGAGGCAATGTGCCTAGCACCGGTCTTAGCTACGCCAGACTTCACAAAAACCTTTATTGTGGAATGTGATGCCTCAGAAAATGGAATTGGTGCGGTTTTAATGCAAGAAGGAAGACCCATTTCTTTTGAAAGTCGTCCAATCAAAGGAAAGTATTTACAGAAACCTATTTATGAGAAGGAAATGTTAGCAATACTGCATGCACTAAAGAAATGGCGAACTTACCTAATGGGAAGACACTTCAAGGTAAAAACTGATCATGATAGTCTTAAACACTTTTTTGGAACAAAGACTATCTTCAGAAGAGCAGCAAAAATGGGTCACAAAGATGTTGGGTTATGACTTTGAAATAATCTACAAAAAAGGAAAGCTTAATGTTGTTGCAGATGCACTCTCAAGAAAGAAAGAAGAGGTGGAAGCATTGCTTTGTGCCATTTCTATTATCCAACCAGATTGGATAACCGAAGCAAGAGATGAATGGAAGAAGGACAAAGATGTATGGACACTCATTCAAAAGTTGCAGCAAGATCCTAGTACATCTGATACATTTAGTTGGAAAAATGATTCCCTATGGTACAAAGATCGCTTATATCTTTGTAAGAATTCCCAACTAAAACAAAAGATTCTTTTGGAATTGCACACTTCTCCTTTAGGAGGACACTCAGAATTTTTAAAAACTTACCACAGGGTGAAGAAAGAATTTTTTTGGGATGGCCTTAAATCTGATATTCAAAAGTTTGTGGCAGAATGTTTGGTTTGCCAGCAGAATAAAGTGGAGATAATTAAGACCCCGGGACTTCTACAACCTTTATCCATTCCAAGTCAACGTTGGGAGGAGATTTCAATGAATTTTATCACAGGTTTACCGAAGTCTGAAGGCAAGAATGTCATCATGGTGGTAGTTGATAGACTTACCAAGTATGCACACTTTTGTGCATTATCTCATCCATTTAAAGCAAGTACAGTTGCTACTACATTTATGGACTTAATTCAAAAGCTACATGGAAGCCCAAGGGTTATTGTGAGCGACAGAGATCCCATTTTTACTGGAAATTTTTGGACGGAGTTATTTTCTTGTTTGGGTACACAATTAGCTCATAGCTCATCTTATCATCCTCAATCTGATGGTCAAACTGAGATAGTAAATAAATGTTTGGAAGGATATCTTCGTTGTTTTGTATCTGATAAACAAACACAATGGGTCAAGTGGTTACCTCGTGCTGAATGGTGGTATAACACTTCCTTCCATACTGCAGCAAAAATGACCCCATTTATGGCACTTTATGGATATCATCCACCATCCATCACATCATCTTTAAGGGAAAATTCGAAGGTTCAAGCAGTGGAAGATCACATCGAGCATCAGCAAGAAGTTCTCCAACTCTTAAAGGATAACCCGAATTTGGCACAAAATCGAATGAAACAACAGGCAGATCAACATCGCAGCGAGAGAAGTTTTGATGTAGGAGATTGGGTATTTTTACGGCTACAACCATACAAACAAATGTCCCTCAAGCAAGCTAAGAAGGATAATAAATTATCGCCAAAGTACTATGGTCCTTACAAGGTGTTGCAAAATATTGGTACTATGGCATACAAATTGGAGCTTCTCGCTTCTTCATGAGTGCATCCAGTTTTCCATGTTTCATGCTTAAAGAAGGTTATAGGCGAAAATCTTCCAGTTCAAACAATATTGCCAGAACTTGATGAGGAAGGAAAAATCATATTGGAACCTAAAGCGGTCACGGAAACAAGAACTCGACAGCTACGGAATCGATCAATTTCAGAGTATCTCGTCAAGTGGAAGAACTTACCCACCGAAGATTCTACATGGGAGGATGAGAAGTTTATACAGAAGCACCCAGAGCTACTCAAGCATTGAGGACAACACTTTTTTGAAGGAGAGGGGCATGTTAGGTCCCTATATTACTAGTATAGTCCCTTATTTTATTAGTGTAACCCCCTTATTGTTATTATTGTACCCTTGTAACCCCCATTTTGTTATTATTGTGCCCTTAAATTATTATTGTTAGGTCGGCTAGGATTACATCGTGGCCCACTAGGATTACATTATGGCCCCATGGACTCCTATATATAGAAAGGAGGTTTTGTAAATTGTATCATCCAAGAATTGTTCATTTATGTAATGTATTGGAGGTTTCCCCCTCGAAGTGGCTTATTTCTAAGGCGTTGATATCTCTTTTCATCTATTTTTGGAGCTGGTTACACAATGCCTACATATCCAATTTTACCACTTGGCATAGTTTTTTTCATTGACTTGTCCCTTTACCATGTTTCCATTTTTTGAAGGCCTATAATTTAGTACTCAATATCATTTCAACTACAATAAAGCATGATAGGTTGTTCAAATTTCATAAAGTATCTATGATCCATAAAGAGGAGATGCATTAAAGGACTAGGTTAAATTACTTATGGTTTTCAGTCTCTTCAAAAAAAAAGCTAAGGCAATCATATAATACCAAATTTTTAAAAGTATGATTAATGAAAGTATAAATATATTATTTCTTACACGAAGAAGTATAATATGCTTAATATTTCAAAGTTTAAACCATGTTAGAGTTTTTTGCAATAAGGTATGGAGATAAATTCACATAGAAACAAGTGTTGCATGACAATTTAGTACTTGCTGAGAAGTTTGAAAAAACATAATTAATACTTAGACTTAATATGTCTAAGTAGTTTTTTTCAAAAGATAATTATTTACTCATAATTATTGCAAAGAAGGATTGAACAACTTATCCTAAAAGTAAAAGGAGATTTAAATATTCTAGAAATCAAGCTCATGTGAATAGTTATAAGTTTTAGTAGGTATTGACATCATCATAATAGCCAAATCCATTCATGCTACCCCATATATATTAGCTACTCATATTGTGCAACTAGTAAGAGGTAAAATTGCACATTAATGTATATAATTTTCTCGAAAAATATTCACAAGAACATCAGCTTTTAGGGACAAATAATTGAAAAAATTTTCTTTCCTATTAATACATTTTTTCTATTTTAGTTTTATTACCTTTTATTTTTTTATTTTGATTCTTCTATTTTTTTAGTACATGTTTCCAATTCAATAGGAATCATTTTTCATTAAGACTTTGATTCTATCGACCAATAAAATAATAAAATAATAAAATTTGATATATAAAAATATATTTTCCTAATATTATACATTAGTAAATAAGTAAATATTTATAGTGAAAGTATAACTAATGCAAAGTCAATGACCCAAATGATTGCTATAGTCATGGATTTCAATAGGGACTAATAAAAAGGTAGAGCCAATATTGTAATTATATTTATTTAAATGGTGTTATAAAAAAATGTACTTTGACAAGTTTCCAATAATTCAAAAAATGTCTTAATTTGTTGAATGTATTGACCATTAATTATTTTTCTATGGCATTAATTATATCCTTTGAAATTAATATGAAAGGATAATTGCAAGGTAAATTGGGTATAATTGCAAAAATTTAATGATACATTATGTCACCATGGACATTGAACAAAACACCTACACATGATGCATTGCAATGTGGTTCCTTCCAACTATCATGTTTCATCCTAGCAAGGGGCTTAACTTAAGGAACCTATGACATAGCACGTAAATCACCTCTAAAATAACTCTAAAAATCACTTTATCTAACCCCCTAACAATATGAACCCAATAAACCTTTCTAGTTTAAAAAACCCCTAATTTCACTAGATATTGTAGGTATCTATTTTTTCATTAACATTTTTGTTACCCTTTTATATATTTTCAATAACTTTGACATTTTTTATACACAACATATAAAAACCCTTTACCCCCTATTATATGTTCAATATATTATGTTATTTTTTCCTCAATCCTCATATTTGACTCCTTCTACCTGAGAGAATCTTTTGGCCATAAATCTGGCTTTGTACTTCTCAATGCTCCCATCAGCTGCATGCTTCATTTTGTAGATCCATATGAAACCAACCATTGATTTCCCTTCTAGCCTCGGCACCACCTCCCATACATTGTTATTCATGATGGTTTTGTATTATTCCACCATGGGATCAACCCAAATAGGTTAATAAATTACTTCTATAAGTGAATAAGGCTCTATCTCAATGAGCTTCGTCATGAGAGCCATGTAACTAACGTACCTATTAGGTGACCTCTTCTACCTGTGTACTGATGTAGGGGATCCCACATTCTCCCTAGCACCCTACAACAATCTATCAGCTTCTCTGGTTCTCTTTCTCTCCTCTCTCAAATATTTTGGTTGAGTGGGTTCCTCCACTATGCCTCATGTTTTCTCTGTTTCATGTGGCTACTACACAACTTCCTAAAGCTCATCCTAAGGCTCCTTCTTTGGAGCTAGAAGTTATTTCTCCTGTGGGATTCTCATCTCTCATTCCAAAGAGCATATCATATCCCTCTCATCATCAAACTTGACATCTCTCATCATAATTGTCATCCTCGGTGAAGGTAAATACACCTGGTAATTATGTGGAGCTTCAGTGTATTCTATATAAACTCCCAACTTTGTTGTATGCTCATCTTTCTTCCTTGAATCCTTGGAGACATGGCAATAAATTGAAGCTCCAAAAATTCTGAAATGAGACACATCAAGCTTTCTCCCAAAGAAATCTTCCTCTGGTGTGATCATGTCAAGTATTATATGAGTACTCTTATTCTACAAGTTGAATTTTGTGTTGCATGCTTCTTCCCATATATGCAATGGCAGCCCCCGATCATGCAACATGGCCCTTGCTACTCCCATTATGCTTATGTTCTTCCTCTCAGCTACCCCATTCTGTTGTGGGTTATGGGGTGTTATCAGCTCTCTTTGAATACCTTATTTCTCACATAAATCCTTGAATGCGTGCGAAAAAAATTCACCTCCATTGTCACTCTTGAGAGCCTTCAACTTCTTCCCAGTCTCCTTCACAACCAATGCCTTGAATTCAACAAATTTTGAGAAAAATTCATCCTTCTTCCGCATGAATAAGATTCAAAATTTTCTAGAGAAATCATCAATAAAAGTAACATAGTACTTATGTTTTGTTGTGGAGACTATAGAAAAGGGTCCATAAACATCATAGTGGACTCACTCCAATATTGCATCTTCTCTGCTACCTTGGTCATTGAAAGTGGGTTTGACATATTTCCCCAATGTGCAACCCTTGCATACATCATGTTGGTCAAGGGATCATTTAGGTATACCAGTGGTAATTTGTTACATTATTTTTAAGGCACCATGGTGTATATGACCCAACCTCCTATGCTAGAGTCCCCCAACATCCCAATTATGCACCTTTTCAGCCTTACTTCTTAATGCAGTGCAATTTCCCACCTTATGTTTTTATAGGTTCTTCACAGGAACCATGATCTACTTCACTTTCTTGGTAGCTCTATGTCTCAGAAAGGCTTTACCTTTACTTAAAATAACATCATAGCCTTTATCCTCCAATACTGCTACAAATATTAGGTTCTTCTTCAACCCAGGTACAAACGTAGCATGTTTGAGGTGAAGAGAAGAGGTTTTCTCCCTCTCAAAGATGAAAATACCAATTCCTTTAGCATTTTACATTCTGTCAACCCCCATTTTGATATGCATCTTGATATCCTTCTCCTCCAGGCTATTGAAAAAATTCTTGCACCTTGTCATATGGAACAAGCCATTGGAATCAAGGTACCATAAACTCCACATAGCAATGTTGGGAGTGCATGTTATTAGGGTGAATTTTAATTTGAACTGTGAATCCAGTGCTTCATATCTTGCTCCTCCGGAAGGCTTCTTGGTAGAATTGTTGTGCGAACATTTTTTTGCATAGTTCCATAAGTCGTGGCAGTGGAAACATTTTATCTTGCTCAAGTCTTTCTTATTGCCATTATTTTGATTCGATTAAGGTTTTCTTTGGGTCTTCTTTCCTTTTCCCTTCTTCCCCTTTCCAAACAAGGAAAAATTATTTTCATCCTTTGTTATGGATGAAGTTCCATCTCTGGTATTTCTCCTAAAATCTTCTTGAACCAAATCGGACCACAAATTTTCCCAATTTGGTAATTTGTCCCTTCCATTCACATATACTTGGTAGTTGTGCTAGGATTTTGGAAGGACTAGAAGAGTTAGGCTCACTAGGTCATATTTTTTAACATTCACCCCAACCCCTCCAATCTCATCACGAACTTGAGTAAATTTGGAGAGATGCTAAGGAATGGTGTCATTCTTCTTCATCCTAATGTTTCGAAGTTTTTCTTTCAGGGCCAATTTTCTATGCTCATTGATATTTTTTAATAGCTCAATTAGTGTCTTCCACATAGAAAATGTTGTCTCTTTTCCATGGATATTTGATACCACATGGTCTCTCACACCTTCAAGAAGAATTCTCCTTGACTTTGCAACATCCTTCTTCCATTGGGCTAATTATTGTGCATCCAAATTTAGAGGTTTTGTAATATCAGTTTTAATATATTCTAACACATCATTATCATTGAGCACTTCTCTCTTTCAATCATTCCAGGATATGAAATTTAAGCTACCCTCCAGGGTGTACTATAATATCAGTCCCTTGAAATAAATTCTCCCGATCCTTAAGAAAAAAATGTTACATTGAAGCTAAAAATTCGAAATTCTTGAGAGACAAGTTCAAAATATTGTTTCAAATGTGATTTTAGGGCTCTGACACCATGTATAATTTTTATATAAATTTCAATTGCTCAATGTTTCACACTAAAAAACAAGAGACACAATTTGACTCTACAAATCTGCGGAATAGAAATCACAATTTATAAATACATGCATATACATGCAACAAGAAAAAACAAAAATACACAATGAATTATAAGGAACCCCCCTGTGAAAATATTCTCAAGCCTCTTTGCATTAATCAGTTGAATAGAGAAACTATTACAATTTCTCACTGCATATTTGAGCTCGACCTACAAAATAATAATTGTTCTCTCTGCTAAATGAGAAACTCTAAAAAAAACTTAGCCTATTATTTTCTCATCTAGCCTCCTATTTCCTTGCATAATTCTTGAGGAAATTCACTACTAGAAGATAGGAATTTCCTCTCTTTACTTGTGCAATTACCAAGGATTGATCTCCTGACTCATGCAACACCTGTACACTCAAACTAGAATACAACTCATGTTTCATTTCCCTTTTCATCTCCACATTAGTTCAGGAATTCAAATTCCATACATGCATTATATATTTTGGGTTGATTGATTAGTTAATTGATAGATGTATGAGTTAGATTGATGTCCCACTACACAAATGACCTTCAAATGACTTTATCAATAGTTAAAGGGAAGTTAATTGAATACAACTAAAAATAACTTAAATATATTGCTAAAATTTATCAATCAACACATGCATAACTGAACTTCAAGCCCCTAACTCAAATTTACTAAGCTCATTGAGTGATAAGAGCCATGTCACACTAGTTAACTGCCTCTAAGTTGTCCTGCTGATGTGGAAATTTTATTTACTCATTTTGATTATGGATAAAGTCAAATTGAACCTTTCTTGATACATTTTTTAACAAGAATAATCACCCTCATAGTTGTAGAAGATACACTGACAACTTAATGTTGCTTTATAATTTAATATAAGGAATACGTCGAGTGCATTCCTTGGTGTTGGAATATTCAGCAATATTAAGAAGGAGGGTGAATCAACATTAACAATTTTTATCTTCAAAAACTTGTAAATGCATCCATGGATATATAGAAAAGCACATAAATATACAAAGAACAAATATTTTTACATGGAATCCCAAAGCAAGATAAAACCACCGAATTATTTTCTCAATATATATAAAAATTACATTCAAATTTATCACAACCGACTCCTCAGTTTATGAATACCAACTAAAAGGAAGCACCTACTTTGTGATTTAGCAGCACTAGTGTTGTGAAACCGGCTCCAAAAATAGAGGAAAAGAGATATCAACGCCTTAGAAATAAGCCACGTTGAGGGGGAAACCTCCAATACATTACATTAATGAACAATTCTTGGATGATACAAATTAAAAAACCTCCTTTCTATATATAGGAGTCCATGGGGCCATAATGTAATCCTAGTGGGGACACAATGTAATCCTAGCCTGCCTAACAATAATAATTTAAGGGCACAGTAATAACAATATGGGGGTTACAGGGGTACAATAATAACAATAAGGGGGTTACACTAACAACAATAAGGGACTATACTAGTTATATAGGTACCTAACATGCCCCTCTCCTTCAAAAAAGTGTTTTCTTCAACGCTTAAGTAGCTCTGGGTGCTTCTATATAAAATTCTCATCCTCCCATGTAGAATCTTCAGTGGGTAAGCTCTTCCACTTGATAAGATACTCTGAAATTGATTGATTTCGTAGCTGTCGAGTTCTTGTTTCTGCGACCACTTCAGGTTCCAATATGATTTTTCCTTCCTCATCAAGTTCTGGCAATATTGTTTGAACTAGAAGATTTTCAACTATAACCTTCTTTAAGCATGAAACATGGAAAACTAGATGCACTCATGAAGAAGCAGGAAGCTCCAATTTGTATGCCATAGTACCAAACTTTTACAACACCTTGTAAAGACCATATTACTTTGGCAATAATTTATTATCCTTCTTAGCTTGCTTGAGGGACATTTGTTTGTATGGTTGTAGCCGTAAAAATACCCAGTCTCCTACATCAAAACTTCTCTCACTGCGATGTTGATCTGCCTGTTGTTTCATTCGATTTTGTGCCAAATTCAGGTTATCCTTTAAGAGTTGGAGAACTTCTTGCTGATGCTCGATGTGATCTTCCACTGCTTGAACCTTCGAATTTTCCCTTAAAGATGATGTGATGGAAGGTGGATGATATCCATAAAGTGCCATAAATGGGGTCATTTTTGCTGCAGTATGGAAGGAAGTGTTATACCACCATTCAGCGAGAGGTAACCACTTGACCCATTGTGTTTTTTTATTAGATACAAAACAATGAAGATATCCTTCCAAACATTTATTTACTATCTCAGTTTGACCATCAGATTGAGGATGATAAGATGAGCTATGAGCTAATTGAGTACCCAAACAAGAAAATAACTTTGTCCAAAAATTTCCCGTAAAAATGGGATCTCTGTCGCTCACAATAACCCTTGGGCTTCCATGTAGCTTTTGAATTCTGTCCACAAATGTAGTAGCAACTGTACTTGCTTTAAATGGATGAGATAATGCACAAAAGTGTGCATACTTGGTAAGTCTATCAACTATCACCATGATGACATTCTTTCCTTCAGACTTAGGTAAACCTGTGATAAAATCCATTGAAATCTCCTCCCAACGCTGACTTGGAATGGATAAAGGTTGTAGAAGTCCCGGGTCTTAATTGTCTCCACTTTATTCTGCTGGCAAACCAAACATTCCGCCACAAACTTTTGAATATCAGATTTAAGGCCATCCCAAAAAAATTCTTTCTTCACCCTGTGGTAAGTTTTTAAAAATCCCGAGTTTCCTCCTAAAGGAGAAGTGTGCAATTCCAGAAGAATCTTTTGTTTTAGATGGGAATTCTTACAAAGATATAAGCGATCTTTGTACCATAAGGAATCATTTTTCCAACTAAATGTATCAGATGTACTAGGATCTTGCCGCAACTTTTGAATGAGTGTCCATACATCTTTGTCCTTCTTCCATTCATCTCTTGCTTCGGTTATCCAATCTGGTTGGATAATAGAAATGGCACAAAGCAATGCTTCCACCTCTTCATTCTTTCTTGAGAGTGCATCCGCAACAACATTAAGCTTTCCTTTTTTGTAGATTATTTCAAAGTCATAACCCAACATCTTTGTGACCCATTTTTGCTGCTCTTCTGAAGATAGACTTTGTTCCAAAAAGTGTTTAAGACTATCATGATCAGTTTTTACCTTGAAGTGTCTTCCCATTAGGTAAGTTCGCCATTTCTTTAGTGCATGCATTATTGCTAACATTTCCTTCTCATAAATAGGTTTTTGTAAATACTTTCCTTTGATTGGACGACTTTCAAAAGCAATGGGTCTTCCTTCCTGCATTAAAACTGCACCAATTCCATTTCCTGAGGCATCACATTCCACAATAAAGGTTTTTGTGAAGTCTGGCGTAGCTAAGACCGGTGCTAGGCACATTGCCTCTTTAAGATGTTCAATGGCCTTAGTTGCTTCAGGAGTCCATGAAAATGCATCTTTCTTCAATAATGTTGTTAGAGGTGCTGCTATTCTCCCATAATTCTTAACAAACTTGCGATAATACCCTGTTAACTCAAGAAATCCTCGCAACTTCTTTATGGTTGTGGGGACTTTCCATTCCTTAATGGCTTTAATTTTGTTAGGGTCTACTTTAACACCCTCGTGAGATACAATATGACCCGGATATTCCACCTCTTGTACTCCAAAGAAACATTTGGATGTTTTTGCATATAATTGTTTCTCCTACAATAGTTTGAGCACCCTGTCAACATGTTCAACATGATCCTTCCAAGACCTGCTGTAGATTAGTATATCATCAAAAAATACTAGCACAAATTTTCTAAGGAAGGATTTGAAAATGGAATTCATCAACCCTTGAAATGTAGAAGGTGCATTGGTAAGGCCAAAAGGCATGACCAAAAATTCATAATGACCCTCATGAGTTCGAAATGTTTTTTTTGGAATATCTTTAGTCTTCATTCTAATTTGATGATATCCTGAACGAAGATCCAACTTGGTAAAATAAATTGCTCCATGTAATTCATCCAATAATTCATCAATCATAAGAATGGGAAATTTATCTTTAATGGTGAGCTTATTGAGCTCCCTATAATCTGGACACATTCGCCATGATCCATCCTTCTTGTGTACCAATACTACAGGAGCAGAGAAAGAACTTTGACTTGGTTGAATTATACCCGCCTCTAACATTTCTGCAATCATACGTTCAATTTCGCTCTTTTGGAAGTAAGGATATCTATAAGGCCTGATGTTTGGACGAACACTTCTCGGAATCAAATGAATAGCATGATCATGATCACGAATAGGTGGGAGTCCTTTGGGAGTTTCAAACACCTTGGAATGATTGTCCAAGACTTGTTGGAGATCCGCAGAAATAGATGATTTTGATGTCGGAACTTCTAGTGAGCATAATTGTGCAATTACGCCTCGTTGTTCTTTCTTTAGAAGCTTTGTCATGACATTAGAGCTTATTATCCTTCCTGGCTTCCCTTCAATACCCCGTAATTCGACTTCCTTTCCTTCTGAAAAAAATTTCAAGAAAAGTTCTTGAAAATTAAAGCTACCGTCCCCAAAGATTGTAACCATTGTACTCCTAGTACAACATCAGCACCTCCCATAGGAATGGAAAGCATTGGACTAGTCAATACATATTCCCCCATGGTTAGCTTGATATTATGGCATTTTCCAGAGCAATTTATAGTTCCTTCATTTGCAACCATCACTTGACATTCTGGTGCTGGGTATAGGAAACAATTTAATTCCTTGGCTACCTTACAATGAATAAAATTATGGGTGCTACCCGAATCAATCAACACTATTACCTTTTTCTTCTTGATTTGTCCTTCTATCTTGAGAGTTTGAGGAGTGGTAATTCCTGCCAGTGCATTACACGATATGGTCGGATTCATTTCTTCCTCTTCTAGGGCTGGTTCCTGGTGTATATCCTC
>JAXQQM020061002.1:0-49226 GCA_034641835.2 Pinus albicaulis | reverse complement strand
CCTCAATGGTTCACATTCCAACAATAGCTCATTCAATGGTTTTTATTTATTTATATTTTTCTTCTATAATTGTGCCGCTGCTAATCTCTCAACTCTGCAGAAGCAGATTCTTACATTCTAATAATGCAATCAATGGATGAGAAACATTCTCATCCAGGGAATTTGGATTCCTAATATCTTCCAACAAATGAAGCAATGGGGATTTTAATAGCTTGGTCACGCGGAAAGTATTCATGTTCTTCTCAAAGCTTAACAATAATATGTTTAAGCGCTGTTCCTGTCTAACAATTTCCCACCACTAATTTTCTTTCACAATTTGGCAAATTAAATATCAATGACCCCCATTGAATCGTTTCAGAAGTTGTCTTTTACGCATTTTGGGTTTTCCGCAATTGGGCAAATCAAATGTCAATGACTCCCATTGATTTTTTTTTTTTGGGTTTTCTTGATATTCGGAAAAACAATCCTCACAAGGTGAAAATTAGAACTAAATTTTAGCGAAAACTCGTGCTATAAACCACACAAACTCAAGATGACGCATTTTCAGTAAGTTTTGGCATGTACAAATATTAAATGAATTTTTGTTAATGCACATGGTCATGAATTTTTGTTAATAAACATAGTCATGAAATTAAATAGGAAAATTATTTCGTGTAAAAAGTTTTATTATTATGATTCATCTAATTTTTTATTACCAATTTAATATTAATTTTATTTACAATAATTGTTAATTATCAATTTTAATAGTGAAGCTATGTACTTTGAGTAATTTGATACTTGATTTTATTTACAATAATTGATTAATTACCAATTTAATAGTCAAGCTCTGTATTTTGAGTAACTTGCCATCACTTCAATATATATTAAAAAATAATTTTAATATATATATATATATATATATATATATAATTTTAAATATTAATTTATTTTTATTGTTAAAAATTATATATATATAAAATGAAGTTATTAATTAATAATAGATTTTACAATAAGTGGAATTGATTTTATTTTATAATGATAAGATATATTATATAACAATAATGTAGTTGAACTAGTTGAATTTATATTTATGAGTAAAATTATAAATAAGAAAATATATAAATTTATTTTATAGATAGAATTTTCATAATTTTAATCTCAACAAAATGTCAATTATGACCTAAATATCTTCTTATAATTTAATGTGGTGATCTGGATGAAAGCTCTTTACATAATAATGAGGATCTTGTTGAGGATGAACATAAAGGATCATGTTAAATAATGAGGAAGTACATTTTCTCTTAAAAATTTATTAAAATAATATACAGATATTATATATAAAATTACAAAAACTAAATACCATTTCTTATATTATTAATGGCTTGAACTTCTCAAAAGAAAATGTCCATCCTCATTATTCAACATGATCCTCATTAAGTAATTAGCTTCCATCCATATCAACACACTAAATTGTAGTAAGATACTTATGTCTTAATTGACATTTTGTTGAGATTAAGGTTATACAAATCTTATCCATAAAATAAATTTATATACTTTCATATTTATAATTTTACTGGTGAATATAGATTCAACTAATTCAACTATGAAATCCATTGATGAATTTCACTTGTGAAAATGAAATCCATTGATGAATTTCACTTATTGTGCAAATGGGTCAAAATGTGAAGTTGGGAAACACTTTTTGCTCTTTTTTTATGTTGAAAATTGTAATTTTCTATGTTTTTTCAACATAAGATTTGTAGAGAATTGTCTTACCTCCATACTCGAATTAAAAAAAAAAATATTGACATATAGAGGGGTAAATTTGTTGTTTACTAACTGCATATACTTGAATTTTCAGGCAAACATAAATAGTCACTTTTTGAACCCTAACTTTTTTTAGGGAAGATTATTTATTGTTTGGAAATAAACCATATCATCATAATCTACATATATTGCACTAGTGCACTGACTATTTTTCGGTAATTTTAAGATTAAATCACTATTTTTTATTATTTTTTGAAATGGACGAAGACAAAAACTGTGATGTTTCAGTACATTTTATGAGCCCTAGATTTTCTTTTCAATGTGATCGTCAATAAGAAAACTGAGAGTACCCTTTTGAAGTAGGCAGGGAGAGGAATTGCAATATGGTTTTTTTGAATTTTTTTGTGTTTCCATTTTAAAGTTATTGAATTTTCATTCAGTGCAATTTTTCAAACAATGAAATTCCACAGTGACAGTTTAGTATAAAATTAATAACAAATTGAAATTTTTAATCAAAGTCCACAAATCTTACATCATTGGAAACTAGATTCAAAGATGAATCTAATGGTACATGGTTTGAAATATAACATTTTGTATTTGTAAGTGTTCCGCCCCTCCAAAGTTGCAGGTTCCTGAAAACTGCATAATTTTCTGGGTTTTTCGTTGACCAGAAACTTTCGGCCGAGATAATTTCTTGGACGAGATATTTATTAAACTCTCGACCGAAAGTTTAAACCACAGGTTACATTTAACCGCGCAGCTAAACTCTCGGCCGAGAGTTTTTGCCCGAGAGTTTACCCAAGCCAACTCTCGGCTAAGAGTTTAGCCAAGGCCAACTCATCTGAGAGTTTTATAAACTCTCGTCCAAGAGTTTATTATACTCTCGGACGAGAATTTTTTAATCTCTAAATGTTAATCCAAAGCTGACGCAATCTTTCGGGCGAGAGTTGTATATAAATACTCTCGTTTGAAAGATTAATTCCACACACCATTATGAACCAGCGAAAATTGTGAAGTTGTGAGGGTCTAAAAATTGCGAAAGTGCGAGGGTCCGAATTTTTTTTCTGTCAAGGTGCGAATAATTTCTATGTGCAAAATTCTTTTTGGCAAAAAAAAAAATAAAGTCTTTTTGGGTGCGAATTTTTTTTTGAAAGTTTTTCTGGGTGCAAATTTTTTCTTGAAGTTTTTTTGGGTGTATGGATGCATGAAGTATTTTTGCAAAATGTCTCTATGAAGACATGGAGTATTTTTGCAAAATGTTTCTATGAAGACATGGAGTATTTTTGCAAAATGTTTTTATGATTTTAATTATTTGTTTTTAATTTTATCTCTTATTGAAAGCATGAAGTACTTATTTTGAAGTCTTTATGTTTTTTTTGGGTATTTGGTCCAAATAGAATTGGATTTTAGGTTTCCAATTTTGTGAACATGGAAAACCAAAGGAATTGCCTATCAAGGCACAATCGAAAAAGAACTGATTCAACAGATAAAAATGAGAGATTACAAAAAAAAGGCGAGAGGAAAGGGAAAGATTAAGCTATGACATAAACGTGGAGGTAGAGCATCGTGAAATAGATGTAGAGGTGCATGAAAATGACGAGGAAATGAGAAATGTTGAGGAACTTGTCAACGAGAATATTGAAAACACAAATGTCCAAGAGAATATTGATATCGATCTGACTGGTGAGTCAATAGTTTCTTCAATTTGAATTTTGTATTTTTTTTAAAACAACATTATAGTTCAAGATAGTTTTAAAATTAAAAATATGTATATGTCAATTTCAAATTAGAAGTTAATATTGTTTTTTATGCAGGGACAACATCAGAACCACAAGAAGATACTACCACACCTCGAATTTCACTACAATTAATTGGAAGTTCCAAGAACGTTGTATACAACTACAAGTTTCTAGAAAATATGGATCCAACTAAAATTGAAGAATTGGGACCACCAATAGTTGAAAGGACAGTTCGAGATAAAGTAAATTTTGGATTGAAACATATTTTTGAAGGTAAGTCTATCATAGCACAAGCTCAGATGTTACGTGGATTTTTAAAGCACAAATCTCTCAAAAATGTTGTGGAATTATTGGGCATTAAAAGTGAGAAAGAGGTTTTAGCAAATGAAATGGTATCAAAAAATGTGACGTCAACACTTGCCACACTAGCCAAAAAGCGATCTCAAGTTGAAAAGAATGCTCGTAGAGCACTTTTAACAGGTGTAGTCACGAAACGAACTTCATCAAGTCGGTTGATGTCAGCAAATTCAAAATTGTTTAAAACATCAAGAAATTTTTTATGGAGGCATACAAAATTTAGAATTCAATTAGATGAGAATGATGAACTTGCATGTTGGGCTAATATCTGCAGGCGTCCACATCATGATAGACTTCCTGATGGTGTGAGGGATAGGGTAAAAGAGTTTTGGGATTTGAATTCTCGTGTGTCTCCAAATGAAAAGGATTATGTGCGACGCCGTATATCTAAGGGAGTTTATGAATCTCATTCCAAACATATAACACAGGTTAGTCAGGTAGAATTATTCCAGAACTTTATGGAGAGTAATACTGATGTGAAGGTTTCCCTTAGCACATTTGTGAATATTAACCATGGCATGTCATGCCTATCACTGTTCGAGACACATGTTGTTGTTGATACCATGTAGAATTCCAATTATTTTATGAGACATTTGTAAATTTTGGCATAAAATATTGGTCAAATGACCCTCCTCCTTCAAGTGTTCGTGAATTTTATCGAAGATATTATGTGCACAAGAGAATAATTAATTATTTTATAAAAAATAATGTGTTGGGAGAAAATGCGTAGAATGTTCTCATTTGGTACTCTACGATGCAAAGTATCCCATTGATCTTAATGATCCCAGACTGTCAAATCTCAGTCTGAATTGGAAGCGATATGAAAATGTTACTTACACTCCTATTGCAGATTCAAGCACAACATCAAAAAAGATCACTTTACTTGACGACGAGATTCCAGTGACATATTTTATGGAGAAGTTCAGGGTGCAAATATACAAATATATTAAGCATTGTCATATATCACGTTGGCAGGATTTACAGTTCAAGAAATCACGTGATGTGTTCCCAAAAGGAACAATATTATCAGTGGTTGATTTCGCTGAGAACTACATGTTTAGTCCACAAAAGGAGATACAAAGTGAGTATTATCATTCATACCAAGTATCTATATTTGTGCATATTTTGTATAGACATGCAGAGCTTGCTATCGATGGTTTTGATAGCGATGAAAATAATTGTGAGGTGATTAAGGAGTATAATTTCTAAATTAGTGATGATTGAACACATGATAAATGTTTTGTTTAGCATTGTTTTAATGTTATTTATAATGAATTGTTGAAACGAAGGGTCACTTTTAAAGAACATTGGGTATGGTCAGATGGTTGTGCTGGTCAATTTAAATCAGCAAGATCGTTCTTTTGGTTGTCTCGTCTTCATAAGAGAACCAACATTCGACATACATGGAATTTCTTTCAGATAGGGCACGGAAAAGGAGAGCACGATGGTGCTGGGGCATGTGTAAAACATGCACTTAGGAGGCATCAATTGAATCACTCAGCTTCCCGACTTGCAAATTCTTTAGATGTTGTTAATTGGTGCAAATAAAATTTAATTCATGTATCGAACCCAAGGATGGTTGATGTGCACAGGTAGGCGTACACATTTAACTAACAATATATTATACATGTCTACATATATGTGTGTGTGTGTGTGTGTGTGTGTGTGTGTGTGTGTGTGTGTACATATATGTGTGTATTTTGTTATTAAAAAAATATTAAATATTGTTCAAAATTTGACTCATACATGTGTGTGTGTTTTTCTTAAGCAGGTACTTTTGGAATATTGAAATGGGTGATGTTGATGCCCTGGAATCCCTCAAACAAGAAGTTTACACTCAATTAGGAGTAAGAACATGACAAATATACATTGCATTGAGAAATGAAAGTGCTCTTGCTTTTGTTCTGCATGTATTGATCAGACAGATTCCATCGATGACTGTGAAAACCAAATTAAGAAATTTGTTAAACCATGGAAACACGAAGAATTGACACCATTGCCCCCATTTGGAAACGTGACTGACAAGGAAATGGACAATGAAGTGGTTGTGATTGACAATGATTATGATCGTGTTTCTGATATTGTTAGAGAAGGTGATGTCTTTGCTGTGATTGCACCAGAAAACAATCAAGAAAAATTGCATTATTATTTATTACAATGCACTATGTCTAAATCCACGTTGCTGCAAGAGTATAATGATCCATCAAATTATACATACCCAATCGGTTCAATGGTGTTAATGGGAAATTTCTTTGAAGAAGTAAAGAAATGTAAAGATCATATTATTTTTCAAGATTACCAGCCAAAGGTTATTTATGCCCAATATAGTCACTTGGTCATAGCAACTCGACTGCAGTTGAAGCAAGTGAAGAGTAGAAAAAAACATCGACAATGGAGGTTATCGATAGATGATCATGATGCCATTTTGGAAAATTTGCCACTAGCACATTTCATATGAGTGGAACACATTGTTCAAGATGAACAATGAACTTTGATTCTAGGGTTAGAACATATAATTGCTACAATGCATTGGACTTTATATAGTTTAAGACTATATTATGGATTGCTTTCAAATAAATGGACATGTGGATGGTTAGATGTGTGTTGGTACGAACAATATATTATGATCTACTAGATTAGGGTGCTTTTCTAGATAATTAAGTTATGGTGATTTAATGTGTCCATCATGTTTACTCCTAGATGATCTTAACTCGCCCCTTTTTTTGCATGGATATGATGGTGATGAATGAATATTTAGTTAAATGTATATAAATAATAATGGATTTAATGGTGATTTAATGTGTCCATCATGTTTAATCCTAGATGATCTTAACTCGCCCATTTTTTACATGGATATAATGGTGATGAATGAATATTTAGTTAAATGTATATATATAATAATTCCCAAGGTACCCATGCGGTCACAACTTAGAAAACCTGATACGGGCGCCCTCAAATGAAACGACCCAACTCGAACTCGTTTCATGGGGCGCCTTCCCAAGGCGTGACGCCCTCCGCCTGACTGAATGAATGCACAAGGGAGAAAACGGAAAACGGCCCACACGAATGTGCACAAGGCACCCATGCAGTCACAACTTAGCAAACCTGATATGGGCACCCTCAAATGAAATGACCCGACCCGAACTCGTTTCATCGGGTGCCCTCCCAAGGCGCGATGCCCTCCGCCCGATCGAACGAACGCATAAGGGAGAAAACAGTAAATGGTCCGCATGAACGTGCACAAGGCCCCTGTGCGGTCACAACTTAGCAAACCTGATACGGGCGCTCTCTAACGAAACGACCCGACCTAAAATTGTTTCATCGGGCGCCCTCCCAAGGTGCAACGCCCTCCGCCCAATTGAACGAATGCACAAAGGAGAAAATGGAAAACGACCCGCATGAACGTTCATAAGGCACTCGTGCGGTCACAAATTAGCAAATCTGATATGGGAACCCTCAAATGAAATGACTCGACCTGAACTCATTTCATCGGGTGCCCTCCCAAGGCACGACGCCCTCTGCCCAACTGAACGAATGCACAAGGGAGCAAACGAAAAACGGCCTACACGAATGTGCACAAGGCACCCGTGCGGTGACAACTTAGCAAACCTGATACGGGCGCCCTCAAATGAAACGATCCGACTCGAATTCGTTTCATCGGGCGCCCTCCCAAGGCGTGACGCCCTTCGCCTGAACAAACGAATGCACAAGGGAGAAAACAACAAACGGCCCACACAAACGTGCACAAGGCACCCGTGCGGTCAAAACTTGGCAAACCTGATACGGGCGCCCTCAAACGAAACGACCCGACCCGAACTCGTTTCATCGGACGCTCTCCCAAGGCGCGACGCCCTCTACCCGACCAAACTAACGCACAAGGGAGAAAACAACAAACGGCCTGCACGAACGTGCATAAGGCACCCGTGCGATCACAAAATTAGCAAATCTGATACAGGTACCCTCAAACGGAACGACCCGACCCAAACTCGTTTCATCGGGCGCCCTCCCAAGGCACGACGCCCTCTGCCTGACCGAACGAACACACAAGGGAGCAAGTGAGAAACGACCCGCACGAACGTGCACAAGGCACCCGTGCGGTCACAACTTAGCAAACCTGATACGGGCGCCCTCAAACGAAATAACCTGACATGAACTCGTTTCATCGGGCGCCCTCCTAAGGTGTGACACCCTCCGCCCGACTGAACAAACGCACAAGGGAGAAAGCGAAAAATGACCCGCATGAACGTGCATAAGGCACTCGTGCAGTCACAACTTAGCAAATCTGATACGGGCACCCTCAAATGAAATGACCCGACCCGAACTCATTTCATCGGGTGCCCTCCCAAGGCACGACACCCTTTGCCCAACCGAACGAATGCACAAGGGAGAAAACGACAAATAGCCCACACGAACGTGCACTAGGCACCCGTGCGGTCACAACTTAGCAAACCTGATACGTGCACCCTCAAACAAAATGACCCGAACTGAACTCGTTTCATTGGGCGCCCTCCCAAGGCACGACGCCCTCCGCCCGACCGAACGAATGAACAAGGGAGCAAATGAAAAACGGCCCGCACGAACGTGCACAAGGCACCCTTGCAGTCACAACTTAGCAAATCTGATACGAGCACCCTCAAACGAAACGACCTAACCCGAACTCGTTTCATCGGGCGCCCTCCCAAGGCGCGACACCCTCCGCCCGACCGAACGAACGCACAAGGGAGAAAACAAAAAATGGCCCACACAAATGTGCACAAGGCACCCATGCAGTCAAAACTTAGCAAACCTGATACGGGCACCCTCAAGCGAAACGACCCGACCTGAAATCGTTTCATCGGGCGCCCTCCCAAGGCGCAATGCCCTCCGCCCGACCGAATGAACGCACAAGGGAGAAAATGGCAAATGGCCTGCACGAACGTGCACAAGGCACCTATGCGGTCACAACTTTCCAAACCTGATACGGGCGCCCTCTAACGAAATGACCCGACCCAATCTCGTTTCATCGGGCACCCTCCCAAGGCGCGATGCCCTCCGCCGACCAAACAAACGCACAAGGGAGCAAACAAAAAACATCCTGGATGAACGTGCACAAGGCACCCCTACGATTACAACTTAGAAAATTTGATACGGGCACCCTCAAACGAAACGACCCGACCCGAACTCGTTTCATCGGGCACCCTCACAAGGCGCGACGCCCTCCGCCCAACCGAACGAACGCACAAGGGAGCAAGCAGAAAATGGCTCGCACGAATGTGCACAAGGAATTCGTGTGGTCACAACTTAGCAAACCTGATACAGGCACCCTCAAAAGAAACGACCCGACCCGAACTCGTTTCATCGGGTGCCCTCCCAAGGTGCGACGCCCTCCACTTGACCGAATGAATGCACAAGGGAGAAAACTGCAAACGGCCCACACGAATGTGCACAAGGAACCTATGTGGTCACAACTTAGCAAACCTGATACGGGCACCCTCTAACAAACGACTCGACCTGAACTCATTTCATCGGGTGCCCTTCCAAGGCGCGACGCCCTCCGCCCAACCGAACGAACGCACAAGGGAACAGACGAAAAACGACCCGCACGAACGTGCACAAGGCACCCATGCGGTAACAACTTAGCAAACCTGATACGAGCACCCTCAAACGAAATGACCCGACCCGAACTCGTTTCATCGGGCACCTTCCCAAGGCGCGATGCCCTCCGCCCACCCCTTGTAGCAATAAATCCAAAAGTTTTTAGATGAAATTATTATTTCCAAAGGAAAACAACTCAACTCTCATCAATGTTTCAATATAGATGAAGAGAAATGTTTTGGTAAATTTCAAATTTAAGGAGGAAATTTATTCATACTAGCTTATAGCTCGCATATTGATAGCTCAAAAAAAGTATCCTACAAATGTCAAATGTTAAATGTTTTTATGTTCATTTGACATGTTTCTATTTTACATGTGCTTGGAAAATATTGTTCACAACATGGAATAGATCCTACAAAGGAATATTCAACATCTTGTAATCGAGTGTCAAACCAGGAGGTAACTCCTCAAAATCAGAATGTGTATTAGTTGAAGAATGCATATGGATTTATACATGGAGGTGAGGCTATTGGGATTCATCTCCCAATGACTCTTGGCCTTCCTTATTTCCTAATATTAAATAATATACAATATTAAATGTGCACACCCATCCCATAGGATTAGGTGTCAGCATTCCCCCCTTTAATCCGAAGGGATGTTGGCGAGTCCAAGCATCGATCTGAACTTTTCAAACTTTTCTCTTCCAAGTGCTTTGGTGAAGATGTCAGCAGTTTTCTCATTTGTGGAACAATGATGTAGATGGATGGTTTTGGCCTGAACATGATGTCAAATTAGATGGTACTTTGTATTGATGTGCTTTGTTCGATCATGGAACTTTGGGTTCTTGGCCAAATTTATTGCAGAAGTGTTGTCGATCATGAGTGGAGTGGAATACATTTGTTTCATCTGCAAATCTTCCAGGATCTTCCGGAGCCACACAATTTCTTTTGTTGCTTCAGCTGCTGCCACATATTCTGCCTCGGTCGTGGAATCTGCTAGAACTGACTGTTTGCGTGATCTCCATGAGATAGCTCCTGATCCAAGACTCATGGTGTAACCTGTAGTAGACACCCCTGTTTCTTTGTCGCCATCAAAGTCTGAATCAGAATATCCAATCAAGCTGAAGTCGCCTACCTGTGTATATTTGAGTCCAAAGTCTTGAGTCCCCTTCAAGTACCTTAACACTCTTTTCGCAGCAGACCAATGTCCTTCACAAGGTTTTTGCATGAACCTTGAGAGGATTCCAACAGTAAATGAAATGTCAGGTTTGGTGGTGGTCGGGTAGATAAGACTTCCTACAAGCTGTCTATACTTAGTTGCATCCTCAAATTCCTTCCCTTCAATAGATGTGAGCTTCAAGTTTTGTTCCATTGGAGTGGTTAAGGGATTACAGTCATCCATGCCAAATTTGTTCAAGAGATCTCCAATGTACTTCTTTTGAGAAAGAAATATGAATTTAGGATATTGAATTACTTCAATACCCAAATAGTAATGACCATGACCCAAATCAGTCATTTCAAAACCTTTCTTCAACTCTTTCTTCATGGATGCAATATAGCTCTCATTGTTTCCTGTTATCAAAAGATCATCTACATATACCACAAGATATACAACTATTTTTCCAACTTTCTTAACAAACAAAGTTGCATCATCAAGATCAAAATGTTTGAAGTCAAGTTTCAGAAGATGCTCGGTCAATTTCTCATACCAGGCTCATGGTGCTTGCTTGAGGCCATACAAGGATTTTACAAGTTTGAAAATTTTGTGTTCTTGACCCTTTATCACAAATCCTTCTGGCTGGGACATATAAACTTTCTCCTTTAGATCTCCATTCAAGAAGGTTGTTTTTACATCCATCTGATGGACTTTCCTTCCATTCTGAGCTGCTAAGGCAAAGAGAGTCCGGATGGTGGTCCATTTTGCTATGGGAGAAAAAGCTTCTTCATAATCGACTCCTTCTTTTTGTGCGAATCCTTTTTCCACAAGCCTGGCCTTGTGCTTGTCAAGTGAGCCGTCTACTTTGTACTTTTTCTTGTAGACCCACTTACAGCCAATTGGTTTCGTTCCCAAAGGCGGATCAACCAGCTTCCAAGTGCCATTCTTTATCAAGGCATCATACTCCTTTTGCATCACTTCTTTCCATTCATCATGAGAAGCGGCTTCTTTGAAGGAAGTTGGTTCATGATCTATAGACAAACTCAATTCAAAGTTATAAGCAATATCCATATCAACAGGGGAATCAGAATTATCTACATCACCTTCGATTTGTTGAGTGGAACTTCTTGTTCCTGTTTTTCCAACCTCATCAGGATGAACATTCTCCAGTGTCTTTGTCAGCCATTTGGGAGGACCTTTCTGAGATGGCCCAGGCTGGTCATTTGACTGAGTTAGGATTGATTCAAGATTCAATCTCCCAATTCTGTCAATCACATCATCCAATGTGTCATCCGTGGTTGTTTCTTCATGTGGGGGAGATGATTCCACAGTTTGATTCAATATCGGAATCCCCCCTTCAAGATGTGGAATCACATTATCAAATTCTTGGAAATACTTTGCATGTGTGAATCTATCTAGGTGATCAAGTTGCCGCTCAACAACCTTGTCACTCTTGGAAGATTCAAGAAATATGACATCTCTTGCTATTACAAATTTATTATTTTCTTCATCATAGAGACGATATCCTTTGGAGGTATTGGAGTACCCCAAGAAGATACATTTGCGACTTCTAGTACCAAGTTTGTTCCTTTGACCCTTGGGTATCAAGGCATAACAGGTGGACCCAAATACCATGAAATGCTTTACCGAAGGAATGTGGCCATGCCACATTTCAAAAGGATTTTTGTTTCTAATTGAACTTGAAGGACACCTATTCTTTATGTAAACAGCACATAGAACTGCATCAGCCCAAAACATCAATTTTACATTCTTGAAAAATAACATGGAGCGGACCATATTTAAAATAGTTTTGTTCATTCTTTCAGCTACACCGTTCTGTTGTGGATTATATGGCACAGTTTTTTGATGTTTGATTCCATGTTGACGAAGATAATTTTCAAATTCGTTTGAAGTGTATTCTTTTCCATTATCAGTACATAGAGAGCCAATATGTGTTTGTGCATCATTTTCAATCCATGCATGAAAATTCTTGAAAGTTTGAAAAGCATCAGACTTATTCTTAAGTAAGTAAATCCAACACATTCTGGTGTAGTCATCAATAAATTTCATCATGTATTTGTTTCCATTTGCAGAAGCAATAGGCATAGGGCCACATAAATCTGAATGAATAGGTTCAAGTTTTCTATGTGCTCTAGAGTGTGAATCATGAAATGGCTGTTTGCTATGCTTTCCTAGAATACAAGCATCAGATTCCTTAGGTTTTCTAGGAATTGTAGGCAGTCCATCAACACCATTTTTCTTCAACAAACGAAGGCTTTCATAGTTTAAGTGTCCAAATCTAGCATGCCATAAAAGACTTCATGGGAATGTACCTTCATCATGATGTGAACTGAATGTAAAGTTTTGAGCATGAGCAGATGAACTTTTCAGCTTCAAGAGTCTCCCGTCTTCTATTCCTTCCATGACAAGTGAGTGATCTAATGCTTTTCTGGCCTCTGCCTTGCCATCAAACAAGTGAATTGAGTGTCCTTGCTGCCGAATTTCGACCAGGGACAACAAGTTTCTCTTCAACTTAGGGAGGTATAGAACCTCATGTAGGATATGATCTGGAAGACCAGGCAATTTAAGCCTGACTGTGCCAAGCCCTGATGGCTTGAGTTTGGATTTATCTGCGAAATATACTACTCCATCAAATTTGTCAGTGAATTCTTCAAAAAAAACTTTTCTAAATGTCATGTGACATGTTGCTCCTGAATCTAGCAACCAATCATCTCTCTATGAAGTAAATGAAACATCAAATAGGTTTTCAGTTACTCCATTGTTACAATGTGCTAGAACATAGTGAGCGGATTCAGGTGCTTTACCTTTTTCTTTGTCATTAGTTTTACCTTTGTCTTGATTTCTTTGCTGCTCAATTTTCTCCCATGGTGTTTTGCATTTGGATGCATCATGTCCATCTCTATTGCAATGTGTGCAATGAAGATTGGATTTGTCAGCTTTTCTGCCCCCCCTTTCTGTGAAGTTTCTTCTTCCTCTTCCTCTTCTGCCACCTCTTCCTCTGGATGAATCTGGAGCATGACTCTTTTCTCTATGTGCCAAGTATGCAGCCTATTCGGAAGATGAAGGGACTGTCATCTTCCCAAAAGCTTTCTCTCTTTCTGCAAACTTTTTCTCAAGTGTATCAAAGGTGATATGCTCAAAGTTTCCACTTGCTTGCAAAGACTCAAGATAATGTGAGTAAGTCGGATATAATGCCTTAACATATGCTATGAGAGATATGTCCATTTTTACACTAGTGTTTTCAATGTCATGCATTATAGATCTTACTTCTGAAGCTAAAGCAAGGGGATCATCATTCTTCATTTCAAGACTGAACAGCTTAATCATCAATTGAACATTTTCTAATTCTGAATGTGAGTCATAGAGTTCTTTTAGCTTCTTCAAGGCATCATAGGAATTTGAGAATGATGAAATATGGCGACTCACCTCTTCACTTACGGAGGCTGCAATCAAGGCATAGGCCTTGCAGTTCTTATTTTCCCAAATGGCAAGCTCTTTGTCTGAAGTGGGCTTTGCTGGTGGATTTTCTTCTTGTCCTTCACAGATTCCTTTCCACAACTCATTAAAAATGAGTGTGTGTTTAATCTTCCGAGACCATTCAAGATAGTTCTCTTTTCCGGAGAGAACCACCCCAACAATAGAGATGAGAGAATGCATTAGTTTGCTGGAAAAAAAATCTTCTGAAGAGGAAAAATTTCTGCTATAAAAACTTTTAACTTTGGAAAGTTACTCAATTAAAGGGGAAAAAAACATATATGGAAAAATACTGAATTTTAAAAAAACTCCACTAACAGAAAAACTAGATTACTTTTAATATATATATATATATATATATATATATATATATATATATATATATATATATATATAGATATAGATATATATATATATATATATATAGATATAGATATAGATATAGATATAGATATAGATATAGATATAGATATAGATATAGATATAGATATATATATATATTGTTTGGAAAAAAAAAAATTGTATGGTAGGTCGATATGGAATGTTATGGGAGGGCGGTATTGTGAAGTGGAAGGGCGGTATTATCAATGTGAAGTGATATGATAGTGGGAGGGCGGTATTGTGAATGGGAAGGGCGTAAGGAGTATTAGAGGAGGGGCGGTGGTTAATACATCGTTTAATATCAATGGACAGCGTTATATATGGAATGCTGTATTAATATATATGGAACATAAAACATATAAAACATATATATGACAGCGGAATAGCATAAAACATATATATGACAGCGTATTAATACAGCGTATTATGAGTGGTATTGACATAGCATATATGAGCGGTATTGACAGCGTTGTATTAAAGTGAAATATACCACCAACAACGTTTTATACACAGTGTATTATATGGACAACGTTTTATACACAATGTATCATATGACAGCGTGGAGAGGCCGGTGCATACAGTGGTGTGTATTGATATTTATGCAGTGGGAACGTTGTGATCAGTATAGCGTATTGATATTATATGCAGTGGGAACATTGTGACAGTAGTGAGGCGGTATATAGCGTGAACGTTGTGGAGATAGAGCGGTATGGTGAGGGGATGAAATGGAGTGGCGAGGGAATTGGAAAGCCATGGGGAGTGCGGTATTAAATATGCAGAAGACAACGTATAATATGCTATAGAGTGGGGTGGTAAAAAATGACAGAGCGCTGTATTCAAATATGACAGAACGTTGTATTCAAATATGACAAAGCATTGTATTCAAGAGTCCACGGGAACGAGCAGAAGGGAGGGCGGAGTAGGTAATGGAGAAATGAGGGGCGTTGGGTAGGTGAGGGATAAATGAGGGTCGGTTGGGAAGAGCGTTACAAAAAAACTGAAATGGCAGTTGCAGGTGCTGAGTTGCAGGAACTGCAGAAATTGCAGGGGCTGAAAAACACTTAGATATTGTAAGAGCTGAACCTGCAGAAGTCAGAGACTGTAGAATATAGAAATAGAAAAAAAAAATGCAGAATTTCAGTCTAGCAATAAGGAGCAGCAAAAAACTATTAACATAAATTGACTGAGCAAAGGAGAGGGAGTTACACCACAGGCATAAATGCCAATGGTGGGACTGGCTCTGATACCATGTCAAACCAGGAGGTAACTCCTCAAAATCAGAATGTGTATTAGCTGAAGAATGCATATGGATTTTTCTCCAAAATTTTGTCTTTAATCGTTTACATATTGTACACATCCCCTTGTAATATATATTTTGTTTTCTCAATATTTTGAAAGTTTCAACATGTTGTATGGAAAACATTCTTATACCTTATTTTGTACAAGCCATTTCCCTTTACTTGGAAGTTTCTATTTTAATTTCTTTTGGAAACATTTTTATGACTCTTTTCAAGTATCATGAATTTTCTTATTCATAATTGTATTTCTAAATAGTATAATATATAAATCTAACACATGAATAATGTATGTTATTACTTGTAATAATGGTTTCCTCATCAATCATCATGGAAGTATCAAATATATTTTAAATATTTTTTCTCTATTATTATTATAATCCAACCTCATGGGCATGGGTGCATTAAACTAGAAAGTGTTCTCTTCCATGTGTTGTACAACTTGTCATTTTCATCCTTAAAACTCTTTTTTATTGAGATATAACCACACCATATAACCAAATTTGCATTAGTGGGTTGTTTTATGTTGATCATGGTCCTCCATATAACAATTTTAAGTTATGTGTAGGTTCTTGCACTTCCAATGGATTTCTCAAATCTTGATTGTGACCTTAACAATTTTTTCCTTCATAATTACCATTTGTAAATGGTTTTTTAGAAAATATAAACAACAACCAATTAAAAAGAATTTTGTTTATGATCCTTTTCAAGTGTCATGAATTTTTCTATGCAATATTGTATTTTAAAATAGCATAACCTATGGATCTAACACCAAGCATGCTACTACTCATAATAATGGATTTTCAAGATAATCATCAATCATCATGTAAATCTCAAAAAGTTTTACCCTTATTTCTTTCTGTTAATAATGTCAAAACTATTCATAAAGGTGTGTTTAGCTATGAATTATTTCGTATGTCAGAAATTTTCGCTAGTAATGGATTTCACACTTTTATATTAAGAGATAGATATCCCACCCCTTGTAGCAATAAATCCAAAAGTTTTTAGATGAAATTATTATTTCCAAAGGAAAAAAACTCAACTCTCATCAATGTTTCAATATAGATGAAGAGAAATGGTTTGGTATATTTCAAATTTAAGGAGAAAATTTACTCAAACTAGTTTATAGAGCATATATTGATAGCTTCAAAAAAATACTCCTAGTTTTTAAAATTGGAAGAAGGATTAGCTTTATTATTTTATATTTTATTGATGGAGCATAAAATTGGAATCATAACAAATAGAGGCATATGCACTTTGAAAAGGGTTTAAAATCACTAAAGGAATAAGAATGAATTCAATTATTATGATTAATGACTCTAGGATCATTATCATTCATATGATTAAACAACCATTACGAAAATTGATGTTCAAGGTTCATTTGCAGGCATCAATCATAAGATAACCCTTCAAGGATTTTTCAAGGGTCTCTTCAATAACCCTTTCCCAAGTAAGATATATCTCCACAGAATTCTTAATAGGTGCTTCCAAAACTTTCATTGATTGTTCATTGTCCAATGCCTCACTTGTCCAAAATAAGTCTCCAACAATGGCGTTGATGTTGGACAACTCCAACACTTCAACAATATTTGTTGTGTTCCAAGAGTGATGATACACAGTCAAGGTAATTACAGCAACCAAGGTCTTCACCATTCCAAGAGGTAGTATTATTGTGTTGTGACTATCTAGCAAGGAAATTTGACCCAAGAATGATGATGCACAGTCAAGGAAATTACAGCAACCAAGGTATTCACTGTTCTGAGAGGTAGTATTATTGTATTGTGACTGTCCAGCAAAGAATGATGATACACATTTAGGTCAATTACAGCAATCAAGGTCTCCACCGTTTTGAGAGGTAGTATCATTGTGTTGAGACTGTCCAACAAGGAAATGAGCAGAAAATCTATACACAGTCCAATACAGTTTTAGTTACTACACAGGAATCATTGTAATCTTCCACAATTTGAGCTTAGGAGTCCACCACAGCTTGAGCAAGGAGTTCACCATAATCTTAAGGATTCCACCATAGTCTAAGGTAAGCTTTTTGATGACACTGTCTGAAATTAAGAAGTCTAAATTTATGTTGTCATTGTCCTAACTATAGCAAGGGACACATAAATACATGTTGATAGCAGAAAGGGCCAATACTCTGCAACATGTTGTAATTGTTACTAAATACTTGGTAAAATTCAATAAATATTTCAAAACATAAATTAATGCTCAAGAAGAATTAAAATTTAAAATTAAATTTAAAGCAAATTATCAACAACCAAGGATATTGATAAGCAACAAAACATTTAAACCAACATTTTCCAGAACAAATAACTTGCCTCTTATGAAATATTAGATCATTGATTGGAATCTATATAGCTTGGTGGAGAAATATTACAAAATTAAATTTCATTAGTGATAGAATATCACTTGAAATTATTCTCTTGATGACAAACATAACACTCATATTTTGAAATTTCTTTCAAACTCGGGAAACTAGACTCCATCTGAGCTTCCACAGGAATAGTAAACAATTGTAAGTTTGCTTGCAAGGTGAAATAAAGTACTCATGTTGAACTTAAAATATATTTGATAGCATGTGGACATAGAGTATACACAATTCACGCAAGAATACTTGACTATGTAAATCTCTCTGACTGTCTCAATTATGAAGTGTTCCCTCCATCGGTGACATATCATAGGTCATTTAAAATGATAAATATGAGAGGTAAAAATTGACTGTTTGGTCATCTTCATCATCTTCCAGCCAATAAGTTTCAAGAATCTTTACTACCTTTTCATAAATTTCATTATTGTCATGACTTTGTAGGTTCTCAATCTTCTCAAGTCCTTCAGCATCATCAATATATTGTGCATAGATATTTACACCTCCAGTGTTGCCCAAAACCTTCTCTGCTTCCCCAACTTTCAAAATATTCTCTAGCCCTTCAAGACAAACAGTTACAATTCTTGGGCCTGGAAAGACTAGAAGATCACATAGATGCTTAATGCATCCTTGATTCATAATATATCTGCAACCAAAAACACAAATTAGTAGTTTTTATAGGATGAGATTACACAATGTTATCCCTGTAACTGTTATGATAAATGAATTTTTGTATTGACCATTTATTGACATAATACTCTATTGATACTATTGGCCAAATGAGGAAATATGAAATATGAATAGACGGTGACTTATAAGAGAATTGAAAAACCTCTCGCATCTATTTAATTTGTTCTTTTCAACCTCCAACATCATTGTAAGTAACATCTGGCTTTTCTTCAACAGTCATCATAGTCACACTGGGATCAATCTTAGGAGGCAAAGGAATCTGAATCTGATACTTATTGTGATCAACCCTAAATAAAGAAATAAGACCATCAATTATTACATTCCAGACAAAACCCATAAGGTGTGACCTGAAGCAATCTCTAAATTTTTTTATGACATTAATGCAAACAACATAAAACATTAGAGTTGAAAACATAGTAATGCTTCACTAAGAAGTAATGTGATATCTCACTTGTCAGCGATACTTAGAATTGATGGATAATATCACACTCAACTCTAAAGGAAACAAACTCCCTAGAAGACAAAATGAACATAAAAGGATGGTTTTGCAAGGGGGATTGACCTGACACGCATGCCTTATTCAATATTAGTAGGGGAGACTTTATCACCCAGTCCAACCATAAAATACATTCCAAAGAGACAACTTTGTAAATACTACATGCAAGTCAATGTGGCTTTCGGGAAACATTTGGTTTCAAATTCATAAGTTCTGCTGCGAGAGAAAGACTAATCACTGCAACTATAGTTTTAGTGTAAGAGTAAAGTAGCATTTTTCATTCTTGCTGCACCTATAAGAGAACAATGACTTTACTGTATGATCACAACACAATCTGGAGAAATAGGCATACCTTGGCAATTTGTTTAACATTTATGACATACTTGGAATCATCAGTTTTTGGATTAATGATCTTTGTGCACCTAGCTACCTTAATGAAGAAACACAACATATTCAGATCAATTAGATGTGATAAATACTGATACATGCTTGACCATTTTTACAAAAAAAAACATTCTGATTAATCAAAAATAACGAAAACTAATTTGTTTAACATTGTTCTGGGTAAATAAAAATCAATTAACAAAAACATGATATGCATCAAATATTGCCACATATATTGATTGGGAAAATCCAATCCTGGGTCTAATGTTCAACAGTTGACCTCCAGACTAAGCTACTCTGAAGCAGGTCTGATATTTTAATGTTCGACACCTTAGTTGAATCTAATGAAAAATGTAAACTATAAGAGAATTGACAAACCTTTGGCAGATTATTGTGTACCATTCCAGCTAGCCTTCAAAGGCTTAATCAGATTTTTGGGATTAAGAAGCCAAATAAATTCCACTCCATAGATATTACCATGGTGATTGTGATGGCTAACCCACTGGAAAACCAACAGCTCATTAATTAAAAAATTTCAGTTCACCACAAGTTAATTTCGTTTTTGTTCCATTTTAAAGAATCAGTACCAAAAGGAAAAGGATTGTAATACCTACAAACCTATGACTAGCATATAGCTAAATGGTACAAACCTTATGAGCATCTTCATCACTGTCTATGTAGTGGTGAGCAGTATCATAGGAAGAAACAAAACCTTGAGACTGCCGGAATTTGTAAAAATGCCCCTGTTTGCTTTCGTTCCAATCCCTGCATGGTACTACTACTTTAGAAACTGTAACCAAAACAAATACTATTAAAAGGAATAAGGCACAGACCTTACCCATAGAGAATAATAGGGACAAAAGGAAGCTTATAGTCTTTCTTGTAGGTTTCCAAATAATCTAGGATTTTGTATACCTGTTACAGGTAAATTAATCATATTAATACAAAAGTAAATTAATCATAATAATATCAAATGGATAGGATCCTAATCTAACATAGTTGTTTCATGTTGAACCAAAATTCATTAAATGAATATGAGGAAACCCATACACGTTTTATTGAGGTCAAATATATAGGATAGAAGGAAAAATTAGTACTCATTTCCAAATTTTCTTCATAAGAGCTTGCAGGCTTTCGAAAGGAGGTGGCATGCTCTTCCCCATAGTCTGCAAATCACAAAATATAACTCCCTTAAATGTTTGAAGAATGCCCTGGAGTAGAGGACTACAAGAAAGAAGAGATCAAGTACATAGGAACAAAGGGAGTGGGTAGCCATATAGGAAATTTAAATATTTTATCCATAGGAGGGCACACCATCTGATATTCGTTAGCATGTTAGAGAGGCCACCAAGGCCATGCATGAACTACACATTACTGATTAAATTCCTTAGAGGATGAGCAACACATTTAGTATGGGGGTGATGATGTGTCACATCAATATGTAGATTTGAAGGCCCATTTTTGACCCTCCAGCCTATAAAAATATTCTTTCCTCACATTAATCTACATTTTTTTTGCTATGATGTAGGAATACTAAAGGGTTATCGTCATAATTTGTGGCCTAATGAGGTTAATGTACAAGAAAAGAGCATTTTTTAGTACTTTTATGATACAAAGGAATGTTGGAGGAAGCTAGATGAAGTGTAGGAGGCTTGTATCCAAAATAAATAGGATAACATAAAAGAATTTGTACAGAAAAATAATGTACTAAATATAGAACATGAGCATTGATTGCAATAGAAAATGAAATTATCCATACAATTGACATGTGATCTTTGGTTATTTAATATTGTTTATTATGATTATTCTAATTATGACAAAATATTGCAGTTATTGGCCAATTTGGACCCATACATCCCTTGTCGGATGAGAATAAGGTGATCTTTTATAGTGAGATCAACAATTGTTACCTCTTTCCCTTTTTTCCTCAGGTGACAATCTCCGAGGAAAATTGCAATAAGTCCTTTAATAAAAATTCAGCCTCTATGAGGTCTCTCAGGATATTGTCCTTTTTACATTTTATTTTCAGCTGTCACAACTGGAAAAAATATTGGATGTTATCTGGCCACTACAGGACAGTAACATATCCTTTTTACATTTTACAATTTTTTTACTGTTCTTGAATCCATAAAAAAATTAATAGTTTATTGTCAGTTAATTGATAAATTTCCTTTGAGAGAAATAAATTAACACCTCTGTAGTAATACACTTAGATTATCAATTGATTGTAGCTCAAGCGGCTGATAAGAAAAGTTGTTTCCTTCCCTGACCAGGTTCAAATCCCACTTTGTGACATTTTTTCTCTTCATGAGTCGAATATTGTTGAGATGTTATCTGGCCTTGAGCCCTGAAGAATCCAATTTACCTTATGTACCAAGATGAGGGGAAATTCCATGTGAGTTTCCCCAAAAGACGCATTACAGTGAATAAAAGTACCATATTTAGATCTATACTCCACAAATCTAAAGCAATTCCAAGACAAATGAGGAGATGCCACCTATTATTATAATTATATACCAGAAAAATGTACAAATGCTTCCCAAAGCCCAAAGGGTTAGCTCAAACTTTTGTCATTGATGTTGCTGGACATTTGTCTAATGCAGTGCCAACAGGTGCCTACTTTAAATCCTCTAGGGTGAGGCACACTAGTCTACACTAGCAGGTTTATTAGGGATGTCATCCATGATTGTGAAGAAGCTTTCCTTAGGTTTCCCACAAGTTTTTCCTTGGAAAAAATAAGTACAATGCCTAAAATGGCTCCTAAATCTATCTATTTCTGTGGGACTTTTAGGTTGGCTAGATTCTAAAGACAATGTATTCAGCAAAAGGTGGAGAAATGGGTGTATATTTATTATTTGAGAATCATTACAAAATCATAACAACTAAGAGCAAAAAAACTATAGGTAGAAGTACAGAGAATCCTTCTATAAAACAACATAAAACATAAAGTTATATATATTATGATAAAAAATTAAATAAAATGCAGTTAGAGACTAGCATTACACTTGGAATCTACAATTGATTTTCATACATAAAATAGAATTCAGAGATTGAAAAGAGTAGAAAAATGCACCTTGCAATCCTGTTCCTCGGCAAAATACTTTATTAACATCACTCCTTGGAATAGCCTCATTGGAGTTAATGGCCAAGGTTGTATCTCGAACTTGGACTGGCAATCCATATTCAAGATCAAGCAGACACACCTGACAAACATTTTTGAGTTTACAACATGTTTGGCAAACCTCTGTTTTCTTGTACCTTGCATCATGGCCTGGTCTCCACCTGAAAACTGTAAATGATCTGGTGAAAACTTTACACTCTTTGTCAAAATTTGATTTCGTCTGCACCCAAAAAAAAAAAAAATTAATTTAAACTAAATTCGACCACATATGTCAGTGCTTTTATAAGCCATATATAAATATACATTCCATATAGTACACAAGCGCTAAAATTAGAAATAAGAAAATTCATGCATAAGATATAAGTAATGATACAATAAAATAACTAGAGAAATAAGACAGGATACTATCTCTCAAAGTCTATCTCTCTACTATTTCAAACTTGCCTACTGTGTTGTTCCTATAGACAGTACATCATAGAGTTGTAAACATTAGCACCTTCCAAAATTTTAAAAAATTTAGATCATCCTTCTTGACCACGTTCTCATGTTTTGATTTGAACATTAAAGTTAGCTAGCAACCTAGAAGAGTAACTAGCATGGTCAATGATCTCAACTCAACTAAGCTATTTTGCACCACATGCTGGAATACAATCATACCCTGACATTAATGCATACCACATAAAACATTAGTTATGAAAACATAGTAATGCTTCACTAAGAAGTAAAGTGATATCTCATGTGTCAGCAACACTTAGAATTGAAGGATAATATCACACTCAACTCTAAAGGAACAAAATCCCTAGAAGATAAAATTGAACATAAAAGGATGGTTTTGAAAGGGGGGTTTTTTAATAACTGACCCGACACACATGCCTTCTTCAATATCAGTAGGGGAGACTTTATCACCCAGTCCAACCACAAATTGCATTCCCAAGAGAAAGATCTTTAATAACACCAATTATAATTAGTTGAAAAATACCTCTTGGTATAATAACCAAGTATAATTGACATAGGGATGGTCAACATAAAAGGTCAATAACAACTATAGATCACCAAATGATGTTTAAACATTCCTTCAACAATGTTTGACATCACGCAAACATGAGTTGGAAACATTGACTAATGAGCACCGCGTGATATCAATCAACAATGATAAAGACATTGATGTACACTACATAGTGACTATAAGAGTATCCATATGGAGGACTAGAATGACTTATATGTATCGTACAAATCCTACGAAAACTAAAACCCAATTGTAAGGTATTGATGCAAATAGGCGAAACATTAAGGGTGATGTGATCGATATTGCCATTTTTATTGATAGAGTGATCAAAGCAATTAACCTCCCCTTCCTTTTTAGTTTTGGGTATCTCCTTCATGGTTTATAAAACACAAAAGAGAATAAAATATTTATAGTTTATTTTTTGTTTACATTAATGAACCCCCACAAAAAAAAGGATACTCGATTTGAGTGTCTTCTTCTTTGTTTAATGATGTGAACGGAGAGATAATGGTATGATTGGTATGAGGTGTTTTCTTCATGAGTTTTTAATGAGCCTAAAAAATATAAAAGTATGCTTAGAACCCTTCACATATTAATGAGAATGATAATAATAGAAAGTGAGATTCCTTGAAGAAATAACTAATATAAAGGTAACAACTTATTTCAAACTAACAAAACCATTGTAAGTAAATATAAGTAGATATGTTATTAGGATTTTGTATAGCTGTTACAGGCTTTTGCTTACACAGTCAGATACTTGGGTCCACCTTGCACTTTGGGAAGCCTCTATGAGCCATAGTATTATTCCTAGACCTCCTTTGGTGGTGCCCACAACCCTACACCTTCTCCCCTCCAACATTAAATTCATTTACGCTCAAACTTACCTGGTGTTTACACCATTGAAGCTCCTTCCTGTTGGACATGGCTATATCCATTTGAAGTCTTCACCTTTGTGCATACCCATACTCGATTACTCCCCTGCTTGACAACTCCAATGCCATGAAAAAGAGCTAAATCCTATTGAGGGTCTTCTTCTCAAGTAGAAGGGAGTGCTCAAGGCACACTTCAAGCTCATAAGGAAGCATAGAGATATCATTCCCAAACCCCTGCTCCTATACAACAGGAAATCAACTATGTTGATATTGAATTTCGTGTTCAACATGATGAGCAATTTTTTGAGGAGGTCTTCGCCTCTATGGTTGAGTGGGTGATTGATTCAGGCCATACTTTAGGGCGCCAAAACTAATATCTATGTATAATCGAGCTATACTAGAACATGAAATCGCTCCCCAACAAGTATTTTCTTAGAGCATAATGAAGCTCGCGGGGAGATATTATTACAGATTGATGAACTACAAATGGAGCACAAGGATCCCAATTTGCAACACTGTGACATCTCTACCAAGTTGGCCCTTCAAATTTAATAGATGGGACGAAGAAAAAAGCTGAGAACTAAATATCAATCTTTTGGGGGTTGCATGGTAATAGAATGGGTTGCCACTGTTCATGCCATGGACAATGAAACTAAGAACTTGTTGTGAAAACTTGTGCCCAGATTGAGCATACAATGTTTAAGTATTGGCATGAAGGATTAAGTCCTTAATGAGATCACAACTTTGTCATTATGAATAAACCTTCAAACCACAACACAAGACATTAAAGCCTATGAATCTAATAATTGAAGACTGCTACTCAAAAGAGCTTATTCTACTGTAAACTACTGCTCAGTAGAGCTTACTCATTTCCTAACCTGCTGTAGCATGTGCCAAAATAAGGCTGCCAATTGAAATTAGTGAATTAATGCAACCACCTCATGGATACAATGGTCCTTTCCTATGTGCTTAGTCATCATGAAAAACTATGAAACCTCGAAACCAAAATGTTTGCAGGATGGAATATTTTCATTGCTGGGCTACAATAGAACCTGGGTACTTGCAAATGAAAAATGTCATCAATTTTGATGCAACAATGGACATGATCTGCCACGAGATATGTGTAGCTGTCCTGAAGAGGATTGTTGTGAACTCTGTCAAACCACATACTGCCCCCTTCTCTTAAAACTCCCATTTTTCCATCACATGAGAGCACATAATATTGTCCAAATGGTTGTTGTTAAAGGTCTGTATTGGATAGATGAAAACTTGTCACAAGGGAAGCATGATCTGCAATTCTGTCTTTTAAGGAATATTGATTCCATAGTCTTCCATAACCATTATTAGGCCACCACAAGTGCTAGTAATGCAACCCATTTGGCAGTTCTACACCTAAGGCTCTAAGTGATAGGCCTATAAATAGTTGGGGAATGCAATCCACTGTCATAGCTACAGAGTTTCCCCTGAGAGATCACATCCACATTATTACAGGAAAACAGTTCTGAAGCAGTAATATGTAGTGTAGAGCACTCCTTGCTGGTTATTATGGAGTAACAAGGCCACCAGACCAAATTCTTCCAACCCTAGGTAACTGACTCTACTAGTTCTTATGTTTCAGTAGGGGTAGTGTCTTCTTGGTGTTCTAGGATTTCTTCTGCCCTTACTTGTTTTTTTGGAGTAGCAGGGGTTTGGGTGGTGGTAGGAATGTATCATGTCCTCTTCTTTCCTGGAACACAGGGGGGCCTATTTTGATGCCCTCTCATTCTCTCGGTGGTTGGTTTGATACTAATTATCTCAATGTCTATATCACTATACTTCTATGGTGTAATATAATTTGTCTCTTCTTCCTTAATATGAATTAGTAGGTACTTTGTAGCCAAGGGATTCATGACAATATATTCTTCCTCCTTCGCAATTGCAATGGGTGGGTCACACAACATTGGGCTCATTTAGTGAAGTTGCAACCATTGGAGTTGCAATGACTTCTTCCCAGGATTTTCTTGCTTTTTTTAGAGCTTGTACCATGAGTAACCTGATAAGGCCATGGTGAGAGATGAAATATCTTGGTATGTTTGCTTTTTGTGCATGGGCTTCCTTATTTTGCAGGGACTTGAGTAGGAAGTACAACATATTGACATTGTGACAGTGTCTGAGATGGTCAAGGAAACAAATTTTCATATTCCTCTAAGCCAAATGAAGCACCTATACTGTCAGTAACCTAGTGAATTGACTATGGCTCAAAGTTTTTACTGAAAATTAAATATTAGTTTTAGCATTCACTAGATACATAAAGGAACCTCTCAACTGTCTATAAATTCACTAGATAGCTTGTTTATAATGTGGAAATGATACCAATGAAGAAATGGTAAGAGGTTACCATGGTTTAATGTAGACTCTCTGACCCAGAGCCTACACGATCTCCTTGAGGCTCAGTCTGCATCATGTCAATATGGTGTGTAGCCTGAAAAGTAGAAACCAAAGTTAATAGAAAAGTTTGCGAAAAGAAATATAATAAACATTATAAATATGCTTAATGAAAAGTATCGATACATGTGTAATGAATGGAACCTGAGAAGGAATAATATCTTCAGGCAGCCCTTGATGTGTAGCTCCAACTTCAAAAATTCCATAATGTTAATACTCCTACCATATAAAATTATGTGACATAAATTCAATTTCAATTTGACGTACAAAAATATAGATAGATAGAAATGAATGTGGCACCTGTACATGATCATGTCCATGATCTACAGAATGAGGATCAAGGACAAGGCAATGTTCTTCTAAGAATGTTGTAAACTGCATAAGTTAAATAAATATAGTGGCATAAGTTTTTGAATCTACTAAATGTATATACACCAAAAATAGCTCATCTAATAAATGTGTATTTTAAAATAGATCAAAACATGCTTGTACATACCTCGCCCATGGTGTGCATTTGTCGTGTAATGGATTGCTCATAGAGGTCTCTACATGAGGATGCATACTCCATAAGCTCATCTTGCTCCATCTCCTTCAACACGTCATCTAGAATACTCATAAATGAACGAACTCCTGCACTAGATGAAGGTTGGATTGTCCCTAAGCCGACTTCCACCCCTCCTAAAGCAACTACAATATGTTCTTGTATATTCTCCCTCATTTGTGATGCAACACTGGAGATAAGGGCTAACTCCTCTGGAAGTGTAACTACCCTAGGTGGTCGAGGTACTAAACGAGGTGCTGGAGGCCTAAACCCAACATCTCGCATAGCATCAGGTCGTTCATATGTACGACCTTTTCCAGCTCCATAGAATTTGGACCCAGTATCTGTATAGTTAGGGTCCATGTGCTCTCGGAACTGAGCAAACAACATTCTAACAAAATATTGTGGCACCTCATCATTATTTGGGAACTTCCCGTATGCATACAGGAACTTCTCATAAATATGGGGTGCAATAATAGGATCATTGAATCTTGCAATCTTCAGACGTTTTTTGTCTTTAGGCCGCAAGTCAAATAGTGACAAGGCCATTTCTTTAGTGACCTTACTTTTGACTTCATTGTAGGAGTGGATACCAATCACTGATGCTCTCCTCCTACGCATCATGTCAAAAAAAACTTGGGTTGATGGTCCAACCCCACGATAAGTCTCTATCAAACTCTCCAAATTGTGCAAAACAATTTGGAGACAATTTCGATTAGGGGCAGAGAGATTGCAACTTTGCAATTCATTGCCTAATCTAATGGAATGCTCCCTCATCCCATCAACAGTAAGTAAGGAGATGGTATCTTCCCAAGGCATCTGCTCAGGAATATAACCGGGATGGGTGTAAAGGGGATCATAGCTCGGATTTCGAGCAAACTCATGAACCCTATGACCTCTATCCCTAGGAGGGCGACCACCACCACCTGTAACATGTTAAATTATTGCACATATTAAAAATTAAATAATTTATAAGAAAAATTTGTATTTAAAAAACTTGTTTGGTCATTTGAAAATACCTGGTGGAAAAACTATCTCTTCCTCTTCGCTCATACTAGGACAGTTCCCTTCCGAGGAATGAACATCTCTAACACCCACTGTACAAAACATTAAATTGTTTTATAACACAAGTACATGAGACACACAATAAGTTTCACATTAAACATACAACAAACAATAAATTTTCCTTTAGATTTTACCTGGAGGAGAAGTATCCAAGTGTGGGATGGATGCCACAAGCTGAGACATTGTTCTCCTTTGCCCCTCACCAGCAATAGGGCTAACCCAAACTCCTACATTTGCACCTATGGAGCATAATGTTTTCACATTAAACACATGTCATTTGAAAAAAATAATTCACCTGTTCAACATTGAATATAACGTAAAATTGAACATTTTAACTAGCAATTGATCTAATGTGTACCTATACCGTGTATAATATAATCCTCAGAATGGGCTCTATGAAATTGGGGGCGAATGGGAACAGGTCTATGGGGCTCCTCTTGTTCGATTTCTTGTCTGGGCACACGATTCATATGAGCGCACGAGTCATATGAGTGCGTCCACTTGTGCAGGAAAAAAAAAATTCACATTAATCAATTTTTCACAACGAACAATAAATATAACCTACTTGAAAACATGACATAACTAAACAACCAATGTACCTGATAATCCTCCTCTCATGGAGGGGGTCTCTATAGGGCTACCCTGATGCCATTGTTGCTATAGTATCAAATCAAATTTCTACCCCTCATAAACAAATTAGAAAACAAATTATCAATCGACAGTCATGTCACAACCAATGGATAACAAGTACTATAGCTCCAACATTTTGAAGCCAACAACAATATTAGTTATATGGTATAAAAATTATGGTAAGCATTTTTCAATGTCTGGAATTTTGTTAGCAATCTCATATAAAAATTTAATGTTAATACTTTTTATATCTATTTCATGTATCCTAAAATTTTAGTTATTAACCTCAAAATTTCCAAATTTGATTTACAATCCCAATTAAAACCTCTCCTATTTTCCTTTGCAATAAGTTAAATTGTCTCTATGAGGACATGGTTTGTGTCAAAGCTCAAGGTTACAAGGTTGAGGTTACAAGGACGTAAGGACGTATAGGAACACATGCTTAGGTTACGATGACAAGGGTCAAAGGTTACAATTATGCGACATTGAGGTGCAGCAAGATATGAACATTAGCATACAAATGCCAACCAAGTTTAAAAAAACATACATGGACACGGGTCAAGGCTACAGTGACTCACCAAGTTATGGGACCGAGGTTACATGCCATATAAGGATGTAACCAATGTTCCTCTGCTCAACATGGCTTCTCTCTGTATATAGACACTGATAGGCTTGAGAAATGTATTGTCACCTTTGATTGCATGTGTTGATATATATCTCAGCAAAGGGTTGTCGGATAAAATCCTACCTAAGTGGAAGGAAAAGTGTTTTCACATCCAGTGGACTATGAGAATAGTGCTTTCTGTTGCAAGATTTGTTAGTAGCCTAGTCATAATCAGAATGAATGTCCTTCTTCTCAAGGACCCTCTCCCATCTTATATGTTAGGAAAAAGAGTAGTGGATGACAAGACCAAAAAGACACAAGAGGATCTAGGAATTCTTTGGCTCATAAAAAAAGAAACATGCAAAATTAGAAGACTCCAACTACCAAATCGAATCCTTCAGACATTAGAGGAAATTTTAGCTTAAAAGTGGCCTCCTAAGGAAAAAATAATAAAATAAGAGTTATGAATTTTGGAGGGAAAAGAAGAAAACTATTTTTAATTGTATTTTTGACCTATCTCCTTATAGGTTTACTCAAATTTCAAGTATAGACACTCATTGGATGCGGAATTAGATTCCACATCCAATGAGTACCCATTATGCATACTTTTTAGAAGACCCACATTGATCAAAATTGAATATACATTAAGCAAAATTCGTGAACATGCTTTTTTAATGTATCTTTAATTTTTATCAATGTGGGTCTTCTCAAAAGTATGCATAATGGGTACTTGTTGGATATGGAATTTAATTTTGCATCCACCGAGTGTCTACACTTGAAATTTGAGTAAATCTATTAGGAGAAATGCCACAAATACAATTAAAAAAATTAGTTTTTTCTCCTTTCCTTCCAAAATATTTACATGTGCCTCTTTTTAAATTTGGAGGATTTTAATTGGTTTACATATTATGACATGGAAATTACATAAAAATTTCATGGACACTTTTAGGTTGAAATTTCCTCTAATGTTGAGTTCAACCACATGTTGCACCATTTAATCTCTCAGATGAGACGGGTCCACCCCTCGACTAGAAACAAAAGAGACTATGCCATAATCTTGGCTTCATCAATAAGTGGGCATAAACATTTTCACAAATCAAATCACTCAGATAATGATAAGAAAACAACAAATATTGTCGAACCCTTGACAATGGAATTATCTCAAAAAAACACAATCATTATGTTTTCTACTTATTCTTGATAATTTCTTGAAATATAATGATATCTGTATGAAAAAAAGAAAAAGAAAAAAACCTTGATCAATTCCGAACTTTAAAACAAAACCATAGTAAATATATCATCTTAAACTATATTGATTTGTGATTAATATAATGATGCAATTTGCTTTCTTAAAATAATACAAATTAACTTAAAAAAATGTTATATTGTTTATTCAACACTTGGTCAAAAACACCAATACTTATATTTCTCTATTTAATGAAAATGTTGTGATAAATACATCTTCAATTTATACCAATATCCAATTCACTTTTTTTTTAAAGTCAAATTGCCGTATGATTTGGCATCTCCATTTCTCTTTATAATTAACAATATAATAATATTTGATAATAATAATTGTCATTATTGATATCTTTCATGTAAATGTTAAATAAACATATAGTATGTGTACAAATTATTTATAAAAATGAAAGAATCTTTCATACATGGATGGTTTTTCGTATCATAAAGTTGTGTAAAGTTATATGGTTGGATATACTATTATTAAATAATTGATTACTACACTTTTATTATTATTAATTATAATTTATTATTGGTGTGTTTATATTTGTATCTGCATGTATATGTTGGACACACCATTACGAAATAATTAATTACCACAAGAGATGTAATATCAATTGTAATTAATAATAAATTACCACAAAAGATAGAATATTGATTTTAATTAATTGATAATATAAGTATGGTATTTAATCTTATTGTTGTTATTGGTGTGTCTATATTTGTATTTTCTTTATATAATAATAAATGTCTCGGCTAGCATTTGACTAATTAGTTGTAATTTTTTAATTTTTTAATAAATTTATCACACATGCAAATAAAGGATAGCAATATATTATATACCTCAAACATATTATAAAAGATAAAACATATGTTTTTAATGGTTAGATTCTTCTATTTGAGTGTAAATTATTCTTAAAAAGAATAAAAAAAAGATAAAACATATGTTTTTAATGGTTAGATTCATTTGAGTTGAGTGTAAATTATTCTAAAAAAAGAAAGAAAGAAGAGGAATAGCTATAATTTATGTCATTTTAACAATTATTTACTTAAATATCCTGGGTTGTTACTTTAGATTTTATCATCTCACTTCGGTGCTAGTTGTGAATAACATAACATAACATGGATTTTATCTTTTTGCAATGTATAAGGGTGCTTCTTCTATCTGGTCATAGCTCCTCTAGTCTTTAGTTAAATGATTTTATGATGTATAATTATGCAATGTGTTGGAAATAAAAAAACTATAATATGTGTCATTTTTAATACGATAATGAGTTAGATATGAAAATAATATTATGGTTTGAAATATCAGGTGCTTGCTTTAGTGTTTAGCTAAGAGACTATATCATTTTTAATTGTGTAATGTGTTAGAGATTGAAAACGATGTTATTTCATTTTTAATTGTGCAATATGTAATAGATTATTAATGATATTATGCTTTGAACTCCTATATACTTGTGTCAAATGTTACAAATAATGTTATGGTTTGAACTTATTACAAATTTTGTTGCAACTTTTACATTTAATGTGGAGAACCCACATAGTTCTATCAAATAGTCAAAAAGTATTTGTTTATTTTAAGAATTTGATAAAAATCATAAAATATAATCTTCACTTTGGTTTCTTTTGCATTAGATATGAAAATCCAAATCATTTTGCAAATGATAACAATGTATTTGTTTTTCTTTATCAATTTAACAAAACCAAAAAAACATAATTTTAAGGGAAAAATTAGTTACATTGCACCTATATTTCCCCTTAATGAACAAAGAATCACCTCCAAGGAAATATACAATCGAACAAACAAAAAGATTTAAAATAAAAATATGCTAAAGGTACATGCAATAAAAGGGAAATGCTACTAGCTACCCATTGCTTCTACCATGAAATTATTGCTAGTGAAAATAATACTAAGTTGTCTCATGCTGCAAGCCTAGCACATTAGTTAGAGATCAAGCCACCATGACTAGGAAAAGCCAATATTTAAAGTCACTGTGAAACTTGTTCAATTAGTGGGATATCTTTGCATACCAATACAAGTGAATTTGGTTTCACGGACGAAATTGTTGCATAATTTTGCATTAAGATTTTAGGAAAAAATAGGATCCACTTAACAAGGTTTTTGGGTGTGTCATGAGGACTTTATCAATTCTGACTACCATTAACATAATGTTGGAAATACAGAGAGGGGGGATGAAATTTTTTTTCACTTTTTATTACAATATAGTATTAAAATACTTAACCAAATAAAAGTACATCAAAGGAAGACAAGATATATATGAACAATATATTTATATTACAAGGGAAGCTACAACTTCCTGATTTACCAGCTACAAATAGAAGGGCTACAACCCCAAGATTTACCATCTCCCACTAAAGGAGACAACATTGTCCTTAAGGAAGCTACAACTTCCTTCCCTAGCACTATCCTATCACCCTATAGAATAAAATATAAAATAAAAACCCTTGGGATATCGTACGAGGGAAAATGAGCCAAATACAACAATATATAATCAGTGTTATCTTTTCCTGAACATATTCAACTTCCAGTAAGTTTTCCATTGCAATTCTACCCTCTAATGCAATAATATGATTTTAGTTCATACATCTAAACAACTGCTTCAGATGTGTCATGAGTGAATTCAAATTTTTGTTCAAATAATACTTTAATATCTACTCAAGAATGACTTCAATACCTACTTAAGGATGGTTCCAAGAATTACTTTAAGAATTGTTTTCTAAGACAACTTCAAGTACTCCTCCAAGCATCTTCAAGGACTGCTCCAAACCTATTAAAGCCCTCTACATAAATGAAACTAAAGGCTACTATAAGGATGACTTTAATATCTACTCTAAAATAACGCCTCTAATTTTCTTTAAGAAGAAACTTGATTTTCCACGAAGTGCACTTGAGTAAAATTTTCAATTTACTTCAGAAAATCTTGAAGTAGGACAAAGTATGAGCTCAAAATTTCCTCTAAAGGTGGCTTCAGGGTTGCCCTAACTAGAGCTGAATTTTTCATTAAGACAGATCAAGGCCAAAAGTTACTTTATAAGGGCCCTAAATTAGTCACATAAAGAAAGTCTGGGATCTGCTTTATGAGGATTACTTCAACTAGAGAAAGGAGATACAATTATGCCTCATAAATATTTACCCTAGATGGATTTAGACCTACAACAAGGAATCTCTGCCTCGGAAAGATTCAGACCTGCAAAACCAAAATATGGCCTTAGAAAGTTTCACACCTGTGATGAGAAACCTCTTCTTCAGAAGGATTTTAGACCTACGACAAGAAACCTCAGAGGGAGGATGAAAAAGGGGAAAAAGGCTCTCCAAAAAGTTCCAAGGTTGGCATGTGTCTTTGGTCTCTACTACAAAACTAGAACAATCCTTCACAAAGTTTTTTCCTCAAAATAACTTCCAAAAATTGGCTTTCTTTAAATATAAAATGCATCCCAAGCCTCATATAATATTCAACGAATTTATTGATTAGAAGGTGCTTACAATCCTCCACAAAGTTTTTTCCTCAAAATAACATCCCAAAATTGGCTTTCTTTAGATATTCAATGCATCCCAAGCCTCATATAATCTTCAACGAATTTATTGATTAGAAGGTGCTTCAAATTATTTTCATTTTTTATCTCCATGTTTGGGTAATATATAGTGTTTGAGGAATCCCTAAATTGGGGCCAAACATACTCCACTTTTGATGGAGTCGACCTGTTATTTTTCCACACAAATATTTTCCAAAAGAAAAATTTGCCAAGTTGACGTGTGAGAGGGAATTTTGAATACTTTAAATTTTTATTTATTTTTGTATTTAATGGGCTCTCCTTTCAGGGTTTATTAGGAAACATGATTTTAGACTAATTTAAATTATGATGTTGACCTTTTTTAATGGCAACAATGAAGCTTTAAGGTCATAACTCTTTGGGGAAAGGTTTTGGTGATAAACCCATCTTTGGGGCATCAACCTTAAAAAATCAATAACTCTCCAACAAGGAGGACCTACAAAATGTGCCACCTATAAAAAAATGGTGTGATAATGGTTACTAATCTAGAGTGTCCTTGTACCCAAATTCATTTGATTTGTGCACGCAAATCATCAAACAAATGTTGGCCCATTCCCCCTTTGACATCAATGACAAATTCTTCCAACACTTAATTGTTCGACTTATAATTTCAAGATCATCTTGATTTGTGAGGGATATTCACCATGAATATTGTCTACTAGCCATCATAGGAAGGTTTATGATCAGATATTTGAAAGAAAAAGTAACACTTACGTAACTCAAAAAAAATTCACCATACATTGTCACATTCAAATTTATTTAATAACTTTACAATTTTATGGAGAATTAATTCTGATATAAAGTGATGGTTTACTAAAAAGGAGCATATTTATATACCTTGTATTCAAAGCACCACCAATCATAACTTAAATATTATGGCTTAAAAAATATTAAAGCTCTCTTCAAACTCTGTAAAAATTTTGAACAATTATTAAGAATTATTATAATAAGTTGAATCATATGCTTGGCTCAAGAGTTTATCATATTCCTTGATTTGACAAAGCATACATTAGCCAAATTGTAAAATCATTTAAAAAAAGTTTCAAAAAACATTTCCACAAATGTATTTCTAAATCAGCTATTGCCAAGCACTATTTCAAATCCAAGCAATTCATTTACTTTGGCCAAACTAAAATCATTTCCTCAACACCCTATTACATCTTTAGCATCAGTTAGTAGGCTCTCAAAACATCCAAATAATTTAAACGGAGAAGATGGTTGTAAACTAAGTCATTTTTGGAAGATTATTATTTATCATTTCGAGCAATAACCTCTAGTGTTCTTACTTTTAATCTATTTTATTCTTATCTCGTGGTTTAGTTTATTGGATCCATTTAGTCTCATTTCACACATCATCTTCATTTTTTAAATTATAATAATAGGATACCATGAAAGTTAGGTGTTACATAATATTTTGTCACATTCTCTATTCCCTATCCAAAGTGTCATCCTTTGTGTCACTCATGCCACAATTTTTGCAAAGAGAAAAAATATATGGAAACATATTCACCATGAATAACATGCTCAAAAAATCCCTGAATAAATGGAGAGTCAGTGCATTACAACAATTCTAGAGAAATCTTATAAAAACGCTAATTTGTAGCCCTGTCGCGTTTGTCCCCTATATGCCCTCGCGCTTGTCACCCTGTGTGTAACTGGTAAAAAATGTTGGAAGTGCGGGAATTAAAGTTAAAATTCGTGTCGGTCCTCTTCAGGCAGGTTCTCAAAAAATGAAGCAGAAGCTTCTTCCTCTAGAAGTCTCGAGAACTGGAGTATGGTATCAGTTGGCTGGATATTGAGTTGAGATCTCCCATTTTGAGTCCTTGATCTTACCTTTAAGGACTTTACCATAAAGATATGGACCTCCCTCCTTTTTTGGATACTCAAAATATCTAGCCTCCCTATAAATGAATTCCATGACTTCCCCAAATGGTTGGTCATTGCTGGTTGTCTTTCTAGTGCTCGAATGTGCCTAAACGATGTCAAAATTCCAAGGATAAGGAGTGCTTAAAGTCTTTGGATTGGACATGGAATCTCGTTATGAAGGAAAACTCCAACATCAAGGCATCGATTATATTATTCCCTCTTCAATTTATAAATAATACAAAGTATGTTTTACTTTCCATAAGCTTGTTAATTATTTCTTGCTTAGTATGATGCTACTTGATATGTCATATGGTTTACATTAGAATGCAATATACTATGATTTCTCTATTTGTCGTTGTTTGATCTCTCTTGCAGGTATTCGTGCATAAAGGAATAACGAGGAGTAAGATTGGAAGTAAGGAGATCAAGATTAGTATCGACAAGCAGTTGCATAGGAGTGAGGTAGGCCATCTTTCTCTCTCATGTCATTATGATTTAAGCTAGGAATTTTTAGTTTCTTTTGTGTCATTTGTTACTAGACCCACTCATTGGGATAGAGGGATCACTTCTACCCATATAAGGGATTTCCTGGTTAAAAAAATGACGACTTCGGTGGGGAGCCTATAACCTTTTTAATCCTTTTGTATTTTTCCTTCACATTTAGTTTGGCCAACCAGCCAATAATATTTGTTTGTTATTTCTTTTGACTCTATACTGTGAGTATTTTATGGTTTGGGGTATCATGTCTAGGTTTCTTCTTAAGATTTTCTTCTTTTTGCTAATCATTTCTCGCTCAGCACGTGGTTTTCCATATACATTCGCACTGTCAGTGCAGATGTTTATAAGTATAGTCGTATTGCAAACCCTGTCTTTCATTGCTTGCCCGCAATTGTCTAGTCTCGTATACCAACGCCACCTTTTCTATGCAAAGTAGTGTTGAAGACCCTACAAGACAAGTCTGTGTAAAGTAGCGTTTGTCCTTAAATTTGAGAATTTTTAGGTTTTTTGCTAAAAGGCCTAGTGTGCCCTAATATTTGAAGTCGTCCTCCTGCTCTGTGTGCATCAAATTTTGTCTGTTTGGTGCTATTTTCTTTGTGGTGTGCAAAATTCCATCCCATACTTGAAGTGGTAAAAGTGAATTTTAGTTGAGCCTTTGATTCTTTGAGTCAATTGAAATTGTTGTTTGTTGCTTATATGTTTGGAAGGAATATTGATTTTCTATCGATTGAGAAATATTAGTTCTTTTAAGGCCATAAAAGAATTGATTTTGAATTCATTTAGTTTTCATCTCAAAGTTTACTTTTCATGAAGTGCATTAGATCACATTGCATTGAAAAGTCATTTTGATATTTATCATTGAACATAGATTACATTGTTTAGTGATTGAAAACTGAAAAGTGCATTGAGTACATTCCCATTCAGCGAAAAGAAAAAAGAAATTGTGTATAGATTACATTTGCATAGTTTTCAGAGGAATCGTGCGTATTTACATGTATGGTTTGTCATTTTTTAATGCTTTGAATTGGCTTTGAAAAGTGAAATTTGATCTAGTTAGGAAAGCTTTGTTTGTTGCATCATTGTTTGGAACTCTCTTCCTCGACGAGAGGGTGCTCATTGAATTGAAAGAATCATGCTTCATGCTAGTTTCATTATAGGTATTCATGTGACATTGTTTTTGAGCTTGAAAAGTGAAAGTGATCTAGTTAGGAAAGCTTTTTTTGTTGCATCATTATTTGAAAATTTTCCCTGAACTAGATAACATTCATTGAATTGAAAGAATCCTTTTCCCATGCTAGTTTCATTATAGGTATTCATGTGACATCATTTTGAGCCTTGAAAATGAAACTTTAATCAATATCAACATTAAAATTTACCCCAATTAACCTAAGGAGCATTTTAAATTAATGCAAACATTTAGAGGTATAGGCTACAGACGTGTTCCCGTGTTGTAAAACATAAGAGATGTCGCTAACTTCCTGCGTTGCATCCCAGAGGTGATATCACGTTCCATGTACGGAACTATATAGGACCGTTCTCCTATACTATTAGGTATATCAGAGGTGCTCCACGTATGAAAGTATATAATAACAATCTCATCGAATAGTTACGCATTAGACACCATTACTATGGACTTGCACTCCCACGTATCGTCGCGTATATTTTGGGAGTCCCCACTAGGTTTCTATCCTGCCATAGGTAATCCATTCAACTGCCTTGTAAACGTGATACATTGAACATAAAATTTAGGGCGATTAGTTGTGATATTTATTGGTTCGCCATGAGGTATTCTTCAGTTCAGGTTTCTTGGTAATCCTTTATGCCTAGCTTTCCCCTTTTTGATTTATTTGTTGTTAAATTATAAATTTGATTTCCCACGGGATAACATCCTACCCGTGCATGACTCCTTAGTACATCTTAGGTTCAACCTAATGGAAACATTTCCTGAGATTACCAATCAAGGAATACCCTCGTATTGGAATCCTAGTAATTTTCCTTCTTTTTGAAATGTTTGCGCTCCCTATATGGAAACGTTGTCCCTCCCAAGATTAACCATTGGTTTTCCAATTTGGTTATTTTCGACCCCCATGGTTCTGAATTTCCAAGCTGCTTCTCAACCAATTTCACCTCCACCTGAATAGTGTCGAACTTATGTTGATCCCAAAGCTGACCCCTTGCCTTCTTCATCTGTTTCTTCATCCCATTCTTCCTCTTCGCCTGGTGAAAGTCTAAATTGTAGTAAACAGGAAGCTAATAAGAAGAATTGAAGGATGAAGAAGAAGAAGCAAAACAAGCAAGGGGAAACCAAGAAAAAATTTCTACCCGTGCAAGTGATGCTGAAAAAACTTCCATTCCTTCCCACAAAGTAAAATTCCCTTGAAAGGTATGTAAGGATGACCACCTTCTTAGGGATTGTCTTGGAATTCCCAGGATATTAGAAGTATGATACACAAACTCAAATTGACCTTTGTCATCGGCCTCTAGAGATCATGCTGGTGACGAACCCTCAGCTAGTGATAATAAGGCCCATGGGAAAAAGGGTAAATTCAAATTTTCCAGTAAGTTATGTGAAGGGCATAATCCCATTCACCTTTGTCCTTATATGGATGAAGCCTCCAAAGTATTGGAAAACCTTACAGCTTCTCAGCCCCACCTTCCTGTTGGATACCATAAGCTTTCCTCTGATCCTCCGCTAGTTGATCAAGTTATTGATCATAGTTCATCTCTGGGCAATCCCAATCTCTCCGAAAGTGAATCCCATGAGTTCATTCCCAACCAACCATTGGTTGATAAAATGTTCGACCTGATTCCACCTTTAGTGGATTGCACCTTTCCCATAGAGGGTGAAATCGATACTACTCAAGTTCTTTTTGTTTCTTCATATTCCCATGAATTGGAGGGAAATACTCATGTTCCCATGGTACAGGAGGGTGATATTCTTGTTCTTGTAACACAAGGGGATAGTTCTCCAGATCCCATGGTACCCCCTACAAGTAGTCTGGGCACTTCCTTTGATTGGAGTCGACTAGCCGGATATCATCTTCCCTATTACGTGCCCTTCAAGATCACAATACATTCTTATAATGTGATCGTACCTAGCACAATAATATATTTAGGTCAATCTGTTAGTATTTTTTCCTCAACTACTTGGTAATATTTCAGTTCTCTGCAGCTTGCACCTGTTACCCAACGGTGAAATCCCGAAGTTGGGAAACACTTTTTCGCGGAGGGCTAGAATTCGGGTGAAATTTTTAATTTCTCGTTCGAGAAAATAGTCAACTCTATTTCTCGACTGAGAGTTTTTAAAACTATCGTCTGAGAGATTTTTAATGTTTCGGCTGAGAGTTTTATTGGGCTTGACTGGAGTTAAAATTCTCTCGGACGAGAGTTAAGTATTTTCTCATCCGAGAGTTGTGTTGACATAAACTCTCGGGAAGACTCTCGGATGAGAGTTAAAAAAACTCTCGAACGAGAGTTTTTTAACTCTCGTCCGAGAGTTTTTTTAACTCTCGTCTAAGAGTTTTTTTTAACTCTCGTTCAAGAGTTTTATTCTTATAATAAAACCCCAAATTTCTTAACTCGCCCAACATTCTGCACTGTCGTTTACATTTTCGCGTTGTCGTTTTTGCGTTTTCTTAGACTGGAGCTGTTGCTGCCGAGCCATCGTTATCATCCAACCATCGTTATCCTCTAGCAAACGAGGTAAGCTTCTTCATTTGACCATTGAATATTTATTTTTTCAGAGATAAAAATGTGTTGCCTTATATATAAACCTCGTTCGGTGGAGTCTTTTATATTTAGATTAGAGCATTTGGGGAGGTCGAGATCAATTATCTTTGGCGATCAAATCTATCCTTATCTTAGGACGAGAGCATCATTTATTTGCAAGCCAAACTTCATCTTCAGGGTTTGAACCAAGAATTATAAAATGGGTTGAGCTTGATTGCATAGCTGGAGTAATAAGGTTAAATTCATCCTTTCTCATTTGAAGGTCGAGGTTCATTTCTTCATGGAGGTTTTAATTGCAGAGATCGAAACTATCCTTGGTAGACTGAGTTTTTTACTGTAGGAGACCAATTCTAGGAATTTCATCATTCATGGGTCAAGTTCCAGATCCATTTGGGAGTGAGTTACTCAATCTATAAATACGCCAAATCCACCTTTGTATTATTTCTGGAGCTGAGTTTCATCTACAAATTAGAGAAACTGAGGATTTTAGGCTTATCACTATAGGGAGCATTATTATAATTGGAGATCAAATTGAATTCCTGAAGTTGTGCTAGGTTCTCCAATCTCATTTAAATATTGTAATCCTCTCAAAGAAGCTAATACAATCATTATTTTCCTCTCATATTCACTGTACATGGCACCTTCACCCCATGAGCGGATTAATCAGTTTCACAATTTTCCTCTATAATTATTAAACATAATTTGTTGACACCACATGCATCAGTAGCTCGATATAGATATAAACATGATAAAAAATGTGTTGCCTTGCATATAAACCCCATAGTCACAACATCATAATATAGCAGTTTCAAAACTGTTGAATGGTCTCCTGAGCCAAAAAAGGAAAACCTCGTCCGGTGTGACCCTTTTGATGATTGTAATAAAAATTTAAATCCCGGAGGATATAGTGAATGGAGAATATTTCGTGATTATCGATCATTATTAGTCTGAAATATTTGCAAGGGTCTTTCACATGGATCAGGCGATCCTATTTATCTGGCACGGGGTAAATGCAGGAGTCTTTTATATTTAGATTGGGGCCTCTCACTCACTATGGAAGGTTACTCAATGGATCTTTATATATCTCTACAATGAAATTTGATGATTCTGTTTTGACACTTGATGATTTTGGTTGAATGGATTTTTTTTTAGGCTTGACAGCCAGCCCTTTTCATGCAATACTTTGTCCAATACTTTGTCCACTTAATTCTATCAATACTTTGTCCACTTATTTGTATCGATTTTTCCATAGTTCACAGTACTAGGGCACACCAAGCAACCTCTAAAAATCCTCCAAATTCACTATAATTAGGTCACTTAACATTATTGTTTAAACATATACAAGGGCAGACGATATCTTCTAGCAAATAATCGAAATAGAATACAATTACTTACCCTTGAGGACGTTAAATTTTGCTCATGAAAGCTTGGCCTTTTGCACACTTTTAATCTCTAAAGATTCAGCCTCGGTTAGGGCTTCTTGTATCTAATGCTACAACTCCAATTCTAGCTTACAAACCACTTACAAACAGACATTATCTTCAACGCTATTTCACTAGCAAATTTGGCCCTTAGACATAGGTTTGTTCCAGCATTGAATGACCTCAGATCTGATCCAATTTAGGGCTCGACCCTCTGGAAACCAACTCAAAATATGCAGCCCTATTCCCAAGAAAAATCATCCCTCGTGCATGCACAGAATCATCCACGAACTCAGCTTGTTGCCTGCCCTGATTTGGTGCTCCAAGACATGCCTTATAGCCCTCCAAATAGGTTACCATAGGGGCTCAGCCTTAACTCCAAGACACAGAAAGTATGCAGCCTATTCACAGAGATTGTGTCGCCAAATATGCCCAGAAATACTCCAAACAAGATTGGCTAGCCTCTTTCCTTACTCGGCCAATCAGATCATACACCATAGACACCAAAACTCTCCTTTTTCCACTTCGGCTAGGGCTCTCAATCCTATGGCTACCTTAGAAGCCCTTTTTACCTCTTGTATATGATTTAAATGAGCTCCAAAGCCTTCTATTTATATAAATAGATGGAGGAATCAAGGGGTGCCTTTTAGTGTCAATGTGACCCTTCATTTGTGAGCTTGACTTTAACGAAAAGCATTTTTTAATTTTCCCTCGAGAATATTTAAATATATTCACCTTGATGATTGCTCAACCAAATAAATTTTATGCCACATTAAATGATAGGAGGAATACCAATTCGATTTGAACACATTAATAATAATAATTTTCCTTTATCCAAATAAATTCTCTTTGGGTCAAGATGGTTTCTCCTTGGGGTAGTTCGGCTTCTCTTGGGGGATTTTATCCCAAAGCTACTCCAAATTTCAACACTCCCTTCCAAAATTGATTGGGCTTAAAGAAAATTTCCAACAAATGGCTATCCAACACCCCTTAAACAATAACAATATTTACCAAATCCTTCAAAACCTATAGTATGTGAAAGTATAATGGCTCAAGGTTTGGGATAAACATAAAGCAACATTGGGTGGTGGATCACCATGGCCCTTGGGGGTTAGGCCCCAATCATCCAGAACAATTTTAGGGATAACAATAATTGGTTCCCATCCATGATTGGTAGGTCCAATAGGCTTATTGGCTTTTGGTATGGTGAGACCAATTTTTTGAAAACCACAACCAAAATCAACTAGTTAAGGGTTCTACCAAACCAAAACAAGAAAGTGGTCCATATAGACTAGTTTTTGAACAAATTTACTAAAAACAACATAAAATATTAAAAAAATAATTAAAAAATACATATTCATGGACTTCAATGTAAATCCAAATAATTAGACACCAAATATGCAAAGTTTAGGTAGTTGGAATGCATGGAGTTTGTAGTGTGGTTGGGTTTTTTTCCACCCAACTTCTTACCAACAACAACATAGTTAGAGGCATTATCAGTGATAACCTAAACAACATTCTCCACACCCAGCTTGAGGACAATCACATTTCATAGCTGAAATAACAAGTTTGCATATTAATCCCAATTGGATGCATTTATTGATCTAAAAAACAAGGATCCTTGTGTGAAAATAAAAAAGGAAATTAATCATGGTAAGAGACTTTCCATCATTCCATCCATTTGAGAAAAAATCGCCCTTTATTCCCCATGATTTTTCAATCTCTATAAACTAGTCATTTATGGATTAAACATTTCCTTTTTTTAATCTATAAAAATGGCCTTTGAAGCTCTTACTAACAACAACTATGAACTCTAGAGTAGATTGATAATAAGTTCAGTAGGAACTATTGAAGGGGATATCTTCATCATACCACGATTTGGCCATGTACTCATATGCATATTCCTTGTACTTATTCCAATGGTTTCAATGGTGGGTTGAGTGCAACTAGTAGTGGTGGAGGAAGGTGGAATAAAACCAACAATACTCTCTTGTTTGTGGAATTGAAAGCGAAACTGTGGGATGCTTTTCATGAATGGGAGAAACATGTCTAAAGTGTTCCCTAACAATTATAGTGTTAGAGGAGAAACCTTGAAAATTATGGCTACATTTCTATAGAATCTCTCTCCTTTTCTCTATCTTGTTAGCTCCGGAATGTGTAATCAGCAATATTGGGAAAAATTACGACCCACAGAATTTCACCGTTTCAACCACTTTGGGATTCTAGGAACTAGCCCTCTTGAATCCGGAGAGGGATCTCTCCAATAAGTGCAAATATGGATTTAACTTTAAGGTTTTGGATAATGATATTAGGCTAGTTATGAAGGTCGAGGGTTTTGTTTTGTTTTTGGATGGTTGAGCATGATTATTATTTGAGTGGAAAGTTCTAAATGCAAAGAGTTTCAAAGGTGAGAAGTTGCAAGAAAATAGAACAAGCTTTGGCCAAAAAGATGGATAATTGCAGGTTTTAGTCCATTGGGCTATGGAGTCATAATAGGGTTTTAATTGAAACAACTAGGTTCAAGAGTGGTCTATGGGGCAAGTCATCTATGTCTAAGGATCTCTTTAAAGTTGATTTATGGAATGAAATGATACACAAAGAAGGGGAACTAAACAAATGAAGAACAAAGAGTAGCCCAAGATCTGGTAAGTACTTTGAAACTAGCCAGCCTTTGACAAACACTTAAGAAAAACATAAAAGCAATCCAGGATCTGGTAAGTACTTCGAAACTAGCCAGACTTTGATATACTTTTAATAGAAAACATTTAAACACAAGGGAAACACAAATGATAACAAAGAATGGCCTAAGATCTGGTAAGTACTTCGAAACTAGCCAGCTTTCAACACATTCCTAGGGAAACTTTCAGTTAGTCTTTGGGGATAAAACTAGGACCAGGGCTCACCATATCTTCCTTAGTTCATCTCTACTTAACATGAAATGAAAATAACTTTCAAGAATAACAATTAGCTAAATAGGAGGACGAGGGAACACCAACATTCCTACTGCTTGAACTGAATTAAATCATTCCTAAATAACACAAATTGGAAGAAAACATTAAGATAAATCTTATCAGTCAGAGAAGGGTACTGATATAAAGTAAAACCTAACTCTATGCTTGCTGTTATTTACAAGAGAAAATGAAAAAAGTGGAAACAGAAGTAAAATAACAATTAACAATAAGAAATAACATCACCTTCGACATAGACCAGGATCCCATAAATCAACTTGTATTGATGCTTCAAACTAGTTACAGCTTTAAGTCCAGTGTTTCAGGTTAGCAATCATCTTCACTACTCAGCCTAACTATTCTATCACAAGCAGAGCTTCAAGAGCCTGTGAACACTATTTACAAGTAGAAGTCTCAAAGCTCAAGTATATTTCAAAGTTCTGCAACCAACATTTTCTCATCTTGTACAGAAGTATTTATAGAAGAAATGAGGAGGTGGGATCTAATAAAAGATCTCCCAAGGAAATTAATACAAACTATTGACTTCTCAGCCTTTGAGGGGCTCAATGGAGAAGAGTACAGATATTCTCACTGTATTAATTGATTTACATTAAAGATTAAGCTCGGTGGGAGCTTTTGTTGACTTTTAAGGCTCTATTTTAGGATGTAATAACTCTGCTGATATTTTTACATTAAGTTCATTTGGTAGAATTAACTATTCGACTGCGTTGAGGCAAATATATGATTTTCTAATCAATAACTTCGGCCTATGTTGAGTGTTTGTGGCTACAGGTGGCACTATGGTAGCTGAGAGGAATCAATTTGATCATGGCGGGGTGGAGGCCTTTCTCGCCCGATGATATTTTTAATTTTCTTTAATCAGAAAGCTTAATTTGAGGATTGAAGCTTGGAGCAATTGATCTTAGCCGTAATCCCCCCAAATTTGTCTTCAATCTTCTATTCTGTTGTGTTTTTTCTTCGACACTGATACTCTTTTAATTATTTAATGCATTGTTGTGTGTCTTGTTGATGTGCAGTGCCGCATAGGGCTCATATGGCATCAATGCCCATGAAGCATTGACGAGACGTGGAGTTTGAACCCTTGTAGTTCTTTCCCTTTGATAAACAGCAATCCAGAGGATCGTCACCCTCGGCTTTCTTTTCCTTTATTATTATGGGAAAAACATTTGAAACCTGCAAAACACACAAAATATTAAGAAATCCTACGTTTATTTGGTAAACTGCTTCAGAGGGTGTGGGGAGAGAGCGTGGATGTTGGATGGCGTCATCCAACGGTGGAGATCTGTTAGAGGAGGTCAAAAAAGGAGAGAAGAGGAAGAATTAAGTCAGATCCGTCGATCTGCAAAGATCGACGGATGGGAGCGATCCAGGAGGAAATAAAGCGAAGGGGTCACTTTATATGGAAAAGGCGGAAATATGCAAGGAAAAAGGTTTAAAACCTTTGTTTAGAGGAAAATGCATTGAAAATAGCCTTCGGGAGTTCGGGATGATCGTGGGCCGCTTGATGAGACGTTCACGCGATCAATCTGCGGGAGAGATCACGCGTTAAAATTCTTTGGTGAGGGTGGAGGGTGATAGTGTAAGGCCAGATTAGATCTGAGCCATTGATCTGCAGAGATCAATGGTGGGAGGAGTGCGTGATGAAACATAATGGGAAAGAGGAAAAGTTGTTTTGGAGATGAAAACAACGGGTTTCGTGCAGAGAAAGGGCAGGTAGGTAGTTTTTCCTTTTGGAACGCGATATGCGTCCCCGCCCGACACGTGGCATCAGAAAACCACCTATATCGTGTGATTTTTGAAAATTATCCTCCATGCTTAAAGTTACGCGATATGGAATGTGGGTCATCAGATCTGGGGCCTCAGATCTGACGGTGGAGAATGAGCACGACACAAGATAGATGCGTGCTAAATAGGAAGGAGGGCGGTTTTAACTGGGCCATAGGATCCGAGATGAATGACCGAGATCAAGCTTTGAAGAAGGCAGTTTGCTCAAGGTTAGTACGAGTCGTTGGATGACCAAAATCAACGGTGGAGATTGCATCTCGGGGAATGAAACGAAATAATACAATGATGAGGAAGGATGATGAGGGTTGCCGGATCTACGAGATCAATGGCTAAGATTTTCGAAAAACATGGTGAGAAGCAAGGCTACATAAAATTTAACCAAAGTCAGGAGAGGCATCCTGGACCGTCCGATCTAGACACGTGGACAGTCCAGATGAAATCAGAGGCAGAGGCATCGGCGGGGCAAAGAAATTGGAGTGCGACGGAGCGATTGAGCGTTGGCCATTGATCTAAGGATCAGATCAACGGTGGGGAGTGAATCAGAGGGGTTAAAAGGGGGAGGAAAGGTTAATGATCGGGGTGAATATGGACCGTTAGATCTGGGAAGGCGGGGAGGAGATCAACTGCCTCGATCGGGACGGGGAGAGAAATAAATTGCGTTCGATGAAAAATTTGTGAAAGTGATAGCGCGGGCCGTTTGATCGGCTTAAGATCAACGGTGGAGGTTATCCCAAATAATGAACCAGCGTAAAAATCCTTTATAACATACAAAAAACCAAAAAATTAATAAAACACAAAGGTTTGGCTTTGGGGGCGGGTTTATATATAAGAAGTGAATAGGCGCCCATCTGCGGGGCCTCTGATTATATGGAATGTGAAGGCCCGGGGCTTTATGAATAAGGGCCAATCACATTGGAAATTTTGGTGCGGTCTTTCAATCTAACCATTTTGGATTTTGCGATGCGATTGGTGCTTGGGACTTTAACTCTTGGTCCCGAGCAAAGTTATATGGAGTAAAGCAAGGGGGCAGGGTTTAATATAATGGGGCTTCAATCCCATTGGAACTTTTGATGCGGGCTTTTCAATCTACCCATTTATATTAAAAAACATTGCATGGGCGCGTTTAGACCAAACTTTAGGAAAATGGGGTTTTTTGATTTACAAAGGGAAATAATGGATCGGAGATGAATTATACAATGTTTTTAGTGCCTAACTGCGAGCACTCAGGTTATATGGAGTGATAATATGATCGGGGGTTATAAAACATTGGGCTAATCGTATCAGAATTTTTAACATGGTAAAATAGACTTGCGTGCTCTATTTTTTCCGATGCGATAAGCGCTTAAATGGTTCAGCGCTTGGTTCCAGCATCAAGGCGTATGTGGGGAAATGGTTTAAGACTTAGCCCAATGGGGCTTAAGTCTGTAATACAAAAAAGTGTATTTTTATGAGTTTTTTAGGATTTTCTGATGGATTTGGGAGCCTCCTTATGAGAGTCCAAAAAGGAGTTTTAAACTCTGTAAAAAGAATTTTATGAAAGGGGAATAGGGGAAAATGAAAAATAGAGGATTTTCATGAGAATGAAAGAGGTAAAAAATGAGGTTAGTTCTGTGATGGAGGGAAGGGAAAAATGGCCTTTGCAACAGTCTTATCTTTATGGAAAATAACAGAATTTCTGAGAAGGAAAAAGGAAACAGCAGTGGAGATTGAACCAAGGGTATGATGTCTTCATGATTCTTCAAGAGATAACACTTTTTTGCAATAAAATTTGTTCCTTGAAGGCTCCAAAAATGTTTTATCCACCATTTGATATGACAAATTTTATTGGTGGCTAACATATCTTAGCTTGCATCTCTTTCTGGCTGACCTTTTTCTGATTTATATTTCTCAATAAGGGTTTTCATTTCCTTTATAATTTCTAGATCCTCCATAGTAAACCTCATCATGGTTTAATTTTCCCTCGAATACTGAGTGTTATTCCAGACTAAAAATCCTTACATTTGGTGGTGGGTCATCCTAGTCCTTTGGGGTTAGGCCCCAACCATCCATGCCAAGTTTAAGATTAATAAATATAGGATTTCATCCATTATTAGTAGGTTCAAGAGTATTTTCGACATTTGGTATGTTGGATACCGTTGAGCCTTGAAATTGTCTTCTTTTTTTCCTACCTCTCACCCCATTTCATCATTTATTT
>JAXQQM020067238.1:0-73521 GCA_034641835.2 Pinus albicaulis | reverse complement strand
AAAGCATCACACATGAACACCAGGATTTTTAGGTGGAAACCCAAGTCGGGAGAAAACCACCGCTGCAGTTGCTCAGCCTTCAATATTTTATTATAGAGAAAACATCTTACAACATATGTGCTGGGGCAGACTTGACCAGCACGCAGGCACCCACCTGCGCTCGTTTACCAGCCTCTCCTGGAAGGGAGCTCCAACCCCCTGACTCGTTTACCAGCCTCTCCTGGAAGGGAGCTACGACCCCCGATCTCGTTTACCAGCCTCACCTGGAAGGGAGCTACGACCCCCTGACTGAAGGCTACAACCCTCAGCACCACCTTGGACCACGTTTCATCAATTTTCACACCGGATCCAACAACTTCAATAGAACACCACTTGCAGGCCACGTTTCATCATATTTTCAAACTGGACCCTTTCCATACTTTTAAGCACAAACATACATCACCAACAGATACTTATCAACACAGATCAGATAGCAGAAACACAGCAGAACAGTTCAGATATTTCATACCCCTTGCTTCAGCAAACCCTAGTTTGCATACGCTCTTTCCCTTTACTGCTGTCGCGTATATACGCGCTTCCGTTCATAACAACCAGCGTATACCTCAGTGTATATTTCATTGCGCATACGCGCTTTCTCTTCGGTGAAGCCGCGTATATACGCGCTTCCTCCGTGTCCAAGTAGCGTATAGATCTTCAATCATTATAGAGCAGCATACTTCTTCAGATCAGATGTTCAGTTCAGATTTACCCTTTCACTTCAGACAGATGTTCGCCTCAATTCAGATCTAAGCCTTCCATAATCAGATCTAGTAGATACAAGTACATTTCGTATCTAGATCCCTTCTTCATCATTGGTGCATCGTACATTCAGATTTATCTTCAAATGTAACCCTTTCCATTCAGATCTACTTCAGAGAGAAGTATTCATTCAAGCTCAGACATCTTGCACCAACACTTATGATTTGCACAATGAATTTCTTCTCCTTATATAGTTTTATCCTTTTTCAATACCACGGGCCAAAACCACATTACTTCCGATGGTATTCCTGGACGGGGTTAATTAGGCGGATCATTACCCAATACAATGGGTCAATACCATGGTGGTTACCCCTGGTTTTTCACTTTTTGAGCGCTTTTGCCCATACGCGACTTGGAACGTTACTTTCCGCGTGCATACGCGACTTTCCCTAGGAGAATCCGCGTATACCAAGAGACATACTCTTTTCATCAAGATTTAGCACATGCTGAATTCCTTTCTTTATTGCCTTCTGTACATACTGTAGATACATCAGATTTCCTTCATCAAGAACATATTCTATCAGGCACAACTTCATCTTCATTCAGTGGGTTGCCATCTAGGACAACTTTCATCACTTAATTCCCATAGCTAATTACAAAATTCGATCTGGAACCTAATTTCATATTCTCTTGTTTTTATTTTTATAGATAAAAATAAAAAGAAAAGATTGAGATATAAGACCTATCTAGATCTGATACAAATGATATTAATGGAGATCCAAATGAATCCATATAGGCACAAATAATTCAATGGTAGAAAGAGAAAACTTAAAAAGCAAAGAGAAGAGGATTTCTAATAAACTCAGGGCTAACTCCCTAGCAAAGTCATTAGTTATGTTACGATAAAATTTCACCTAATATATGTATGCTACTTTTAACCTAAGAGATTAGCTCGGAATTTACCTAGAAGAAGGTGTGTGTATATGTGTAAATAGAAATGAAAGAAAATATATTAGATGTAAACACACATAAGATTCATGTATAAGTTTTCAAATAAGCAGTTTTAGGAGATGCACATGATCCCTCGCAGGTCAGTGTAGGGTGTTGGTTTCAATGCCGAAGATCCTGTTGCCACTTGTAGAACATGATTCTACCTTTCACTATCCACTAGATCTACACACATGTACCAACAATCAAAGGGAACATGTCTTCTGCAGAGGGAAGTTTAGCATAAAATTAGAATATATGGGCACACAATGCAAACGGCATACAAGAGAAAGGAATCATGAAGTTTCAATAATCAACAATGGAAAATACACAAGATAATATACCCAAGAAAGAAGATACTCTCATCCAACTTGCTGCATGGTCTCCCCCTAATGCAACACAACTCCTCCATTATAATATGGATATTAGATCTAGCCCTTTTCCTCTTGGTGAGATTATATAGGTTCATTTTATCTTCTAGGTGAATGCATCTAGACACCTAGGGGCTTGTGAAGTTAGGAAAATTCTACAATAATGGACCCCTAGCCAACTCATACACAAGTGGGTCAAGTTAATATCCTTGGGAATGACGAACTCTAGAAACATTTTTCTAAATTGTCTCAATTATTAAATAATTATTATCTCATATTTATAAAATTCTGACAAATTATTTATGAGAGATATGTAATTCCACCCTTTTAACATGGAATAAATCCCACATAAGTAAAATCAAAGGTGAAATCATCAATTATATGATTGATTACTACTTGTGAATTAAATATAATTTAATTTATTGGACCTCTCACTAATTCATCGCTCAGTTAGAACTAGTTAAACCAATTTTAACTCAATTAATTTGAGTTAACTGATTATAATCACATCACATTAGTGCTACAACTACAACTGGACCCCCAAAATATTATAATCACTCTACATGCCTCATCTTAGACCCTCAACTCCAAATTCTTGAGCTAACTTAGTCTTCATGACTTAGTTAGCTGATACAAGTTGTTATGAGATGAAATTACAATTTACTGTCTAATTTTTTTAAGGGAAAAATAAATTAGACACACAGATTTCACACCAATGTGTAACTGAATTTCTCACCAATGTGTGACTGAAATTCCACACTAGTGTGTGTGCATTTTCATTGAATTTCTTACTCCTCTGACAAGAAAAGGGATTATCGGCTACGATCCTGCCTCATATGGTATTCAAATTTGCTCTTAGCTAGCCTTTGTCAAAGATATACGCATCCGATCCTACAGCCAGGAATGTCTTGCAACAACATAGTCACCTCGAACATGATCTACGAGACTGTGATACCAAATATCCAATATGCTTGGACTTTTGTCATGGAATACCATCAACCACAAAATGATATAGGTTTGCATCCACTTCACTCTTTTTGAAGCCCAACCCGGTGAAATAGATGTCGATCCTGGTGTACCAAGCACAAGGTGCTTGCTTCAGCCCATATAGTGCTCTCTTGAGTCTGCACACATGCAAATCCATGTCTAAGGTCTCAAAACCTTTTGGCTGCTCAATGTACACTTCTTCCTCAATAACTATTTCTGCTTGCTTCACCCTATAGATCCACCCAGATCCAACCACTAACTTCCCCATTGGTCTTGGGACCACTTCCCATGCACTGTTTCTGATAATGGATTCATACTCCTCAACCATGGCATCAACCCATACCGACTGCTGCACTGCTTCCTCGAAAGAGGATGGTTATGTCGCAATGCATTTACTCATAACAACCATGTATCTAGTATACCTGTCTGGGGACCTTCTCTGCTTGCGCTGTGATGTAGCTGCACCTACATTCTTTGTCGCATCTAGCATTAATCTATCAACCTCTCTGGTGTGATCCTACCACTTCTGGTGGATGTCTCTGCATGAGTGGTTTATTCCACTCTCTGTTCCTCTTCTTGTGGCTACTCCACATCCCGAGGTTCATCCTTTGGAACTAAGAGTTCCTCTGCTGCATGCAAGTCAAGCTCCCTCTCAAGGGACAATTGCATGGCTTTCTCCTCATCAAATTTCACATTTCTCTTGACAACTGTCATCCTGTGTGCTGGAAAATGCACCCGATAGTTGTGGGGAGTATCTATGTACCCCACAAATATCCCAACCTCTACTGTTGGGTCTAGCTTCTTCCTGGCATCTTTGGTCACATGGCAATAGATATATGAGAATTTTTTTTAAAAAATATGAAACATCTGGTTTCTTACCTGAAAAATCCTCCTCTGGAGTACTCATGCAAAGTATCTGATGAGGACTACGGTTCTACACAAATACCGTTGTGTTCCATGCCTCTGGCCACAGTTGTAACAATAGGCCTTGATAATGTAACATAGCTTGTGATACTCCCATAATTGTTCTGTTCTTTATTTCTGAAACCCCATTCTGTTGTGGGTTATGAGGTGCAATCAATTCTCTCCGAATTCCTTCTTTGACGCAAAATTTCTTGAATTCATTAGATATATACTCACCACCATTGTTACTTCTTAGAGCCTTCACCTTTTTCCTTGTATCTTTCTCTACTAGTGCTTTGAACTCACAAAACTTGGAGAATGTCTAATCTTTCTTCTACATGAAGAAAATCCAACACTTTCTCGAAACATCATAAAAAAATCACATAATACTTGTGCTTTGCTGTGGAAGCTGTTGAGAATGGTCCACATACGTCTGAGTGAAATCTCTCAAGGATTGTCGCTGCTCGGTTCTCCTTCTCATGAAAGGTGGCCTTTGTATACTTCCCCATAGTACAACCTTTGCCTGTGGCTCTCTACACAAGTGTACCCTTTGGAATCCCTATAGAGATGTGCTACATGATCCTCAAAGCACTGTGGTGTAGATGACCCAACCTCCTGTGCCATAACTCATTGGTATCCGAGCTCACCACCTCATCTGCTTTACTGCTCAATGTTGCGCAACCATCTACATCAAGTTTGTAGAGGTTCTTCACACGAAACCCAATATTATTTACCTATACTGTGGTTTTGTGACAAAGGAAGACCTTTCCTTTACTAAAAACCACATCATATCCAAGATCCTCCAACATAGCAACTGAAACTAAATTATTTTTCAAACCTAGTACATGCATGACATCTTTTAGTATGAAAGGTTTACCTGAATCTCTCTGGAAAGTAACCGTACCAATCTTGGTAGCACTATACCTCCCTTCATCACTCATCTTGATGTGCATCTGAAGTTCATTCTCCTCCAAGCTACTAAAGAATTCTTTGTTTCTAGTCATGTGGAAAGATGATCCACTATCCAAGTACCACATAGCTCCCATCAAAGTTGACACCATGCCTGTGATGAGAGAGAAGTCCAACTCAAAATGTGAGGCCAAATATTCACCCGCTACAGCTCCCAAAGCCTTCTTGTTGTTCTTCTTCTTTTGTAGACAATTTGTGGCATAGTGTCCATGATCATGAAAATTGTAACATTTCACCTTTGACATGTATCGTTTCTTGCCTTTTTTGCCGGTATCGGATTTGGAATGGAACTTATTCCCTTTCCATTTCTTTTCCTTTCCAACTAAGGCACAATTTTCCTCATCATCAGTATTGGATGAGGATCCATCCCTGGTAGTCCACCGAAACTCTTCTTGTACCAAATCTGACCACAGTCGCTCCCACTTTGGTAATTGCTCCCTCCCATTCACAGAGTCCTAGTAACTATGCCAGCTCTTGGGAAGGCCTAGAAGTGCTAGGCTCACCAAGTCATCATCAACCATAGTAATCCCAACACTTCCAAGCTCATCTCGACATAGAGTGAACTTGGTCAAGTATTTCTGGATTGTGTCACCCTTCTCCATTTTCATTTTCTTAAGCTTGTTTTTGAGTCCCAATTTCCTGTGGTCACTGCTGCTTTGAAACTAATCTATCAAGGCCTTCCGCATAGCATATGGAGTTTCCTTTCCATGGATACTTGAGACAATATGATCTCGAACTCCCTCTAATAAGATCCTCTTCACCTTTGCAACATTATTCTTCCATGCTTCATGTTGCACATCATCTGTTGGAGCAGGCTCATGAATATCAATGTCAATGAATTCCTTTAGTCCATTATCCTCCAATACTGCCTCCATGATGTCCTTCCATGCAATATAGTTCTAATTTCCCTCGAGTGTATATTCGAGTCTCAAGCCAGTGAAAGACATCTTGGTCAGCTGCTAGGTACCAAAGAGTGAATCTGCAAATTTGAATCTTGTTCAACACAAACTCAATTTCTTCTCTTTTATTGTGATCCTTGGCACTCTGATACCATGTAGAAATTATAACAATGGATTCAATACGATATTTTGATGTAATAAAAAAATATACTGAATCCTTCTATAATATTTATGGAATATAAAACATGATCGCTCAATCACATGCAAGTAAGAGAAATAAGTAAATCAATCGCACAACACAATATATTCTTGGGGAAAGTAGCTGCTCAAAACCCCGCTATCATATATTGTATAAATTCAAGGAACCATGAATAATACAAGGAAATAATATTGCATAAATTCCCGCACTCTACCAATTGTCTCACACTGATCTAGGCAAAATTGGACAAACACATAGCCAATTCTCAACCTTCGTTCTACTTGCCTTACTCACACAATTCCTAGGGAAATAAGCTCCTCTTAAATAGGAAATTCAACCTTCCTTGATTGTGCAATCCATCATGGCCTTCTCACAAATTTATAATTGAACCCAGGTAATTTTATAATAATAAAACTGATAGTTATGTTCCCTTTAACCTCTGTCTCAACTGGGTCTTCATTAGAATTTACATGCATGCAACTATTAATTGCAAATCATTAGTTATCTGATTGATCACTACTTGTGAATTAAATCTGATTTAATTCACTGAACCTCCAGATAATTCATCACTCAGTTATAAATAGTTAAACTGATTTAAACTCAATTAATTTGAGTTAAATGATTACACTCATACCACACTAGTGCTACAATTGCAAATGGACCCCCAAAATATTATGATCACTTTACATGCCTCATCTTAGACCCTCAACTTGAATTTCTTGAGCTAACTCAGTGATCATGACTTAGGTTGTTATGAGATGAAATTACAATTTATTGTCCAGTTTATTTAAAGGAAAATTAAATTAGACACCCACATTTCACATTAATGTGTAACTGAATTTCTCACCAATGTGCGACTTAAATTCCACACTAGTATGTGGTTTCATTTTCTTATTGAATTTCAACAAAAAAGGTTCAATTCCTACTTGATAAGAATAATAAAAAGGAGATGTGTAATTCATTCATTTTTTTAATATAAAATTAATATGTTTCATTTAAAATAATAATAATAATAAAAAAAATCAACGTAAATAATAATAAAAAAAAATTCAATATGCAGGTTAAATAGTATTAACATGTATTCAAAAGTATAATAATAACATGAAAACATTTTATTGTATACAATCAGTTTATAAATAAAATATATGACTACCCGTCTAAGTAAAATATTTAAATGTCCATTATGTATATATTGTATATAGTTTAAAAAATATGCATATATTATATAAAGAAAATGAAAAAAATAATTCTTATGGTCAAAACATTTCAAATAATCTTAATATTTTACATTTTAGCCCATTTTCCATGTCTATATTTTGGTCAATTTTGTCGAAAATCCAACAAAGATTAGTTGAAATTTCAATTTTAATTTGTGTAGATTATACAATCCAAGTGCCAAAGGGGATTTCAAAGGCATTAATTGCATTTATACATAAAAAAATGCAATTTAAGCAACATAAAATTTCACATGCTCTCTCTCTCTCTCTCTCTCTCTCTATATATATATATATATATATATATATAGAGAGAGAGAGAGAGAGAAGAATAGGTGATGAAATATGGTAATCGTCTGCGGATCGGTCCGACGGTGGAAATAATTGGATGCATGTGCTGAGTTAAACGTCGAACATATTCGGTGAGCAATAAATCGTTGGATAGCCGCGGATCGGACGATGGACAACGATATCGCGCGAAGTCCATGTTCGAATGTTAACGTGTGATGGACGAGTGTTATTATGAACGATTACCCCGAGGACGTGCGTGTCACTTCAGTGAAATAAATCATTGGCGATCGGAAAAATCGCCGTTGCCCAGGCGGTGCGATGTATACCGCACGGTTTTTGGACAGGTGAGTGGAATGCGGGGACCACCGGGGAGATGGACTCCGCACCATCCGATCATCAGATCAGATCGACGGTGCGGAACGACTGAAAATTGGACCGGCAGACAAAATCATAAAACAATATAAGGCCGACGGATTTTAATATATAACCAAAGGTTTTAAACTTTGAGCGGAAGCAAGGTAATACAAAAGATGGCTTGGCGCCCAGTTGCGGGCCAGTGGCGCATGAAATAATGTGACCGAGTCGATAGGAAAAAGGCTGAGACCACTATGCCCAAAATGTGGGTTTTTATAGTTTTTCAATGATTTTCAAAGGGTTAGAGAGGTTCAAATAAGGCGAAAAAGGAGTTTTTTTGTCAAGGGGTTTTGATGAAGGGGAATGGAAAAAACATGAAAATGATGGATTTTCATGGGAAATAGAGGGATAGAAAATGAGGTTAGCTTCGAAAAAGGGGAAAAGGGGTAAAATGGTATTGCAGCAGTATTCTGGCTTGGAATCAGCAGGATTTCTAAGTGTAAAATGGGAACAGTAGTGAAGTTTGGACAGAGGAAAGGCATGAGGCCTTCAAGAGTCTTTAAGAGCCAAAAAATTTTAGTAATGAAATTTGTTCCTTGAAGGCTCAAAAAGTCTTAGCCACCTTTTGATATAACAAAGTTTATAGGTGGCTAACAACCTTAAACCAAAAATCTCTGTGTTAAAATGTGTTGAATGGCTGTTTAGAGCTTGCTGATTTTTATTTCTGCATTTTCCAGCGTTCTGTAAATTTTCCAGAATTTGTGTTTTCAACAAAAAATATTTTTCTGTTATTGAATGTAAGGATATGGGAAAGGGCATTTAACTAAAAGGAGTAATAAGGTGAAACTGAAAACCGGGGTGGGAAAACAGAAAATTTATACATGGTATCAGAGCTTGAGTGCTGAAAGTGCAGTTTGAGACAACAAGAAGAAAAATACAGTCTGCTGATTTTTCACTCAGAAAATTCCACCAAGCTGATTTTTTACACACAGAATTTTTATCTTTACTACAGCAGTGCTATTTTTCAGTTTTTAGGACAACAGGATGTCATTGGGATTGAGGGTGGAGGATGAGTTGGATGGGCATAGTAATTACAACATTTTGGAAGGAGAGAATGCGAGTATCGTTGAGGGAGGCGAAGTACGGGACATCATGGTGCACTTGCCACACGAGAACCCTTGTTGTTGTGCCTTGCAGTCTTGTTCGATTTGGCGGCGATTGGAGAGGTCATTCCACCCACTTGAGTTAGTGCGGATTACGGTGAATAGCCTCCCAGTTCATGGATGGAACTTTCTTGATGGGGTTTGTGCATGAGACCCTTCCCATGGGAGAGGTTTGAGACAGTTGCATTAAGACGAGAGATCGGGAAGGTCAACTTGGGAGTAGTGTGTGTTCGGTTGAGCGGAGATAGGGGATACCACTTTTGTTGGTGGATGGCAAGTAGAACAAGGCAAGAAGCAGGCTTCCACAAGCAATGGTGGGGGCAAAGGTAAAGGTAAAGGTAAACAGGGTAACACACAGAAGGACTATTTCAAGGTGAAGTGTTGGAATTGTCAGAAGATGGGACACTATGCAGTTGTGTGTCCGGAGAAGAAGAAGAAGAAGGGGAAGAACCAGAGCATGGCAGCATCAGCAGAGGTTGAGGACTTTGCAGATTGCTTTGACTAGGAGTTTGGGTTCATTGTGTGTGAGTCCTCTAGTGCAGGATTACCTGCCACAGAGGTTCAGAGGGAGCATGCATTTCCCTCGACTAGCGGAGCATCTTCGGGTATCTGGTATGTGGACAGTGGGGCTTCACGTCATATGACAGGAGTCCGTGAGTACTTCTCGGAGCTTTCAGAGAGTGGCACTGATATAGAGGTAGTACTCGGTGATGACAGAGTTGTTAGAGCAGTCGGTGTGGGAACACTGACATTTCAGAGGGAGTCTAAACCTCCCTTGAAGGTGTCAGATGTTCTTTATGTGCTAGGGATGAGGAAGAACCTCATATCCGTCTCAGCTTTGGAGGATGGGGATGAGATCTTCCATTTAGGGAGAGACGGTGCTTATATATCCAGGGGGCGCTCCCAACTAGGTCGGCTAGAGTTATGGGTGTCGCCATGCAAGAGTGTACAAGTTTGCTGGTCAGCCCCTTTTGGCATTTGAGCAACCGTCTCAAACAATGACTAGCGATTACGAGAGTGTGAGATTGTGCCGCGGGTTAGAGGCATATGCTGTCATGGAGCCTTGAGGACCTTGCGGGAGATCACTACAGGTGTGCCAGATTTCAGTACTGATCACTTTGATACTTGCAGAGGATGTGCGATGGGCAAGTTTGCCAAATCCCCTTTTCCCAGCAGTGACAGCAGAGCGACTGGGATACTTGATTTGATTCATTCCGATGTGAGCGGTCGGATGTCTCATGTTTCCTTGAGTGGATATGAGTACTATGTGTTATTCATTGATGATCACTCCAGGAGGACTTGGATTTATTTCTTGAAGACCAAGAGTGAGGTCTTCAAGCGGTTTCAGGAGTTTAGAGCTCTTGTGGAGACACAGACAGGTCGGAAGATCAAGTCCTTGAGGTCGGACAATGGAGGAGAGTACACCCTTGGAGAGTTTGTTGACTATTGTGCGGAGGCAGGCATTAGGAGGGAGCTCACTGTTCCTTACAACCCCCAGCAGAACGGGGTTGCGGAGAGGAAGAACAGATCCATCGGAGGGGCTGCCAAAGCCATGTTACATGATCAGGGGTTGCCATTGTTTTTTGTGGGCGGAGGCTGCAACAGCTGCATTGTTGTGAGAACGGAGGTCCGCCGTGCCTTAGGGCATGTGACCTCGGAGGGGCTTTCTGGGAAGAAGCCTGATATTGGTCATCTTCGTATGTTTGGGTGCATCACATACTCCTACATACCCAAGGAGAAGAGGACCAAACTAGAGCCCACCGCAGAGAAGGGTATCTTTGTGGGCTACAGTGAGACCTCCAAGGCCTTTCGGATTTACATTCCTGCGCAGAGGAAAGTTGTTGTCAGGCGGGATGTGAAGTTCGAGGAGGACAGGGCCTTTAGGAGGTCACGAGAGTTAGAGTATCTGGATTAGCCAGACCCTCGATGGCAGGCCAGGTCGATCACGAGATCCGGTCGCGAGATCGGGGAGGATCGGAGGAGTACATATGATGATGTCGAATTGTGATGGCTTGATGTCTCACGAGTTAGAGGTGGTGTCGAGCGACATGAAAATCATGAGCGATTCACTAAAAGTCATGATGGACGGTTCACCACGGTACTCGGCTTCTAGGTTTAGGTGCGAGCGAGAGGACAACGAGACGAACGATCGGAGATTCGGGCTCCGATGATGAGAAGGGGTTTCATTCTCCAATGGGAGAAGCTGTCTTTCGTGAGAAGGCAAGTGGCTTCAGGACACCTTGAGAGATGCCACATCTGTTGCTGAGCCTAAGAGGCTGGTCAGAGAGAGCAGACCACCTGAGAGGGTTTGTAGCTATATGGCAATGGCTACCAGCATCCTTGACTCTGAGCCTTCTAGCTATGAGGAGGCAGCTAGCCAGCAGGTCTGGAGAGAGGCCATGCAGGAGGAGTGTTCTTCTATCATGAAGAATGATGTTTGGGAGGTGGTGCCGAGGCCTGAGGGCAAATCCGTGGTTACTTCCAGATGGCTTTACAAGGTAAAGCATGCTGCAGATGGCAGCATTGAGAAATTCAAAGCGAGGTTTGTGGCTAGAGGGTTCTCCCAGGTAGAGGGAGTTGATTATGAGGAGACCTTCGCTCCCGTGGCTCAATATACTTTGATCCGCTCCATTATATCGATAGCAGCAGAGATGGGTTGGAAGATCCACCAGATGGATGTGAAGACCGCATTTCTCAATGGCTTCATACAAGAGGAGGTGTACATTGAGCAGCCATAGGGCTTTGAGGTGCATGGGAAGGAGTCCCATGTGTGCAGACTGAAGAAGGCCCTTTATGGCCTGAAGCAAGCTCCCAGAGCTTGGTACTCGAGGATAGATACATACTTGCAGGAGATGGGTTTCACAAAGAGTGAGGCAGATCCGAACCTTTACTATATTGTGATAGGTGAGGAGCCTCTCATTCTGGTGCTGTATGTGGATGACTTAGTCATTACAGGTGCGGAGAGACTCATAGAGCACTGCAAGAGAGATCTTGCGGCGGAGTTTGAGATGAAGGACATCGGCTTGATGCATTACTTTTTGGGTTTGGAGGTGTGGCAGGAGGAGGAGCATTTCTTCCTGGGACAGGGGAAGTATATTGTGGACATCCTTGGCAGATTCCACATGGAGGATTGTAGACCCATGTCGACACCGATGATCACCAACTGGAAGAAGCTTCATGCTTCGGATTCCGAGTTGGTGGATCCCACATTGTACAGACAGCTGATTGGTTCCTTGATGTATCTGGTCAACACTAGACCAGATATTTGTTTTGCAATCAACACGATGAGTCAGTTTATGTGTGAGCCTAGGAAGGTTCACTGGGTGGCTGCAAAACACATTTTGCGTGCATGAGGGACGATGGATTGTAGGTGCCGGACTACGAGGCGGTGGGATGGGGTAAGTGCCGGGTTACACGATTCGGTTGGCGGTGTGCTTAATGGGAAGAAGCACTTGAGAGTCTTATTTAGGTTAGGTTGTGAAGTGGTGTCATGGTTCAGCCGGAAGCAGCAGTCAGTAGCATTGAGTTCAGCGGAAGCAGAGTATATGGCAGCCAGTCTAGCTAGTTGTGGGGCCATCTGGCTTCGCAAGATGTTGTTTGGCTTATTTGGTCAGCCGTTGAGACCTTCAGTGATTTACTGTGATAATCAGAGTTGCATTAAACTCACGGAGAATCCAGTATTTCATGACAGGTCAAAGCATATCGGGATCAAATATCATTTCATCGGAGACTATGTTCAGAAAGGAGCTGTGAAGCTTGAGTATATTCCCACTGATGAGCAGGTTGCAGATATTCTTACCAAAGCCTTACCACGGGGCAAGCATGTCTACTTCAAAGACAAGATGGGTGTGGTGAGGAACACCTTCCTCGGTAAGAGGGAGTGTTGAAATTTGGTTACCGGAGGACAGGTGGTTCCCTAAGGCTTTGATCTTTGGCCTAGGGAAAAGTGTCCAAAATAATTTAATTTTTCACCTAAAGTGACTTTATAAAGTTATAAAGTCAAATCTAATTTAAAAGTGACTTTAAGTGATAAAGTTACTAAAGTCTAATTTTAAAGTGACTTTAATAAAGTCAATGTAAAATTAGAAAGAAAAAGTGACTTTGGAAATAAATGACTAAGTAGGTCTTTATTAAAGTGGGGTGAATTAAAAAATAGAAAGTGAGATTTAAATGAGCATTTAATCTCAGCCCTAGATCTCAATCTATTTCAGCCATTGGATTTAGGGATTCCCCAAAAGTCACTTAGGGTTAGGTTAAAGGAGGAAAGGAGGAAAAGGTCATTCATTCTTTCATGAGCAGATTGAGAGAAGGAGAGCAAGAGAGCAAGGGAGATTTCTGGGCAGTGAGGAGAAGAAGCGTGACACTTTATATTCCAAGGCGATGTTGGCTTAAGTCCGTGCGGAAAAGTTGACACACGGTTCAAGAATGTTGGCACGATTTCCAGGTAGAATCCGCCCTTGACTTGTGGCCGTTTTCCTAGCGAAATTTAATACGCTTTTACGCACCGATTTCGAGAGAATTTTACTATTTCTGCATGCAAATCAAGGCGAGCCACGTACGACTGTGATTGTTGGCATAGAAATTCGATGGATTGTGCAACGACATTTTCTGACACGCATTCCAAGGAGGCCGTACAGCAGCATTTATTGCTGTTCTGCACGCAAAAAGAGGAGGCCGTACAGCAGAAATTAATGCTGTAATTTCTGGGCATGTTTTTCAAGGAAATACGCACAGCATTTATTGCTGGTTCAGTTTTACTGTCTGCACGTTTTCCGAGGCGGTGGTTAAGCACGGAAAGAGATAAGTTGTAAAAGTTTACTTGCTGATTTTTCTGAATATTTCTCTCTTTGTAAAAAGCATTTTTCAGAAATAAGAAGGAGCTCTCAAACTGGTTTTCCCCAAGAGTTGTAGGGGGTTTTTCCAGGGTCACCTTGACCAAAAATACTGAGTTATGATGTGTTGAATGAAAGCTGTTGTGGAGCTTCTTGATTTTGTTGCATTTTCCGGCGATACATAAATTTTTCCGAATTTGTGTTTTGACAAAAAATATTTTTAACATTGTTGAATGAGATATGGGAAAGGGCATTTAACTAAAAGGAGAAATAAGGTGGCGAAAACCGGGGTGACCAAACGGAAATTTCTACATTTTCTTGTTTGGGTACTCAAGCTCACAACGCATCTTACCATCTTCAATCTCATGGGAAAAATAAGATTGAGAATAAATGCTTAGAAGTATATCTATGTTGCTTTGCATCTAATACATTAGATCCTTCAATACTTCATAAAATATGTCATTGTTTATGGAACTTTATGGATATCATCCTCCATCCATCACATCATCCTTGAATAAAAGCCGAAGAAATAGAGGACCATGTAGTGACTTTCTCTAAATGACTGCCTTTTACATAATATTAACTTTGATGTAACCTTATGGCACATACATTATTCTTTTAGGACCTCTGTTTGAGGATTTAATTACTCTTACTATTACTCTTGGTGGATGTGATGCTGATTTTAGTATACTAGTTTGATGCTTATGTAATCATGATAGTGATTTCCTTATATGCTTCCACATTTATATATTATGATGACTACTTACTTGATTTCAGTTAGCGTTATGTTGAATATAATGTTATGTGTAATCATGATGATTTTGACAATGATCTTGTAGCATGGTCATATATCAAGGACTAACCTCATGAGTAGATATTGCTAATGGTTGTTTGAGTGTGGCAGGATGCCACTTGGATGCATATGTATGTGATGGATCAATGACTTCTAGTTTTATTGATTTCATAATTTGGTTACTAAGGCTTAAATTTTAAAAATATTTTACTATTATTTCTAATGCCATGTTAGTGGATGCAGGTACATATCAATTTCTTGGCCGAATGAATCACATAAGGGTGATGGGGTTGTACATGACAGATGGAATTTCATGGGAGGGGTGGGAAAACATCCATGATTCCACCTGCTACCACTCCCTCTATGACTTGGAATGGAATTAATTGAAATGAATTTTTCTTGAACCTCACAATTACGTGATGGAAGACCCCATAATGAGTCTCTTTCAAGGATTTACTAAGGGGCACACATCAAGGAAGATTCCTTGATCCTCAACACCATTATTCTAACCATAGAGAGTGACATAGGAGATGAAAATGATCTCCATATTAGTGCCCATATTCCCCTCTAAAGTCACAAATGATTGAAGGGTAAGTGATGTGGCACCCTTGGGACTTTGAGAAGTTCTTGAAGGGAATGAATGATTTGGTACCCTTGGCATTAGGAAAATTTTAAAGGTAAATGATGCTTGATACTCATGTAACTATAAGAATAAAAGCACACAATATAGGTAATAAGGTATTGAGTAAAAATTTGAATTAGAATTTAAAACTTTGGGAAAGGGAGAATAGGTGTATATATGAAAGTTAAATCAAACAAATAGCCCTACCAACCATCCTCATAGTTGGAAAACCTTTAAAAGTTACTAATTCATAAGTATCTAAACTACCCTAATAAAAAAAGGAGAAGGGGACATGGGTAAAAATATGAACTTTAATTCATATTACTCATAACAAGAAAAGGGGGTTGTTCATGAAATTGGAGAATATAAAAGAATAAAGTAGAGAAAAAAAAATCATTGGAGGAACACCATGTGGAAAAAGCATAAAAAAATAATCTCCAATTAAGATTTTAACTTAAGAAAAATTTGGGGTGGTTGGGGGAGAAGAATAATGAAACCTACTTGTCAACTTAAGTTAATGGACACAAATTGGGGGAGTCTAACTTGAGATCAAGGGATAAATAGGAGAAGAAATAGGGAAACATGTGTGGGTGAAGGAATATAACCTTTTAATAAGGAATTAAGAAAATAATCTCATGAGAGGCGAGTGAGTGGATGAAACATGGATATATGAATAATATAAATGTTGGAATAAATAAATTTTTTTTTTACATGAGTTAGTGTTGGTTTTAAGTCAATCAAGTAATTTAATATATGTATATGTATGTGAATTAGAATGGTTTATTGGTTATGGTTATGTGTTATATCCCATTCCCATCGAATATGGGTCATTGATATGATTTATGGAAAATTATATATATGTATTTCATTGTAAAGTGAATTAAATATTCAATTCAATGGAGAGGGTATTGGTTATGGGTATATGTTTTAGGCTATGCCTTATGTGTTATAAGTTATGTGACACATTATATAATTGGAACAATAATGTGAAATATATCATTTAGAAATGTTGACATTTTATAGTAATAAGGGGTGGGAGTGTAATTATAGAAGAGATATGTTCATGATGGTAGAATCTAGTTAGAGTACTATGTTGCTGATAGAATCAATTCAGATGGGATTATCATTCATATTACCAAAGGATGTTTGGTTAATTGGATTTAATCCTTATGTACTAATTATTTGAGAGTGATTTAATCATCTGTATAAAATATCTAACAAAACTATAATACCACGTAGAAATTATATCAATGGACTCAATCCGATCATGCAATGTATTAAAGAAAGATACTAAATCCTTCTACAATATTTGCAGAATATAAAACACAATCGCTCAATCACATGAAAGAATCACACAACACAAGATGTTCTTGGGGAAAGAAACTGCTCAAAACCCCTCTATCATACATTGTACATAGTCAAAGAATCATGAAACAATACAATGATTTCTCACACTAAGAAAATTCTACAATATCCTGACTGTCTCATTCTGATCCTGCTCAAAAATGTCTAGCAAGTCTTAGGCAAAATTGACCAATACTTAGCCAATTCTCAGCCCTTCCTTAGCCCAACCTTTCTCATGCAATCCCTAGGAAATTAATCCCTATTAAATAGGATGATTAGCCTTCCTTGACTGCACAATCCCTGTGGAGCCTTCCTCTGACTTTATAATTGCACCTGGGCAATTTGCCAGAAATACAACTAATAGTTTACTTCTCTTAAACCTTTGTCTCAACCGGGTTATCATCAGAATTGACATGCATGAAAATATTAATAGCAAATCATCAGTTACTTGGTATATCAATACTTGTGAATTAAATCTATTTTAATTCACTTGATCTTGCACTAGCTCATCATTCAGTTAGAACTAGTTAAAGTGATTTTAACTCAATTAATGTGAGTTAACTGATCCCACTCACACCACACTAGTGCTACAACTACAACTGGACCCTTTAAATAATAGAATCTCTCTACATGTCTATCCTTTGACCCTCAACTCGAAATTCTTGAGCTAACTAAGCCTATCACACTTAGTTAACTATTACAAGTTGTTATGAGATAAGATTACAATTTAATTTTCCAATTCATTTAAAATTTTATTTCACACTAATGTGTCACTAGGATCCCTCACTCATGTGTGACCTGTGATCCCACACTATTGTGTGTGAATTTTCATGTTGTTTCCGGATGCCAATTTCACTGTTTCTTGTTGCAAATTTCAACACTTCCTCTCAACAATAAAGGAATCAATCTGTCCTGATCCGATACCTTTGGAATTTTCTTGCATGCAACACTTCCTAGTGTTGTTCGCACATGCAAATATCCTGAAATTGAGTAGCCTCCAAAAAATTTAATCCATATAATGCATCTTTCATCAGAGTCTTCTGACTGCTACTAGTTACTGCACATGTCTACTGGAGTCTCTGCGCCGCTACTGACATCTGCATCTGTGCTCTCTGCACTGCTGCCAACTCTGATCTGCGCTCCAATATCCGACACCTGTCACTCTGATTTCTGTCTTCATGACATATGATTGCATCAATAACCAATCCTTCTTGCTACTTCTGTACTGCGGACTCCTCATAGCTAGGTTCAATCCATGAGACACACCATCTCAATGGACCCTGCCCAAATTTCTCCTTGGGATTAATTCTTCACATCGCCCCACCTCACATCTGGAGGTATAGCTGCATGTACACCCTCTTCCCATTTGGCTAGAAATTTCCCTCTCCTGGAGGTCTCTGCTTAAGTGGACTCTTCCACTCGGTCTCCTCTCCGCTTCTCCAATCGTGGCTACTCCACAACCTTCTGGGACTACTTCTGAGGCTGCATGTTGAGAGATAATTTCTCCCTCTCTACCACCAAGTGATTAACTGCTGATTTTCTCCTCAAAGCCTTACATGCATCCTTAACCTTGAGAGAATACAGGTTCTTGAATCTTGAACCAATCTACTTCACCTGTCCCATGGCTATGTGTTTAAGGAACACCTTTCCTTTTCTAAACATCACCTCATAACCACGGTCTTCCAATACCACTACGGAGACAAGATTCTTCCTTAGACCTGGAACATACAAAAAATATGCTAGTCTGAGAGGGAAGCTATACTCCCTCTGAAAGGTAACTGTACCTATGCCAATCACACTATACCTCCCATCATCTCCAAAATCTATGTTCTATTGGAGGTCCTTCTCCTCCAAGTCACTGAAGAGATCTCTATTCCCCATCATATGGAACGAGGCATTGCTGTCTAGATACCACATGCATCCCAATGTAGTGCTGGCCATGCATGCAATGAGAGTAAAATCAAGCTCGAACTGTGAAACCAATGCTTCACCTGCTACAATTGCAGGCTCCTTCTTGCTTGCCTTCATCTGTGGACAATTAGAAGCATAGTGGCCATGCTCGTGATAGTGAAAACATCTGATCTTGGACAAGTCTCTCTTGCCCTCTTCACCTTGTGATTTATTTCCCTTAGCCTTCTTTTGTTTTCCCACTAATGCACAATCTTCTTCTTTGTTGGTGTTGTAGGTACCGTCTCTGGTGCTTTGCCTGATCTCTTCTATTACCAAATTCAACCATAGTCGCTCCCAATCTGGTAACTTCTCCCTCCCATTCACGGAGTCCTGGTAACTATGCCAGCTCTTGGGAAGGCATATAAGTGCTAGGCTCACCAAGTAATCATCGGCTACGGTCACACCAACACTTCCAAGCTCATCTCGACAATGAGTGAACTTCGCCAAGTATGTTGGAATCGTCTCACCCTCCTCCTTCTTGATCTTTCTGAGCTTGTCCTTTAGCACCAACTTCCTTTGGTCGCTGCTGTTCTGAAACATATCTATCAAGGCCTTCCAAATAACATATGGAGTTTCCTTCCCATGGATACTCGAGACAATATGATCTCTAACTCCCTCTAACAAGATCCTCCTCGCCTTTGGTACCTTCTTCATCCATGCATCAAGAAGTTGGGCATCTGCTGCTACGAGCTTGGGAATATCATTATCTATGAATTCCTTCAACCCATTGTCCTCCAACACTACCTCCATCCTGTCCTTCCATGTAATATAATTTGAACTTCCCTTGAGTGCATATTCGAGTCTCAAGCCATTGAAAGACATCCGCATCCACTTCTAGCTCTAAAGAAAGTATCTGCAAATTTGAATATCGTTCAACACAAACTCAATTTATTCTCCACTATTGTGATTCCTAGTGCTTCGATACCATGTAGAAAATCTCTAACGCAACTATAATACCATGTAGAAATTATATCAATGGACTCAATTTGATCATGCAATGTACTAAAGCAATATACTGGATCCTTCTACAATATTTGCGGAATATACTAACATGATCGCTCAATCACATGCAAGTAAGAGAAAGGAAATTATCAATCACACAACACAAGATTTTATTTGGGAAAGAAACTGCTCAAAACCCCTCTATCATATTTTTTACATATTCCAAGAATCATGAAACAATACAATGCTTTATCACACCAAGAAAATCATGCACTATCTTGACTTTCTCACTCTAATCCTGCTCAAAACTGTTTAGAAATTCTTAGGAAAAATTGACCAATACTTAGCCAATTCTTAGCCCTTCCTTACCCCAGCCTTGCTCACGTGATCCCTAGGCAATTAATCCCTATTAAATAGGATAATTATCATTCCTTGACTGCACAATCCCTATGGAGCTTTCCTCTGACTTTATAACTACACTTGGGAAATTCGCCAAAAGTACAACTGATAGTTTACTTGTCTTAAACCTTTGTCTCAACTGGGTTATCATCAGAATTGACATGCCTACAGCTATTAATAATGAATCATCAGTTACTTGGTATACCACTACTTGTGAATTAAATCTATTTTACTTCACTTGATCTTCCACTAGCTCATCATTCAGTTAGAACTAGTTAAATTGATTTTAACTCAATTAATGTGAGTTGACTGATCCCACTCACACCACACTAGTGCTACAACTGCAACTGGACCCTGTAAATAATAGAATCACTCTACATGCCTATCCTTTGACCCTCAACTCAAAATTCTTGAGCTAACTAAGTCTATCACACTTAGTTAAATATTACAAGCTGTTATGAGATAAGATTACAATTTAATTTTCCAATTTATTTAAAAATTGGTTGCACACTAATGTGTCACTAGGATCCCTCACTCATGTGTGACCTGTGATCCCACACTAGTGTGTGTACATTTTCATGTTGTTTCTGGATGCCAATTTCACTGTTTCTTGTTCCAAATTTCAACATCATTTGTTCCAAATTTCAACATCATTAAAGTTGAGTAACATATTGAATTAACAATTAAATAAATAGTAATGAAGGATACTTATTGTAAGCATGTTACACACTAAGTACCTCACAAGTAATTTTTTGTTTTTTTTTTTAAATTTTATTTAGATTGTTATCTTTACATATAAGAATTGTGAGATTTCATATCCTATTCAAATTTATATTTCACTTTTAAATAAAAAATAAATTAGGGAAGCACAAAAACTATGAAATATTGAAATTAAGGGTGTTACACATTGGTATTAGAGTGCCCGGTTCATAGGCTTTGCCTAGGAAGCATTATCACCTTCCATAATGATAATTAATTTATGTTATTAAAAATAAAATAAGGGGGTTGGGGGTCAGGTGGATTTTAATGAAATTTATATGGTTGAAACATGTATCATGGATGGAGGATGAACATGAAGGAGTAGGGTGGATAAACGATGCAAAATGGTGCCTCCACAACAACCAACTCCATTCACCCAACTCAATGATGGGGAGCACAATGCAACACAAGAAAATAGTTATTTTGGATAAGTTTTGAACTTAATGCGATCATTTCAACACATGTCAGAGGAATTAATAAATCATTTTATAACAACCCAAGTTGAAAATTCATATAAAAAAAAAATATTATACCAAGGTCACGGGAAATGTATTCCAAGTTGAATGTTGGGCAAAACATCCTAGTGGGTGTTCATCTCGGTTTATTATGGCTAAGGAAATTGGAAAAGGAAATGGAAACGGCTTTGAAAAGGTAAGTTGCATTAAGTGGCATTTTATTTATGAAAATAATGGAAATTAGGAGAAAACAAAGGTGAAAGGTCACACGTTTCATGTGAGGAGGAAAATAAAGGAAAATAAAGGAAAATGAAGAAAAATAATGGAAAATGAAGAAAACAGAGGCCTCATTATTAAAAATGATTCTAAGGAACAATTGGTAGACCTTTTTGTCAATTCATTTTTGGAGCTCTCTCTCTATTCTCTCTCTCTCACACTCTTGGACACTTAGAGTTTTTGGGAGAAATTAAAAATTGGATCAAGAAAAGAAAAGAATGAAAAGAGGAAGAAAATATCAATCAAGGAAGAGCGGGATCAAGCAGCTACAACATGATCATTTTTAGGTATCTAGTTGCATGTATGATCTCCTTGCTATTTTTGGCATGCATGGTTATGCATGTGTCTTCTTGGTTCTTTTGCTATCATTTACATGGGTTTTTCCAAGTGTGATCATGTTATTCAACGTAGCCTTGCCATTTCCAGATAGCCATGGTGTGATGGGGTTCTCATGTTTTGGTTGAGATGGATTTCTGAATAGATTCGAAACTGAGTGAGGTGGTCTTTGAAAGAAAGAACACATGGCCTAGTGATCCCTGAATCGGATTGTGGATTGCGGTAGAGCCTTGGCCTAGTGACCTATGAACCAAAATGTGGGTTTTGGTAAAGACAGATTTTGTGTTACCTCAGTGGGCCTAGGAATCCTCGACTGGTGAATGGAGGGATATACAAAACATCCTAGAGGTGGGTTCCCTCAATCAGGCCTAGGAATCCTTCGCTGGTGATTGGAAGGATATATGGTAAATCTTGGAGGGTGGAGTCTTGATTAGGCCTAGGAATCTCGACCAGTGAATGGTGGGATATATGATAAAGCCTATAGATTAGGAGAAGAAATTTACTCACAGTGTAGGTGGAGAAATCTAGTGGCATCCATGATTTTTTAAGGCCTAATGCTCTGATGGGGATTGCGGTAAAACCTAGTTCTATTGATGAGGGTGAGGTGGTTTAGCCTCAGGAAGCCCTGGTTGATTTATGGTTATGAGTCCCAAATTCATGCTTGGAATATGGCACAATGGTGATTGGCTGAGAGAAAGATTTGGTTTAGCCAATCTATGGTTGGGTGGTACGTGGAGGTAACAAATATGGTTGGCTTATGCATTCATTAGTAAGAGTTTCTTCTCCTTGGTATTTCATGTGTAAATTTAATGGTTCATATGTGGTATGTATGGCTGTTTTATCCTTTTTAATTGTGTTGTTTATATGCTGGTTATGAGCATGTTTTATGACAGTTATGATGTATCGATCTCATGATGTCTTGGTTGATAAATGAATGAACAATGCAAATACGACCTAATAGATGATAATGCAGCTAATGCAAGGCATTAATTATTCTTTACAAATCTCAGATAAGTATGATACCCTTATGCTCATATCTGTTGTTATTACCTGTAGATTTCATGTTCATGATATGTTTGACGAAATTTATGTCATGGTTAGGCTTGGTTAGGTCAAGTCCTTGATCAAGTTTTGTGTTTGAGACTTTGTATTGGTGTCATTTATTATTTTGGAAAGTATCATCAAGTTCTGGCTAGTGGTATGGAGACTAGCCTTGAAAAGTGGCTTAAATCTAGTAGTCTCTGGCACAAAACTGGTTGAAAAATACTGTAGTCTCTCTCTTGTAGGAATTGTGGGAGAAACTGGAGGGTTCCAGTAACATGGAGGCCTTGTCATGGGAGTGAATATGGGTTTAATTCATTGAAAGGCTAGGATAACTTAGGGGTTGGGTACTTTGAGTGGTGGATTATATCCTAGGGGTCCTATAAAACTCGAGGGGGATCTGTAAAGTGTTGGTTTGTTGGTTCCACTTCCTTAACTGCAATTAGGGATTTGAATCATATCATAGTAACTCTTCATCACATGTTTACCCCGGTGGACCGGTTAGCTTGTGTAAATGTGAGAGGAGGGTGTACAAAGTGGTATCAGAGCAAGTTTCGTTCTCTTTGGGTGTTGTTTGGCTTTTGTTCTCTTTGTGTGATATATGATACCACATAATTGCATAAGAGCATGGTTCAATAATTGGACTAGATGGGCGTAATGTGTTTTTCATGCATACATGTCAGTTGCATATGTGTTCTTTATTCTTGTGGTCTATGTTCTTGTTGTGTAGGCATGGTGAGGGTCATTGTTGTCGCTGTGTAGCCATGTAGAAGTTGGTGTTGTTGTTGGGATGTGTTTGTCATGATTGCATGTCTTTTATGCATTGGTTATGCATGTTAGTTTTCTATGTGACTGTTATGCATGCATTTTCATGGTTAAGGTTTTTGTCCATGAGGTCATTGTTGTAGTTTATCTCATCATGATGTTGCTAGTATGTTATGATGATGATGTGTTGGTTGAGAAAGATAAGGATATGTAGATCATCAGAGCGAGGTTGAAACACTCGACCTCGGGGTAAGAGCATATCATCATACATGTTTGTATGTTGGGCATGCGGATATGTAGTTTAAGGGTTGTTATATGCATTATGGTTATGTGTATTCCTTTCATTCTATTGATGTTATGGTTACATACATGGTAGATGTTAGTTAATCAGTGTGATCATATGTACATGTGTTGGTTAGTCATGCATGGTATTAAATTTATGACTATGCTAGATGTTGTTTATGATTATGTTATATGATAAAATTGTTCTTGTCATATGTTATTTAACTTTTACTGAATTTAATATATTGATGTTATATGTATCATGTTAATCTAGAATGGCCTATGCAATTGGTTATGTTTACGATATTCATGTATGAGATGACATATTTGTGATATTGTGTCATGCTAATTTGGAATGAATGTGCATATGTGATTGTTATGCATGAATGAAAATTGTTTATGTTTATGAGCTTATGATGCGAACATGTTAGCTAGTTAATGTTATGGATATCATGACCTTATTTATGTTTGAGTTTATGTGTTGTGAATTTATATCGTGCTAATATAGATTGATTGTCTAGACAAGATAGCCTCCCTTGAGAGACATTAAGGTATGAGTTTGATTATGTCATCTATTTGGTGTTAGAATGTTTTGCAGTGTAATTTATTTGATGTTTGAGTGTTTGGTGTCCATTATGTTGTCTAGTTGTTGTATGAATGTTTTATTTGTTGCATGATATGAGTATGTGTTTATGATATTGCGTGGAGGAATGACCTTGTTTTAAGATGGTTGTAGTAACACAATGTGTGCTGAGACAACTGATATGTACTTGAATGTAAGTGTGTGCTAGTTGTATTATTATGATTTTGACTATTAGTTGATTATGACATGGTTTTTAGCCTTGGTAAACATTGATTTCAAGTTAATATATATGATGTATTGATATTCGAAACGCGTGGTTGACATGTGTAAAAAGTTGCAGGGAAACATGCTTGGTATTAGAATGACAAGTTAATAGTTAATTTTTTTAGATAACTATCCGTTGGGTAATGTGATAGTACATAGTAAGTCTCAATGACAATAAGGTAAAAGTTAAAAGAAAGTAATTGGGGGAGAATTCCTTTGGCTATGTTTGGAAACCACACTTCTAAATGAATGAGTTCTTTGCATGAATACAGGAGGTCTTCTTAACCTTGATTTTCAATTTCTGATGCTATGTGGATATGTACTATATTCATGAACATGTATTTGATAGGTATAAAAACTGGTTTCCAATTATGGTAGGATTCATCAAGGAACTAGAGTCCCTTGGGAGATGATATATGTGCGTTTTCAGCTATAGGGAAACGTGCTTGGCTCAACAAGGTAAGGTAACTGGTATATTTTATATTTACTTATGCAATGACAGTTATGTGTTTATGACGAGATGATGCAGGGGATTTCCTGGCAGAGAGACTACCATGAAATATTAAAGGAATGCTCAAGTTGAGCTTTCCCTTGGAAGCATTGGGGACCCATGGGGATTGAGTCATGGTGTTTGTTGCTAGTCTTGTGATTTTGGTATTTTATGACTTGTTTCACTTGGTTTGCGGTCTTGATAGTGTCTAGTGAATGATCATGCCACTTTTTTTGTGGTGTCGTATTGTTATTAGTTTTCATGGTGTTCTTATTGTTTGCTTTTATTGTTGTTTTTTTTTTGTTTTTGTTTCAAGGGTCTTGGAAATTGATTTGGGAAAGAGGACGTTAATGGAGTTTGGGGGGAGCTGAATGAAACCCAACAGGTAATACTTGGATGAAGTCCAATCAATGAGTGAAGGGAAGCAGAAGGTAAGAGTATGACATCCGGTTGGATTGGTTGGGTCCATTGGTGTAAATGGATAGTGGAAGGACATTCGTGAGAAAAGTAATGAGGTAAGGTAAAGTGAATGGGCTTGTAACGTCAGATGCCTTGGCTAAGTTGGGACATGTTGTTCTCATGTTGTGCATGTTGTGCACGAATAAAGGGAGTTCTATTAACCTTAATTTTATGATATCTGGAAGTTATGTTGTGAGTATGATTATGATGATGTATATATATATATGTCTACATGTATGTATGTATGTATTTCATGTCTGACAGGGTCATCATGGATCATGATTGTTTTCATGCTAATGTTTATATGTATATGTGTATGTAAGTATGTCGCTGTCTAATAGGATCATGATTGTTTTATGCTAATGTTTATATATATGCATGTATGTATGCATGTCATTTTCTGAAAGGATCATACTTTTTTTATGTTGATTTTTATATGTATATATGTATGTATGTATGTTATTTTCTGATAGGGTCATCATAAATCGTTCTTGTGGAGAAATGATTTCTTATGAAGGTGATTGGCATGAATAGATTACTGGTTCATGAGGAATCAAGTGGGAAGAGTAACTTGAAAAATCTATGAGGTCAATATCATGTGGATATGACTTGATATTATGTGATTATACTATGTATATGTTTATTTTGTGGACAAGAATTCCGATGAATACATCATCAGAATGAAAGTAGTGTGATCTACGACATGCCGGAATAAGCATGGATGGCAGAGAGACATTGGAAACAAGGTTGCTTGGTAGAGATAGTGTGGTTGTGGATGTGCAGTGCTATTTTTGTGTATATTTTGTGCATGTATATTCAGTGATTGTACCTATGGTGTTGTGTTCCTGTTGTATATATGGTGTTGTATGCATATTGCATATGGGGTGCCGATTATAGATAATGATATGTACATTTTGGATATGAGGTGCTATGTCCATATTGTACTGTGTGCATGTTGGATATGTGATGTTGTGTGCATATGGTGTTGTGCACATGTTGGATATGCAACGCTGTGTACATATGGTGCTATGTACATGTTGTATATGACATGATATGTACATATGGTGTTGTGTGCATGTTGTACATGTGATGCTATGTACATATGGTGCTGTGTGCATGATTTTACATGTGGTGTTGTGTACATGTTGTACATGTGGTGCTGTGTACATATGGTTCTGTGTACATGTCATGCATGTGGTGCTATTTACATGTGGCGTCATTTACATTTCATGCATGTGGTGCTGTATACATGTTTTATTTTGTACACATTGTACATGTGGCGTTGTGTACACGTTGTGCAAGTGTTGCCGTGTATACGTTGTATAGGTGGTGTTGTGTATAGGAGGTATTGTGTACATGTTGTACATATGATACTAGTGTACATGTGGTATTTTGTGCATTTCAGACATGCTGTGTTGTGTACATGCGGTACTATGTATATGCATTACATAGTCGTGGTGTCGTGACATGTGTGATTGTTGTCTTGTACGTATATGTACTATGTTGTGTTGTACACTGGGTGTAGGTATATATTTTTTTTTTGTTGTACATTGGGTGTAGGTGTATGTGCCATGTTGTACACTGGGTGTAGGTGTATGTATTGTGTATGTGTTGTACATAGGATGTAGGTGTATGTGTCCTAACATATATCAGGTGTAGGTGTAGGTATTGTGTGGTGTCATACACTATGTGTGGGTGTATGCGTGTGATGTACATTGTGTATGTGTATGTGATTGAAGATAATATAAATGACACTAGGTGATTTATGGGTGTGGAAAACGATCCAGTGTGCATACAAAAAGGACAAATAATAAAGGTAGAAGATAAGGATCGATTAAAGGATAAGTATTAGAATTTTATTTTAGTTTTAATTGTGCATGTGATTTATGATGGTTACTCGTGATCCATGATTTTGATAATGATGGTTGCATTTTAAGCTAACCGGATGTGATAATTTTTATACATGATGATTTTGTCAACTTGTTGTGAAAGGAAATGAACATAATTGAAAGTGTACCTTATTGACGGGCCAACGATGAGGTATGATGTGAATTTATTTCAATTTATTTTTAATCTAATAGAAGTTATGTGTTTGGTACATGAAATCATGGAAATTCTTGGTTTGGTGGTTGATACTGATTGCAAGCATTAGCAACAATGAAAAAAAGGAATTGGAATAGGTAGCGGTATGCTGGTAAAGCACTTCAGGAGCAGGGAAATTATGGGACACTAGTACTCAATAGTGTCCATTGATTTCCATGAGCATGCTATGATCGATATGATGGTTTTGAGGTGGGGATATGCCTTTGTTTTTGTACCTTCTGTTTCGAGGAAACCTTGCCAAGGGATGGATTCCAGGAAAGGGATGTTAGAGAACTTGGAAGTTAAGTGACTACACGGAAGGGGGTAACGAGATTTTCCGAGGGATTGTCGCTGTTACCAGGATTAATCTCTCTTGCGGACAAGAGAGATATCCCTAGTACTCCAATGAGTAACTAGAAACAAAGGTCCATTTGAATGTCTCTTTCTCTATATTATTTTTATTTTAAGATCATTATAATAGTAAAGTAGAGAGGACATGCTCCTACCTTTAAATCCAAATGTCCGATGTAGTCATTTGTCTGTCGCTCCAAAGTAGTTCTCCAATGATGAGTAGAACCTGCAATAAGAGACAAGACAAATAATAAGAGAATCTCCAATATATAATAATCAAAAAATACTAATCCAACTTAGTGATCAAGGAATCTTAGTATTGACATCATTCCCATGAATTCAGAAACAAGACAATGAGAAAAATAGTTCCATATGTATTATCATAAATTAGAAAGAGAAATATTACAAGATGCCTTGATGTTGTACATATTCCTCCCAGGGACTGAGCAATCGTTCTCCTTTAGTCTGATAAGCCTTACTCTCTAGAATGACCAACATGAAGTCATGGGCACAAAGGTTTGATCTTCGATGTGTCAAAAACAACTCACTAGTATAGAAAGTATGCACCCTATGAACTCTCTCCATCTTAGAAAATATACAGATAAGTCTCTATTCACATTAATCTTAGGTATCTATCCTTGAACTTGAAACTTGAGCTCAGTGTATAGGGAGATTGAAGTAGTTTCAGATCCATTAAGAGAGGGATGGATTCCTCCCATGAAGGGATTTGAGTTCCTTGGACCAAGGGATAAGCTCCATGAGTGGAGGAATAAAGCTCGAAATGACATGACTCTAGAGGCTTCTAGTTGGGAGAATATTTGACCAACTAGGCTTCTAGAAGTTACTTTTATTTTTTACTTACTTTTCATGGGGGTCCACAGGTTTTAGTGGTGAACAGAGCGGAAATCACTGCGGCTAATGGAATGATCATCAGCGCATGTGCGGGAAAAGGATGGAAAAATTACGCAGACATAATTTTAAGGGTTTTACAGAGCTTTTCTCCAATTTCCAAGACTTGATTCAGGAACATGGGTGTTTTTGACCTCTAAGGGAGCACGATATGGATGGTGATAGACCCATATGAACAGTAAAATGTCATGGTGACAAAATGAAATGTAACATATTGCCCCCTAAAGTGCGAAGTCTGAGAGTTTTTCTCAAGAGTGAAGTGCTTTATCATTCCGAGGATTAGATTGAAGACGATGGTCAAAAAATTGTAAAAACATTCAATACAAATATATATCATCGCTGAGGTAGGCATTCCCATACTCAGATCAAAACTAACTAAATGTTCTGGTACATATATGATTTTAGTATTACATCAAGAGTAGACACAGTATGGGCACAACCATCTGTCATAAGCGGTCTTCTATATCATGCATAATAAAAATACTCATAGCCTGGATGGTGTAAAATAGATCCAGGGTCTTGATTTCTGCTTCTCGAACTAGTACAAATCTATCCATGCGATTGATTATGTCGTAGTCGAACATGGTAGAAACCACTTAATTACTGGTCAATGATGAGAACCGTTAACAAGTGTGAGAGAAATGCTCAATAATGACAATGGCCCTCAAAGTACTTCAATATAATCTATGAAGTGTGAATGAATGATTTGCAGTCGAACACTCATAGAATCATTCAATCGAAGATCAACAATCAAAACCTATCATCAAAGGCGAGAAACCTGCCATTAGGGCATGCAGATCCCAAGGTACTAATAGGTTTCTAGATCAAATTTCTAGATAATGAGATGATGTCAATAGAAAGTGATCCATCACAGGAAAGCCTACGACAAGAAACCATTATATCAAGTTCTTAAGAAATGTTTTTCAAGGATTGACTCAGGGATGGTCAACGCGAATGGAGACAAATGTTTGCAATGAATGGTTTATTGAACTTTCTCTTGAACACATAACGACAATGTAAATGTTTTGAAAACATTTGACCTAAATATAATACCTAGAAATCAGCTGAAGAAATTCAATGTGGTTTGATTAATCGTTAGACAAAGGATTTCCCAACCTAGGTACAAATGTGACAAAGTTTCATGTTCAAGAGTGACATGCTGCTTTCTAAAACAAGGACAACAAATGGATTCTTTTTCTCTCTTTTTCCCCCACCATTACTGGCAAGTACCTCTTTATTTTTGTCAAGATTGAGGATGATAACATTTTCTTGTTGTGTAAGCTCATCCTTCAGATGAGTCCATCTTAGTATTAAAATAAAACCCTAAGAAGGAGTGGTTCGGTCCTGTTGTGATCGAAAAGTCCTGTACTGTTTATTTTTAACGAGTCTAGTATAGGGATAACTCATCATTTTTCAGTTTTAGGGAGTCAGAAGAAAAACATAAGTGAACTACATGATTGTTCTTTTTCATAAATTTAGTCCCTCAAACCTGAAAAATGATAAAATAATGTAGGAGAGAACTCTATTGACCATGATTAGTCAACGTATGCCTTTTTTGTAATTAGTCCAATTCAGTCTGGAAAAGGGGTAAACTTATACTGAATGGACGATTGTTCATTTACTTTAACAAGTTTAAATAGTCAAGTACTCAATGATATTTTCATATTTAGAGAGTCTGAAAAGGGATTAAAATAGGACTCCAGGGTTTCGCTTTTTCGTATTTTTATGGAGCCCGAAAAAGTGATAAAAGTGTACTCTATGTCAAAATAATTCTTTTCACCAAAATCCCGTATCCTGCACAAAAACTCGAAAAATTACGAACATGTGCTCTCAAAAAGGAAAAATATTTTTATTGACTTTTAAAAAGTAAAAATAATTAAAATAATATTATTTTATTCATTTAAAACTACAAAAAGAAGTTTAAACAAGTCATTTTCACCTTTTGATTTTCAGAATAGAGCAGAGAGAGCTTTTGCCGAAAATCTTCCAGAGCTAATTTCAGAAGAACCGATCGACCATTTCGAGAATCGTCTGCACCAGGTAATCCACATCATCATTGTCTTTATTTTCATCCATTTCATTTCTAATTTTAAGCTTTCATGGAATTTTTTAGAGGAAAAATATGTTTTAAAATCTTCCCTTGGGGGTGCGCGGGTTTCCTTGGTGAAAACTGTGCACCCCAACGATTTTTTGAAAGAAAAATTGTTAGGTCACTGTGGGTTCTGTGTATAATGTGTGCGCAAAAATGCACTGTGTAAACACAACACCTGCACAAGTGACGTGGGTTTTAAAAAAAACATAGTTCGCTCCATAAAAATGGCTCAAATTTCTCCCAACTGATTTTTAATGTTTAATTTGTTGATGTGTAGGTCTTTAATCATGTTGGAATGGCGGGAACGAGAGCATGAACTTGTGGAAAATGAAGCCATGGATGATTCGACAACTATGCGCTCATTAAAAAATTGTGGCTTATACAAGTTTTGGGCGATTCAAGGCATGAAAGCACAGATTGAGTTGATGACTTGGTTTGTGAATGCATGGGATGTACAAGATCAATGTTTCATAATTGGAAACCATCGGCTTGTGATTGAGTTCGAGGACATATATTTCCTCACTGGATTTCCTCGTAGAGGGAGGAACATTTCCTTGTTTGGGACCAAACCAGGAGGTCTTCACACTACTACTTACAAGGCTCAATATTGTAGCCGAGATTCAGAGCTAAAGGACGGTCTAATAGATATTAAAACTATTGTGCGACTAGAACTAAAGATCATAGCATTCATGATTGCCAGGTTATATGGGAGTGCAGCTCCTCATGTGGCTACCAAAGCATAGATTCAGACCACAGTTGAATGTTTCAGAGGAACAATATTCAACTGGAGTGAAGGAGTGTTGGCTAATATGAAGGGCCAACTCATGATAGCTAAGAATGGGAAGTTAAAAAAATTCAAATATGGCGCCATTCTTATATCTTTTGCTTTAGAGAGGATCCAACTCCTTGCACCTCAACAGTCTCCGGTGGATCCTGGAAGTCCTCAGGAACCTCGTATGGGGTTTTGGGTAGCATTAATGGCTCACCATGGTGGCAAAGGTGGTGCAGTGGTTCGTTTTACTCCTCAGTATTTCTCTTGGCTTAGGAATCATATCTTCATGATTGAATATTTTCCTTATGCAGGGATGGATTATAGAGGTGATATTGAAACATCTCTTCCACTAGGGGCACAGTGGGATGAGATAGGTTAGTGAATCATTTTGAAGTTTTTATCTAATTTTTATTTGATTTTTTTTTGTCCAATACTGAAAAAATTTAAAATGCAGATGCCGGTCCAACACCACCAACAACACTTCCTTGCTTTGACAGGCGAGAGGCACAACCCATAGCAGGTCCACAGGATGATGCATCAGAGATCTTGGCAGAGCTGGAGCACAAAATTGAGAGGTTGACTATTGATATTCCTGAGACAGGAACAAATAATATACCTCTCAGGCTCCAAAGACATATGACTAGTGTCCCAGGTCCACTCAGGAGATTTCTACGCAGGGTGGCACGTGCCATATTTTTCTATCATGATCATCATCATGGATAGCTGCTAGTCAATGTAGATTGACATTTTTTTTTTGTATTAGTATCTTTTAGATCATAAGGTGTTTGAACCTATGATCACAGACGATGTAATATTTTTTGACACAAAATTATTTAACCTAATGATATTACTACCTTCATTCTCTGAGTATCTTGTTCAACATGGATTGAATGTTGTTTTGTTTTACTTTTTTAATGTTGCATATGTCTATTTAAAAATCGATTAGCTAATGCATCAACCAATGTGTTTAAATTTCTTGAAATGTGTTGATATTCTATATAATCAAATTTTCTTTCCAAGAGACAAACCTTCAAAAATAATCTTAACAAATCTGTATTTATGATAGCATAAACTCCGTTTAAATATAATGCAATGAGTTATGAATCTAACCTAATGGTCAACAATTGAATACCAAATGTGATGGCATAAGATAATAACTCAATGATTGCACTATATTCTGCAATATTGTTTGTTGTTTGACCAAGGCATATCCCATGAATAGAGACTAACTCATCAGTGGGTGAAAAGATAACCCAAACCGCGGAAGAGATGTTCTGTGTACCAATGTAAATTTGAAGGGATATTGACATCTGCAATATCAAGAGTAATCAAGATAAGCAGTGAAAGTAATAACAACTGTAAAACAAAAATAACTAATCCTAAGGAACACTGTTCTAAAATGTAACTAATGTACAAGGGAGATCTTCACACGAAAAGTCATGCATAATATCTATTGAGATAAAGACCATTTATAGGTTTATCTAAAGATACACAGTCATAATCAATTAATTCATAGGCTCCTTTTGTAAGCACAAACTTAACAATATAGGGACCATGCCATATCAGTCGAATTTACCAGCGCCTAGCTTGTCGTTAGCTTGATCATATACTAAAAATAGGTCACCTTTTGAATAAATGCGAGGGTTAACACTTTGATTATACTAAACTTTAACATGTTTTTCTGAGCTTCAGAAGCTAATGCAGCGGTGCGACGAGTCTCATCTAACTATGCTAGGTATAGAAAGCATTTCTCTTCTTCAGAGGTAGCTGGTAACAAATAAATGGCTAATTCATTAGGGGAATTTTGAGGTAAAAAATGGGCCTCCTAAGGAAAATGTACATTCAAAATTCACTTTATAAGAACCAATCACATTTTAGGGGATGACATCATCCCCCATGGTTGAGGTGGCATTGCTTGAGTTAAATGCACTTGTCACATTCTTAATGGTGGATAAAAACTCATGGTTAACTATGGTAGTATTCTAAGTAATTTTAAAATCACAAAGTAAAGTACTCATAATAAATGTCTTTTCACACTTTTTGAATAAAATATTATTATTGTCATTTCATATTTTTTGAAAGAAACAATGCATATCCCTATACAACCTTCATGTCTTTACACACTTTTCATATATCTTATTAATTTTTATATTATATATTATTTCTTCTTATGTTATAAATCAAATCAATTCAATATGTAATATAAAATTAATATAGAAAATAATATATTACATTTATTTTATTATATTATTTGATTTTTATATAGTATATTAATTACATGTTGTTATATAATTTAAATAATATAAATTTTAATTAATGATATGTTGTACAACTAAGAATTTATGAATTTATATTTATAATTTATTTTAAGTCATTTAAGTACAAAGTACAAATGCATTAGTTGTTCAACGATAATGACACTTTTTCTTGAAAAGTTTTTTTATTTATTTATAGTCACATCAATACAATTTTTTATATTAATTTTATTTTGGTACAACTTTTCAATTGAATTTAACCATGGTTACATGGATTTTGGTGCAAAAAGTGAATTGTAAATTTCTAAATATTATTTTATTGGTTTAGCTATTATTTTATTATTTTATTAGGAGGCCCATTATAAACCTCAAAATTCCCCTAATGTGAGTGGCAGTATTTCACATTCAATGGGTAGCACAACTTCTAAACCATAAACAAGTTGAAAATGAGTGAACCCTGTAGTATTTTTTGCAGAGGTATGGTATGCCCATAATGCCTAAAAAATCATGGTATTTCAATTAGATTTATGATTTCTGACAATTCGTTTAATCATGGTGGTTAAAACCTTGTTGACGGCCTCAACTTGACCATTAGCTTGTGGGTAAAATGGTGTAGAATTATCATGGCATAGGCCAAGTTGATCAGAAAGTTCGGTCATGATAATATTTCGAAAATGGATCCCATGGTCCATAACAATAGCTTGAGGGATACCGAACCGAGCAATCACATGATTGAATATGAAAATAGCTGTATTTTTACCATCAGCCGTGAATGTAGGTATCACATCGACCCATTTGGTAAAGTAATATACGGTGATAATAATATACCCATTTCCCCCAGCCGAGTGAGGGTTACATGTAATGAAATAGATGCCCCATTTTGCTAAAGGACCAACAACAATGATTGGGTGAAGAGGAGCTGGAGGTGCACACATATTTTGATAAAAAATGGAAATTGCGGCATTTTTGAACTGCGATAATACAATGTTTAAATAAAAACGGCCAAAAATAACCAGTGCGGAATATCTTTTGGGCTTTCGCAAACCCAAACATATGACCACCACAAGCTCTAGAGTGACAATCATTAAAAACCCTTTAAGCCTCTTCGTGAGTTATAAAACGTCGAAACATGGAATCAATACCTCGACGATAAAGAGTGTCACCAATAATATTGTATTGCTGAGATTGGTATCAGATTCTCTATCGATCTGATCGTGAAAGCTCTGGGTGAAAGGTTTGGGTTTGAAGATATATAACATTATCTCCATACCAAGGATCTAAAGTACTGATTAGAAACAAATATTCATCAGCGATAGGATTCTCCGCCATCGTTTCAGACTCAATATTGGGAAAATCACGCATAAGTTCATCAAACACTAACGATTTATTAGACTTGGACTTGTCAAATTCCAAATCAAACTCTTGCAGGATAACGATCCATTTGGAATATTTTCCCCTGAGAATTTTTTTTTTCAATATGTGAATCATCAGGTTGCAATTAGATATCACTGTGGTTTTGCATAACAATATGTAATGATGAAAACATTGGACAACTTGAACTGCTGCCAAGGAAAATTTCTCCACATGTGAATACTTGATTTCATAGGGTTGAGATTCCGACTTAGGTAATAGATCACATGTTCGTTGTTATATTCGTCCTCTTGAGCCAAAAACATTCTAATCGTGGAATTAGATGCATCTAAGTATACAAATTAATCCCGGTGGTAATTGGGTGGATGCAATAATGGTGCATGTGTCAACACGTTTTTAAGTGCATCAAAAGATTTATCTGCAATCTCATCCAAAATAAATGGAACATCTTGTTTCAACAACCGGGTAAAACCTTTTTTTAACTTTGCATAGTTTGGGATAAACCTACGTAAAAAGTTTTCTTTCCCCTGCAAACTCTGGAGTTGGCGAAGAGTTGAAGGAGGAGGTAAGTTGATGATAGCCTCAACCTTTGATGGATTGAAATGAATGACCTCTTTCGAAACGACGAATCCAAGTAAATGTCTCGATTGTACACAAAAAACACATTTGTGTAGATTCAAACAAATTTCGTAATGTCTACATCTCATGAAGATAGCACGTAAGTGCGTAGGATGATCTTGTTTGCATAAAGAATGAGCAGGTAAGTCATCCAAGTAACGTTGTACAATATGTTTAATATCGTGAAACGCATAAGACATAGCACTTTGAAAAGTTGCACCAACACTTTTTAGTCCAAAATGTAATTTACAATATGCAAATGTGCCCCAAGGACATATAAACACTATTTTAGGTTGATTGATAGGGAGTATGTTGATTTGATTGTAACTAGAAAAACCATCCATAAACGATAATATTTTGTTTCTGGCATAATCATCAACAATTTGATCGATATAGGGTGTAGGATAGTTATCTTTAGGACAAGCCTTGTTGATATCTCGATAATCGACACATACTCTGATAGCCCCTTGTTTTTTTGTTACAAGAACTATTTTAGATACCCAATCCGTCAAAGGAATAAGATAAATAAATCCCGCAGATAATAATTTTTCAACTTCATCTTTGATTGCTATAGTTTTCCGTAGATGTATTGGATGTAATCTCTCTCTAATAGGTTTAACATATGAGTATGTCTTGATTTCATGAATAATAATCTTAGGATCGATACCTGGTATCTCTTCATAAGGCCAGGCAAAAATGTCTCGGAATTATTGAAATAGGGCTTTGTAAGTTTTAATCTCTTCAATCGAACAAAAAGCACATGATATGAATGTTTTCAATTATTATAGGTTTAATAGATATGTCAATAGGAATTTTTGTAGAAGTATTCCCCAAATTTTTCTTAGAATACAAATTTGTGATCGATGTGGGATTCTGAGGTTCCTTGACATAATCAATTGTAAAGATAGATGAAAAATAATTTTCAAGTTTATCAAGATGAGGGAAATAAGAAGATCGATGATGTAGATCATCCCATGGTAATTCATCCGATGATAAGATTTCTCGAATGTTTTCATCAGTTGTGAATACATGTTGAAAGGGATCCATAAATGATGTCAAAGTTGAGCTTGATATACAAGATGATTCTTCACTGACCACATTCATTTGATGACTAGAAGTTTATGGGGTGTCAGAACATGATTGTACTGCTACATATGCTGATTGAAAAGGACTTAAAGGAATATCACCATTATAAGAGTCCAATTCTGATTCTAAAGGCACAGTCCATGTGTCATCAAATGACATTGTGCTTGATGTGATCATATTGATATTGGAAATAATTCTTGGTACGTTGGGAGGGGGAATAGAGAAAGTTCCCATGAGAGCAGAATCCTTCATTTGTCCTACGCCAACATCTTCATATGGGATAACTGATTTTCCGACATGCTGGATACTAGCTGTAGAAGTAGGGTCTGAAGAGAAGTAAGACAAATGATCGATTTTAACAATATTTCCTTTGTGAGGAAAAATTATCACTCAAAATACTGATGAAACAATGAAAGTCATTGCGTAAGACCAACTGTGACCTAGAAGAAGGTTGTAATCAAGAGGGACATCAACAACTTCCACCTCTAGGTTTACAATTTTTACTTCTACTTCTATAGGAAGATTCTGGAGTATTCCATATGGATGAAAACCTCTTCCATAAAAGGCTTTAAGGATAGTCGGTGATTGGTTGAGTGTTGGAGAACCAAGGGTTTTCCAACAGTTTAAATAAATTATACATGTAGATGCCCCCTCATCAATTACAGTACGAAAAAATCGTCTTGATTTGACTAATACTGGAATTTGAAAAGCCATTTGATGTGGGAGTCTAAATTTTCAAGATCAAAGACCATTAGATTTGAGTCTTGAGGATCAATAGCTCTGATAGCTGATAATAGTAATTTCATTTGTGCTGGACAAGATTGCAACACTTCTAAGGCCAACATTTCTGAAGGGGATATGGACAAATCTTCAACAATGTTGTAATTATGAGCGAATCTTGCATGTGGATTGAAAGCCAATTTTCGAAGTACACCTTTAGCAGGCGGTTTAATCACTAAAGGGTTAGGTTTCTCGATTTGTAGTGGTTCGGAAACTAAAGGATTTGTTGCTGGTGTTTGATTGGATTATTCAGTATCTTTACCAGTTAGATGAATCTTAGATCCATAGTCTTGAGATCGTGTTGCAACTGTTGAGCCTTTATTTTATCTTCTTTTCCTTATCTTCCTTTCCCTTTTTGAATTTATTTTGAACAAATATGTACCCCTTTTTCCTCTCTTTACCCTCAATTTGGCTTAACTTTCATCAACTATTATCTGAGGTAAAAAGCATTACAAGTGGAATTATTTTTACTATTCTATAGCTAAGTTAGGTATTTTAAGTTACATGCCTATTGTAAACTTATCATTATGGGTAGAGTATGGAATTTCCTATAGGACTTGCTCAACATTCCAGCAACTTGATGTTCCAGCCAATGCTGATCCAGCATACCGAAAGCTCTAGCTCAGCATTCCAGAAGCTTGATGTTCCAGCCTATGCTCCAATAGTTTCATTTTGTCGATGGAAAGACCAGATGGCCATTGACCACATAGATGGGTTCAATTGATAAGCATGCTGCTATATTAGTATGCAGTTTTGTTAGAAATAAGATAGTTAAAATTTAGAAGATTGTAATATTAAATGTGAGTGATTCGAGGGATTTTTATATCAATTGGTTTTCAACGCACAAAAAAGACGCTATTTCTGAAACCACGATGCCTATAAAGGCTAAGATTTGTAATATGTTTAGCGGGTGTTGATATTGCAATTCGATTTTTGTAATCAAGACTGAAGAATGTGATTTAATCCTCCATTAATGAAGCTGAAGCTGTAATTTTCCATGTTGTGTTGTTAATTTGATTTTGGAAGTGTTGTCATTTTTTATGAGTTGTTGAAGTCGATTTGCTGAAGCGTAGTCCACCTCTGTAAGTCCTAAGATTCTCCGAGTGTGGCAAGGGCCCACCACAACTAGATCAGCTCCTGCAAGCATAGATAGAGGTAATCTGTATATGAATTTTATTAATTTCCTAAATTTTTATAGTTGTGCTTAGAAAATCAATTTTATTTCATGCGTTGATGATTGGATTGTGTTTTTATGAATGATTTCATGTGTTGGCTCTTAGGTGGACAGATTGAGTGTGTGCATTGAGGAATTTCATAGTGAATGTTTCAGAAATTAGTGCTGTAGGTGTGCTTTAATCCTTTTTCTAAGTGCTTTTCCTAAGAATTACATTCAAACTTTTCCAGCGTTGTTTTCTAGACATAAATTGCGTTTGCTGATCTTGTTATTCGAATTAGTCTTGCATGTCTCCTAGAAAATTATTTGAATGAGAATAAACCTCTGAGATTGATCAATTAGGCAGAGTGTGGTTGAACGCATCAGGTTTCATAGTTTCATTGGTTAATGAAATCAATTCAACGATAGACTGGTAACTCCATCTCTTTAAACGTCCGAATTTGAACACAATGCAATTTTGCCATGATGAGTCGATGCTGAGAAGTGCGTTTTGGTCTTCTAATATAATTTCATAAATTCACATCAGAGGTAAGCATACCAATCAATCCATAGGCACAAGTATAAGATTAGATCGAAATCCAGATCCATTATTCGAACTTGACCTTGGAATTGGTTTGCTGATTCCTTCAATTAGATTGGAATTTGATTTATTAAAAAAAAAACAAAGTGTGAAATAAGGTCTCTACACTTGTTATAAAAACATAGTCTTCATCATTTGCTGTGTAGGGTCAAATAGGATTTTCTTTCTGTCACTTAAGCCTAGCAGTAGGATCTTATTAGTTGGCCACAGTAAGACTGTAGAAGGATTTTTAGAGCGTGTTTCCTGTGAATTAACTGAGTCAAGGTCTCTCAATTATTTCTCAAGTGTCAATGTTCATTTCTATTGCTAGTAAAGGTATTGAGTCGATAGGAATATTAGTTTAGGGATTAAGCCTAAATGTGAAATTGTTGAACTATGTGCAAGGTAGGTTTTAAGGTCTTTTTTGAGTTGTAAAACAGATTAGGGTTTGTAGTTTTCAATGCAATTTGGGAATTTCTAGCTCATAGGAATGAAGTGTGATGAGTGATTTGAGCCTTTACAACTTAGTTTAGCAGTGATTGTTGGTTTAAGACTTTGGAGCATTGCATAAAATAGTTATCTTGCAAACTGATTGGAATAGGTAAAAGAGGGCAAGTTGTGATTTTAATTAGGCTGTTAATCAAAATCTTAGTTTTTAGGTTGAATTATTTCCCATTATGAGATATAGAACAATGTTTGCGCTTTCTTTGATTATTATATCTCATATTGTTGACTAGGAGAGCAAAGTGTTAATTGTTGAAATCTTTTTGAGTAAATTTGCCAGAGTTCGGTTTAATGATTTGACTGATGTCAACTGTAATTACAATCTGATTTCATGAGTACAATTGCATGCTTCAATAGTGTAGGTTCATCTCAGTTGACTTTAAAAAATGGAATTAGGGTTTGCTGAATGAATTGCCATAGAGTAGATCATAAATCCAGCATGAAAGACTAAGTTGTCCGTTGTGGTTGATAGGTGTGTGAAACAATCATTTCAAGCAGTTTTAATGTTGTAATCTCTTGTTTGATGTCAAGTAGTGAAATTGGTATAAAGTGTCTTATCCTAGGGTTTGAGTAAGGAGGTCATTAGTGATTGCAGAATTCATTATGCAAGCATAAGATCATTTGATAGGTGCATCTAGATTAATCAGCTTCCTCCAAGTATGGCCTTTGAATGTTAGAATTAGGGTTTTGGAACTTTTGCAAAGAAGTGTTGAATTGTTAAATTGAAGCTTGTTGAAATATCAGGTATTTTATTTAGATTAATTAGGTTTTGATTTCAGTTCAATCACGAGATAAATTAAGTAAAGGGTTAAGTGCTCAAGTTAAATTCAATTATCGATCCTGTGTGGAATGGTGAAATGATATATTTTCTGCAATTTTACGTGTTTATGAGTATTTTTGTGTCTTAATGCTCAATTAATTATCATAAGGAATCATTTGAACTCTGAATCAAAAACTAAATCTCGGAAGCGCAGTGCAGCTCGTGTTTACGAGCCCAGATTGACATATGAATATTGGAGGTTTAATTCGACAATTAATTCTCACAACATTTTTGGCGTTGTTGTCAGGGAAGTTTTAATTTCAAGATTCAGGTAATCATTATTGCTTGAGTTTCAGAGACCTTGTAGGGATGTTAGAGGGTAGAGAGAGTATGGTAAGATGTGAGAAAAGAGCCACACATCCACTTTTGAGGGGTTTCTCCAAAGTCTGACCAATTACTGCTTGTTCTCAAACTTTATTCTTGTTTCCTTATGCGTAGAAGTAGACCTAGGGATAATAAAGGTAGATTTATTTCCAGTTCTCAATTTCCTGAAAATTTTGGTTCAATAAAAACTCCATTAACTAGCCCCGCTGATCGTTACACAAGTACTAAATACGAAAAACGGAGCACCAGTGGAAATGAGATTTTAGAAGGGGAACTTGCAATTCAAGAAGAAGTAAGGTTGTCCATTGGATCTTTCTCCACTAACATCAGCACCAATATGGCGAACAATGAAGGAGAGAACAAAAACAACGAGAAAAATCATGAAGAAGAGGAAGGACCAACTCTCTTTGGAGGAAACAAGAATAGACGAAGGGGAGAAAACATGAATGGGCCAAGGAGAGAAAACACTGATGGGCCAAGGAGAGAAAACACTAATGGACCACGAGGAGGACCAGATGACGACGAAGAAGAAACTACCTTCGGGTTCCCTATCCTCGACATCACCAGGAACATCACAATGAAGAGCATTCCAATGACCTCCCTGCCGCTCTTTTATGATAAGTCCTCCAAGGATCCTAATGCTTTTATTTTCTAATTTTATATTCTGTGCAGAAGCTATAATTACTACGATGACGCACCCAAACTAAAATTTTTCCCGACCACCCTGAAAGACGCCGCACTTATATGGTTTATGAGCTTAGGGGAGAACACCATATACACTTGGGATGACATGAAATCTATATTCCTTAAGAAATACCAGGATTTCTGCAAAACTAGGGACCTCAATGATATTCTGAGAATGCAACAACTAGATGACGAGAGCCTGGAAGAATATCTTGAGCGCTTCTTGTATCATTTTCACAATTCCCGAGGAGCCCATCTAGATGAGAAAATGGTCTTTCTGAAAGGATGAAGAGACGAATGCATGTTAGAAAATTATATATTATAGAGCAATGAAAAACATAAAATATGCGGAAAACAAAAGCACACAAAACACATAAAACCAGAGAGACATAGATATACGTGGTTCACCTAGTTTGGGCTACGTCCACCCTGAACAACCACTCCTTCTTTTTTATTATCCAGCAAAATGAAGAGACATAACCTACAGTAGATCCGCTGTAATATCCTCTATTATCTCTCAAAATATCTCTATCAGTTTCTTGTTGAAAATGGCAACAAGAAACAGTGAAGGAGGCCTCCTGAAACATCTTTCCTGATCCTAGTTGGAAAGTGATCACCTAAACTAGGTGGGGACCACACATGTGATTTTTGTCGAAAAGTCTATTTTAGACTATGTCTATTTTAGACATATGGAGCATGGTCTAGGAGTTGCGGGATGCTATTCTTGGATGATTGGTCAAGTTGGTAAAAATAGATGGACATCTATTTTTAGACATACAGGTCGAAGTCTATTTTTAGACTGCCTGTCTAAAAATAGAACAGTCAAATATTATTAGCCTTTAATAATATTTGGACTATAAACATTATCTTATCCTCTTGGAGCACTTCAGTTCGAGCTACGGTCTTGGCTTTGTCTGGGTTAATGAGAAGGAAATTCAATTTCACCATGAGTTGAATTGAGCTGCTATGGTTGACTTCAATTAGGACTTCAGTGGCAAAGTTTGGTGGAGTTGATGGAATTGTGTTGGGTTAACTAGTTGTAATTAGTTTAACTTTATTACCTAGAGATCGATGGTGTGAATTAATTATTAATTAATTCACTAATTATAAACTCATTAATCAACTAAAGAATACATCAGTTAACTTCAGTGCATGGACAGTTTCAGTGGAGACTAGTGCAGAGATAGGTGAAAGAGCGGAAGTTGTACATTAGTTGTGCATGAGATTTGCACAATCGGTGGGATGATATGCTAATGATGATTGCGATATTCAAGAAGAGAATTCAATTGGTTCATTCTATTCTCTCCTTTTTTGGATTGCGCGGTCGGCGGCGGTACAGTGGAGGAGTTTTGAACCGTCGGTACGTTCCAGAAAGTACATGAGCTGGTTTTGTGTAACCCAGCTTTTGGAGACAATACTGAGTACTTGTGAGGAGTATTGTATTGTGTAAAGTTACATGTTATCATCCATTTATATGATACATATAGCTGGGGTTTTTCAGCTATAAGCTTTCCCCATACAAGCTGCGTTCTATGTGTGTGAATTGATGTTCTACCGCTTGTTTTATTTTCCGCATGTGATGATTAATTTGTAGAAGAGATTATGTGTTATGCAAAAAATCAAATTCGTGTATGATCAGGTTAATATCGGTGAATAAATATTCATTATTCAGCAAATTTCTACATGGTATCGGAGCGAAATTAATCGTCAAAGATCTATTACGGTGATTGCAATTATTTCCTCGGACAGAGTCTCCACTCGGGCCAGGTAGCCTCCGGATTCATCTTTCTTCGGAAAGTGAAAGGTCTGGTAAATTCCCATGCAGTCAAGCTCTGATTTGGAAATAATTTTTTCTCAAGTGTAGATCGGAAGTGGTTGAGTTATCAGCTCTTGGAATTCGAAATTTGCATATTTGTGTTCTTGGTGCCGCGGCGAAAATGTCTTTCAACGGTTTGCGACTCGAATATGCCTTGGAAGGAAGTTCGAATTATGTTGCATGGAAGGACCGCATGGAGGCTATATTAGATGATAATAGGCTGTTGGAATTCGTGGAGAAAGAGATTCCAAAACCTAGTTCTAATGATACTGCTGTTGTGGAAGCCTGGCAAAAGAAACAAGCAAAATGTCGAAGGATCCTATTGGAGGGCGTAAAGGATCACATTGTATCCAGCCTACATGGAAAGGCTTCTCCATATTTAATGTGGAAAGCAGCAGTAGATACGTACGAGCAAGAGTGACCGAGAGGAAGTTGGCGCTCAAGGACCTGGACTTCAAAACATCAATATGGAGAAAGGAAAGCATCCCCGAGGTACCTCCGGTTCACCAATACGAGGAGAGGTGGGGCGTGGGAGTGATGGTGGAGGATGAGGGTGGTGACTTGGCTTCTCCTAGGTCTTTAAGAAAAGTTGTGCATGCATATCGAATGGTGTCGATGAGTCGGGGAAAAATTTCCCCGAGATAGAAGAAGCTGTGGTACGTACGGTGCAGAGAATGCGGCGGAATGCCGAGGACAGATCTTCATCAAAGGCATCTGATGAAGAAAATTGCGCTTTGGCTGCCAAAGCAAGGAAGGGGAAGGGCAAGAAGAATGCTTCTCAATCCGGTGCGGATGGTAAAGAGCGTGACATGTCCAAAGTGAAGTGTTTTCACTGTCACGATCACGGACATTACGCCACGAATTGTCCACGGAAGAAGAAGAACAAGCAGGCTGCTGGAGCTGCAGCTGGTGAGGCTCTTGCCTCGCAATTTGAGCTGGACTTCTCATTGATCGCATGCATGGTGTCTAGTGCATTGGGATCGGGGTGGTATTTTGATAGTGGCGCTTCCTTTCACATGACGAGAGATGTGAATATTTTCAGTGACTTGGTGGAGAAAGATCTCCAGTTGCATGTTGAGTTGGGCAACAATGGCCGATACAATGCGACTAGCATTGGTACCATAACCTTTCAGAGGGAGTCAGGTAAACTCATTCTTTTACAAGATGTAGTGCATGTTCCAGGTTTAAAGAAGAATTTGATCTCAGTCGCAATGTTAGAGGATAAAAGGTATGAAGTTGTCTTCAGTGAAGGAAAATTTTTCCTTCGGCACAAGGCAACAGGACAAGTCAAGAAGGTTGGGATTCGAGCAAAGAATCTCTACAGACTTGAAGTAGATGGGATGTCTACGGAGCTTCCTACTGTTGGGAAGCGGGAGAAAGACATGCAACTGATGCTTGAGAGGGAGCAAGTTTTGCATGCAGGTGAAAGTGAACCTCGGGGTGTGGAGCAGCCACAAGAGGATCATGGAGTGGGAGAAACCACTCATGCAAAGAAATTTCGTGCCAGATGGGCAGAGGGAGTGCATGCAGCTATACCACCAGGTGAGAGGTGGGGCGACATGCATGAATAATCCCAAGAGGAGATTTCTGGGTAGAATTCATGAGATGGTGTGGATCTCATGAGTTGAACCTAGCTACGAGGTGCCCACAGCGCAGCAGTAGCAGATCAGTTGGATTGATGCAGGCAGATCAAAGTGAAAGTGTCGGATATTGGAGCACGGATCAGAGTTGACAGCAAGTGTAGAGTGCATGGGTGCAAGAGATCAACATCGCAGTGGTTCCTGATGACATGTGCAATTGGCCAAGTAGAAGTCGAAGACTTTGATGATAGATGCATCAGACTGATTGAGTTGTTTGGAGCCTATTCAGTTTCAGAGATGTTGCATGCAAAGGGTGCATGGAACATGCATGGAGTTGCATGGTGCATGCATGAGTTTGCATGGCACATGCAAAGGGTGCATGGCGAATGCATGGAGTTGCATGTCGCATGCGTGGAGTTGCATGGCACTTGTGAAGGTTGCAGGGCGAATGCATGGAGTTGCATGTCGCATGCAAAGACAGTCCTTTCTTGTTGAGAGGGAGTGTTGAAAATGACAACAAGAAATAGTGAAGGAGGCCTCCTGAAACATCTTTCCTGATCCTAGTTGGAAAGTGATCACCTAAACTAGGTGGGGACCACACATGTGATTTTTTGTCGAAAAGTCTATTTTTAGACTATGTCTATTTTTAGACATATGGAGCATGGTCTAGGAGTTGCGGGATGCTATTCTTGGATGATTGGTCAAGTTGGTAAAAATAGATGGACATCTATTTTTAGACATTTAGGTCGAAGTCTATTTTTAGACTGCCTATCTAAAAATAGAACAGTAAAATATTATTAGCCCTTAATAATATTTGGACTATAAACTTTATCTTATCCTCTTGGAGCACTTCAGTTCGAGCTACAGATGTGGCACATGTAGTTGGCAGAAGGAAATTCGAATTTTCTATGGGTTAGTTGAGCTATTGCATGGTTGACTTCAGTTAGACTCATGTGGCAGAGTTTTGGTGGAGTTGATTGAGGAGTTGATGGAGATTGTGTTCCGGTTAACTAGTTGAACTAGTTGTAATTAGTTTAACTTATATTACACTAGAGATGAGTGGTGTGAATTAAATATTATTTAATTCACTAATTATTAACTCATGATTCAACTAAAAGAACACATCAGTTAACTCAGTGCATGTACAGTTCAGTGCAGACTAGTGCAAGAGATAGGTGAAAGAGCCGACAGTTGTACATTAGTTGTGCATGAGATTTGCACAATCAGTGGGATGAGTATGCCAATGATGATTGCGCTGTTCAAGAAAGAGGAATTCGAATTGGTTCATTCTATTCTCTCCTTTTGGATTGCGCAGTAGAGGCAGGCAGCTAGTGGAGGAGTTTTGAACCTGTGATCTGTTCAAACTGAGCTAGTTTTGTGTGTAGCTTTTGGAGACAGTACTGAGTACTTGTGAGGAGTATTGTATTGTGTAAATTTACATGTTCTCATCCATTTATATGATACATATAGCTGGGGGTTTTCAGCTATAAGCTTTCCCCATACATGCTGCGTTCTATGTGTGTGAATTGATGTTCTACCGCTTGTTTTATTTTCCGCATGTGATGATTAATTTGTAGAAGAGATTATGTGTTATGCAGCAAATAGAATTTGTGTATGATCGGGATAATCTCAGTGCTTGAATCTTCGTTATTCAGCAAATTTCTACATTTCTCACTTTGAGAATACACATACAAAAATACACAGCCGCAATACAATACCCTCATACAAAACGAGGGGTTGCCTTCGAGGGCAAAAAACCATAAACTAAACATAACTTCTACCGTAAGATCATTCACCTAATAAACTACCCATATTGACTAGAAATTACAATACTTTTACAAGGAAAATTTACATCTGTTTTTAGCTTCAGGGGCGCTGCCACCGAAACCCCCCCACCAGGGGGGGCTCCATAAAGTCACAAACGCCCCCCCTGGACCCCCCAGGAAGCGTTTAATTACGGGTGGTGTTGACTCCCAATTAATAATAGAGGTCCAATGATGTGATACAAAATAAAGAAGATAATTAGGCTCCACACCCAAAAATGCATCGAAACCCTAAACCTTTTAAGTGGTGGGGACATTTACAAAACGTTTTTTGCTGAAATAGCTGAACTTTGTCGAACCTATTCTAGAAGCTAGGCTAAGGTAGTTAAGAAGATTCATGACAGTATCCGAGATGCTACCTTTAGAAATTAGAAAGTTGCTACCACTACTGTCACTAGATTCGAACTAGGGAACCTGCTGGAAAACTTTAAAACTGACATCTTAAACACCATTGGAAACCAGCTCGACATAATGAAACATAAGAAGAAACAAGAAGACAAAAGAGCTACTATGGAAATATTTTGTCCCAAATGTAGACAAAAGCACATGGAAAGAGAGTGTCCCATCAACGTTATTGAGGTATGTGGAATCTGCACCTTAGAACATGCAACCAGAAAGTGTCCATCCTTTCTCGGCCTGCAGGCTATCTATAAAGGGAATGCTGAAACAAATGATCCATCACAAACAAATAGGAAACCATTTTTTAGAAGCCCCAGTCAAAACATGTTCCCGGAACCTAATCACCAAGGGTATGGTCAAACTCAACCCTGGACCTTCTAGCCAGCTTACCCCCTTTGGGCCACCCGTCAAATGAAGAACGCTCCATGGAACCAAAACTGGAGGGCAAACCCCTATACCAAACCTTATCAGCCCTAGAACTAGTTCTATGCGCCCTACCCAAATATTCCAAGCACCTCTTACAACCCAACCATGAAATCCTATCAGCAAGGGTATAACCCTCACACATATTAGCAAACATTGCTGCCACCCCCTCCCTTGCATCAAATTTTTCCTGCACCATCTGACCCATCATCTTCTTTGCAGGCACCTCAAAACCCACCTCGCCCAACATTATTTCTTGCGCAACTTGTACCTAACCAAAATCACAATAGACCACCTCAACCTGCACAGAACATAAACATCCAACCTTTCCCTACATACATGATCACTACCATCCCCATGAACGAAATTCAGTTAAGATCAGGGAAGATAGTTAATAAAGGGAAATCATTTGTTTTCATAGAGGAAGAGGTTCCATCCACATCATCTGAAAATCATATACAAAATGAGAAACAAAAAAAAGTACAAGAAGAAGAATCAAGTGAACCACCCTACTCGGAAAGAAATGAACCACCCTACTCGGAAAAACTCCTTGTAAAGAAAGAAGAGATTCCTCTTGAATACAACCTAGAAAATGAATTAAGGAATGTATACATTAAAATTCCACTATTGCAAGCTATTAGAGACATCCCTATTTACACCAAAATTGTCAAGGATCTCTGCTTCAATAATCCAGGTAGGAAGGGGCATAAGAACCAAAGTGTAAAGATCATGAGCCAAACTTCCACCATGATTTTTGACTTGCCTATGAAGTACCATGACCCTGAGAATCCCATTGTCACCATTGAAGTAAACATAGTACTTCTTCCGAACACACTTGTAGACTTAGGGGCGGAAATATATGCCATGACATATGAGACAATGACATCTTTGCAGTTAACTGGCCTTAAACCCACCCCTATCATTTTATAAATGGCAGACAAATTCATCGTCAAACCAATGGGAACTCTAGAAGACATAGTAGTCACTATCTCTTCCTGGCAATATCCTATAGAATTTATCATCATTTCCTTGAAAACCTCTAGACTTGGACATCCTGTAGTTCTGGGACGCCCTTGGTTGGAAACTGCTGATGCCGTCATAGGGTGCAGAAATGGAGAAATGATCATTTCCAATAGTTCCCATAACCAAACCTTGTCTATTTCCCCCCATTCTTAGACAGTTTTTGAAGTACCATTATGGCTCGAGAGCCCCTACAGATATGAAGATTGTATGTTTCCTTTGTTGACATTAGAAAAATCTAGAGGCCTTTAGAAACAGTTCGATGAACATATCTTGCACCAATTTTTATCTCATAGTTCTTGTATCGATTATCCTATTTATTTTAATGGTTACTAGAATGTTTTCAGTGATGAGTTCTAGGAGGCTTGCCATCCAACCATGTTCGCATATTTTGCAGCAATAGAGGAAAGCCATGAACTCGCCACAGATCTTGTAGAAATCACTAAAGGAAAGACCTTACACATCGGTACAGAATTGACTACGAAACAAAAGCAGTAGTTGATGGGCATGATTCTTGAGTAATCTGGAGCATCTTCTTGGGATTACATGGACATGTGGGGCATCCTTACAAACACCTACATCCACCATATTTACACCAATGAAGAAATGAGACCCGTCCGACAGCCACAAAGATGAACGAACCCAACATTAAAAGATATTGTCAAGGAAGAGCTTCATAAACTTCTAGCTGCGGAATTCATCTACCCCATTTTAGATAGTAGGTGAGTGTCACCTCTGGTGGTGGTGCCGAAAAAGAATGACAAGTGGCATATTTGCGTTGACTACAGAGAACTAAACAAGGCCACAAAGCGCAACTAATTTCCACTGCAATTCATCGATTAGGTACTTGACATGCTTTTAGGTAAGAATTATTTTTCTTTTCTAGATGGATACAATGGTTATCATCAAATACAAATAGTTGAATAAGACCAAGAGAAAACCACCTTCACATGCCGGTGGGGTACATATGCATATAACGTCCTCCCCTTCGGTCTTTGTAATGCCCCAGCTACTTTTCAGAGAGTTGTACTTGCCATTTTCTCCGATTTGATCCATGACTCTGTGGAGGTCTATATGGAAAACTTCACAGTCTATGGAGATGATTTTGATCAGGTTGTGGAAAATATAGAAAAGGTTTTGAATCATTGTTAGGAAGCTAATCTAGCCCTTAGTAGTGATAAATGTAGAATGTTGAAAACTAAGGGAATTTTTTTGGGCCATCATGTGTCGCTTTAAGGAATTAAAGTTGATCTGACAAAAATCCGACAAAAATCGAGGTAATCACGCATATCCCTATTCCCAGTTCTCAAAAGGAGGTGAGGCGTTTCTTGGGGCATGCCGGTTATTATCGTCGTTTTATTGAAAATTTTACTAAAATTGCAGCACCATTATTTAAAGTATTGACTAAAGATGCTGACCTTGTGTGGAATGTCAATTGTCAACATGATTTTCAGGCATTGAAGGACAGATTTTCCACTGATCTGGTATTGAGAGTACTGAACTGGTCCTTACCATTTCACATTGTACAGATGCGTCAGACACTACACTAGGAGCAGTCCTGGGAAAAAGGAAGATCGCTACCCCTATGCTATTTATTTTGTTAGCAAAAATATTTCCCTCGCCGAATTAGATTATACTGTCACAGAAAAAGAATTGTTAGTAGTTTTACATGCTATAGGGAAGTTTAGGAATTATATTACCGACTATGAGACTTTCGTCCATATCGACAATTCTGCTATTAGATTCTTAATGAATAAACCAATTACTAATGGTAGAATAAATAGATGGTTGTTGCTCTTACAAGAATTGAATATAACTGTAATCGATAGGCTTGGAAGTGATAATTTGGTAGGTGACATTTTCTCTCGTTTGAATATTGGACAGGGAAGCACAGAAACCCCAGTGCTTGATGAATTCCGAGATGAAGCACTATTATCCATTTCCGCCATCACTCCTTGGTTCGACGATGTTGCAAATTATTTGGTGTCAGGGAAATTACCTCAGAGCATGTCTGCCCGGGAAAAACATAATATTGTGTAGCGCAGTGCCAATTAATCTTGGATTGAGGGGGATTTGTTCTACATTGGGCTAGATTTGATCATGAGGTGATGTGTGTGGGAAGATGGGATGTATGAAATTCTGAGAGCCTGCCACAATGAGCCTTGTGGGGGGCACTTTGCTGATAAACAGACCGCATACAAGGTTCTCCATACTGGGTACTATTGGCCTTCACTCTTTAAGGACACCAAGAAGTTTGTTTCTAGTTGTGACACTTGCCAGCGGATGGGGAGACTGGTTGCCTCTGACAAGATGCCTCTTTAGCCATAAATAGCCATTGAACCCTTTGAAAAGTGGGTATTAGATTTTGTAGTACCCATCTACCCAATGTCGAAAATGAAAAAGTATATCTTGGTGTGCATCGACTATGTCACCAAGTGGGTGGAGGCTAAGGAATTATATGCTGCCATAGAGAAAGGAGTAGTAGAATTTTTGTTCGAGGACATCTTCACAATATTTGGGGTACCGCGCGAGATTGTCACCGATCAAGGTATGCAATTTACATCAAAGTTGGTCAAGGTACTCACTAAGTAGTACCAGATTAAACACCATAAATCTACTCCTTACCACCCCCAAGCTAATGGGAAAGCGGAGTCCATGAACATAGTCTTAGAATCCATCCTCACAAAAACCATTCAACTGCACCATAAGGATTGGGTGGAAAAGTTATTAGAAGCATTGTGGGCTTATAGGATTACTTGGAGGAATGTGACAGGGCACACCCCATATGAGCTTATCTATGGAAAACAGGTACTCTTACCCATTGAATTCCAAGTAAAGACATTTAGAATCGCCACAAAATTGGGCATGAGCTTGAATAAATCCCAAGAGCAGAGACTGATGCAGCTAAACGAGATAGATGAGATCAGACAAGATGCCTATCACAGAACCTCATTGGTACAGGACCAAAGATCTCGGTGGCACGAAACGTTCATCAAGAAGAAAGTCTTATGTCTAGGCGATTGGGCCTTGTTATATGACCGTAATTTCAAGCATTTTAAAGGTAAGGTTTCTACTAGATGGTTGGGGCTCTATGAAGTAGCAGAAGTTTTAGATAACAACTTAGTTCGTATTAAGACCATCAATGATCAGAAAAATTATTTTGTGGTGAATGGCCATCAGCTAAAATTTTATCACAAAACACTTTCACATAATTTGTTTTTGCAAGAAGTTTAGAAGGATCTAGGATTGGAGCTGGTTCATGCAAATGACCAGCCTCTTGCTGGTTTGGTCGATTGATTATTTTTACGAATATATATATATATATATATATATATATATATATATATATATATATATATATATATATATATATGGGTGTAATGGGTTGTTACTTTCTTATATCTATAGGTGGTTCTCCCCACAACCCATGTAAAATAAAGGAGGAATTCGTCAGGAGTAAGTTTATTCCTTTATCTAGGCCTTGTGGATTATTTATGGAAAAGGAGCATTTTGGAGTCTTCTTTAGATGTCTTCAGACTCTCAAAAAGTGAAGCTCTCGAGCATTGATTGATCCAGGCTCATAAAATTTATGGACTAGTGGCAGTATAGGGATTCCTTGGGCATATAATTGTTCTTTTCTGAGCCCAAGGGAATAATTACGGAAAGGAAACTCTCTAGAGTCTTCTATGGGAAACTCAGAATCTCTAAACATGAATGCCCCGAGTAGAGAATACCTTAGGCTCGATAAAACAATAAGGTGGTGGTATCATAGGGATCTAATGGGTATTGAATTATTATTTTTCGGGCCCACTCGAATAGCTACGGAAAAGAAGCCCCTCAGAGCCTTCTTTTAAGACATTTCAAGCTCCCTAAACAGAAATTCCCGAGGCAGTTATCACCTCTAGCCTGGTTAAAATCCATGAGATGGTGGACAAGTTTCCAGCACCACTTCACAAAAAATCAGTGGTAGTTTTTCAGAGAAATTGAAGATTTTATGTTATGTTCTTTATAATAAAAAACTCTATGCCTGAATTACTCTAGATTTGTCATCTGCATACTTGAAAATCCAATACTAGACTGTAACTCTCTTCTAGAAATCTGCTGTCTAAAGACTACAGTGTGGTCACAAATATCTGTGGTACTAATAAAATGTCCAAAGCTCTATTTTTAGCAGTAGTTCAGTCCTGGAAATTTTAGCCTAAGCCTAGAAGTTCTACTGGTTTGGATGCAACTTATTTTGCTGCAAATTTTACTGTTTCCCTATGATCATTTGTTACAGTAAGAGCCACATCTCAAACATCAGACCTGTTCCTATACTAGTGGGATGTTCATGCTCTTATTATTTCCAGTAACATTCAAGTAACAAAGGTAATGTGCTCAATTTACCTAATTTAGATATAGGTAGTTTTAATGATTACTACAAGTAACTGCAATTTACCAAAATTCCTTATATATCCCTATCTTCATTTCTACCTCCTAACCTATTCTAAGCCTAGATGAGCTCCTAATGTCAGTATTACCCATTCCCCTTCAGTATTGACATTATCTTCATTCTTGTTCACCCATATCCATAGCCACACATAAATCCATATGGTTACAAGTGGATGGGACTGGGAAGTCTACAAGTGAGAATAAGGGTTGTGTAAAATGATGATGGGGAGAACGTATGATGGAGGAAAGCTCAAATGATGACAAGATAAGGCACCATCTAAATAGGGACACAAATTTGGGTATGATGGCACAAAAGGAACCAGTAATTCATGCATACCTAGCCTTCATCATAAGCATAAATGTCATTATTATCTAAAACACAGATGAATGAATGTAGCCAACTCTTCTAAACATGAATCGATTGGGCACAATTTTTTTTTTTTTTGGGAATGGCTTTATGATAATTACATTTTTGGGCATGATTTTAAAATTTGTGGGAATGGTAGTATGATGATTACCTTAGATGTATCCATAATTAATCCATCCTCATAACCCAATCACTGGACCATCTCTCCATCACAAAGCCATGATCGTGTCATTGTCTTTCTTCAGGTTAGACAATGCGACATCTCTGAGCAAGCTAAGGAAGATTGTGATGGAAAGAAGAGATGCCTAATTGAGGATTTTTTTTCATAAAGAGCATAGGCATCTGCGTATGCTTCTTCCTATACACTATATGGATGCCAATCACCGATACAACTGAACTGTGAAATAAACGTTCTTTGTGCTACGTTTATTTTCAAATTAATCCCTGTATATATAGCTGCCTCTCTAACTATGGTTTACTACAGATGTGATTACATGCCATAAGTTGATTGTAGGAATAATTGAATCCGATTTGATCATGGGAATCGATAAACACGAGCCTATGTTTTCCCAATTTTATCGAACTACAAAGTATCAGTTGTGCAAAGAAGTTATTGAAAAGAGGGGCTGGATGGTTTTTCTTTAAAGGTTCCAAGGGTACAATCACTACAAGGAAAAGACCCTCTAGTGGATCTTTTTGAGGAACCCCATAGAAAAATACTCCATACATCCGTTTCTAGCGGAGGTTACTAGAGGAGGTTGGCAAGCAGAGGGTTTTGCGGATGGTTTCCTCTCGGTGTGCTTATCATTACACGTCGCCCTGGTGCACTCGAACCATGAAAGCACTGGTGCGGACCAAAAAATTGGCACACCGGACACCATGCACTCCGTACACACCCTCATGGTGCGTCATAGATATTCCGCGCCAGTGCATTATAAAACACAGCGCCAAAACCGAGACGACCCGGTGCGGTAGAAAGAAACCGCACCGGTCCATCATAATACATCGCGCCAAAACACAAAACGATCGGTGCGTTTGTAAGAAACAGAACCAGTGCGCCTATAAACAACGCGCATCGGTAAAGGGTTATATTAAAAAAAAATTATGGCAAAATAACCCAGATTTTTCAGTTTTCTAGTGCTTCTGAGCTCTCAATTACCGGTGCTCCCCCTACCATGGAACACACCAGTGCGCACGAGACATTGGAACTTTGGACAGCTTGCGTGACGTACACACACATCCGGGGCCTCCTATTTCTGTAACGCACTAGTGCTTCACTACTATTCCGCGCCGGTGCATCATAAAATAACGCGCCAAAACAGAAACGCGCCGGTGCGTTCTTATCAAAGAGCACTGGTGCACCTATAAAAAACGTGCACCGGTAAAGGGTTATATTAGAAAATTATGGTAAAATAACCTGGATTTTTGAGTTTTCCAGTGTTTCTGAGCTCTCAATTACAGGTGCACGACCTCCCATAGAATGCACCGGTGAGCACGAGACATTGGCACACTGGACAGCTTGCACAACGTACACACACATCCGAGGCCTCCTATTGCTGTAATGCACCGGTGCGTCATAAAACACCGCGCCAAAATAGAAACGCGCCGGTGCCTTCTTACCTAAGAGCACCAGTGCGCCGATAAACCGCACACACCAGAATAGCGTTACAAAAAAAAAATTTAAGGCCAAAAAACCGGTGCTTTACGACTATTCGGCACTGGTGCTTTATGGATTTTCCGCCCCAGTGCCTCATCAAAATTTCACACCAAAACTGAAACATCCCGATGCGGTGTTGGGGAATCGCCCCGTGCATTATAAAAAATGCGCCAAATTTGACACAGCCCGGTGCAGTTGTAGGTAAGCGTACCGGTGCGCCTATAAAACCCCGCGCACCAGAACAGGGTTAAATAAAAAAAAATTTATGGCCAAAAAACTTAATTTTTCACTTTCCTTAATGCTCTTGAGCTCTCAAGCACTGGTGCCATTTCCCTTTGTTTGACCTGCCCTGACATCTATGCTCTCATTGCACCCATTGCACGCAATGCTGCTCTGCATTGGCCACCAATCTCCAGCTTGCATTTTGAAAAACAGTGCGAAAATTTTCTTTTGCAAAGTTTACAGCCAATATTCCTCCTCGAAGACAAAATGTACAGGTATTTTTCTAGTTTTTCCATAATTAAGCCTTTTAGCGGATTAGAAATTGAAATAACCTTAAAAATAACCATTAAAAAAAAAAAAAAAAATTGTCGCGCGGTGCGCCAGATATCTTCGGCTCGCACCGGATAGCGGTGTTGCCTGTAAAATTTACAGGCCGCACCACCCTGGTGCTAATGATAGCCACACCGTTTCCGGGGCGGTACCGAAAGGAGCCTCGAATAATTTTAAAATAAAAAATAAATGGCGGTGCGCTCATTTATCCAGGTGCACTGTTGACCATGAAAATCACAATGCGGTGCGTTGACGGAATTATCCGCCCCTGTGTATGTCAGCGCACCGCATTCTAGATTCCAAGAGGGTCAATGGTGCGGCCGGGTAAAAGACCGCACTGTCAGCTATGTAATTGTCATGAACTTTGATAAAGTTAACGGTGCTTGAAAATTAGACACCTGCACCGAGACCGGTGCGTTGTATTTCATTAGGGGCACCGAGACCGGTGCTCTATATTCTTAAGACGCACTGCGATCGGTGCATGAATATTTTTATGGCGCACCGACTTTTCTGTTTGTTTTTTTTTCAAAAAATATATATGTATATTCCTAAATACATGTCTGTTTTAATAAATTTTTTTTATTTAATATGGCAATGATTCAGAGAGAAGAGGAGGAACATCAACAACAACAGGTTGAATAGTATGACATGATTCGCCAATGGGAGGCCTGAGAGAGGGAGAGAGATGCACACCCTCACCCTATTACTGCAGATACCCAGGAGATCCTCAGGCAGGTAGGCCTCCTCAAGTTCTATGAGGAGGCTACTTCCCTAAAGGCGCACAGTGTGTTTTTAAGATATCTTATCCGCAGGTGGAATGCCCACCGACAGAATTTCCAGGTTGGTCCTGACCAGTGGTACGCACCCACTGAGGAGGATATTTATTTTATTACAGGACTATCGAGGAGAGGGGTGGATTTTCCCTCATTCCCAGACGTGCCAGCTGGTTGTGTAGCAAGGAGTCAGTTAGTTTACTCCCAGATATACATTGGAGCACATGTACTGTTTCCTTAAGAGTTTTAGGTACCTGGAGGTTAGTTACGTATAGATGCTTTTGGCAGACAGGACGTGTAGTGCCTCTCCCCTATCATTTTGACAATTTCGCACAACACCAGTGACAGGCAACGCATTAGTTGCTCGCTTTTATATTATGTTGATTATTTAGTACAATAGCCATGAATTTTCAGGTGGTCTGCCATTTTTTTGCGGCAGTTTTGTACGACCTTAGATAGATCTCGTGCTCATGCACAAGGGAGGGTCAACTTCCCTTTTGCTTCAGAGCTTTTTTGTTTATTTTTTGAGAGGTTTCTAGAGATGAGACCTAGTCTTGTTCGACAGCCTCATAGGCTGATGTTTGAGGCCCGGATGCACATGTGGGGGCAGATGATGCCCAAGAGGGGAGACACTTTGTTTCCAGCCAGGATATCACATGATTCACTAGAATTACTAGCCAGTGTTGATGGGCTGCATCCCTTCATTTTGGTCCCATGTCCTTATGCTAGCTTAGATTGGTGAGGGTGTCCCAACATCCTCTTCACAGCTGATGAGCTTCCAAATGATAGAGGTAATATTACTGTTTTATTTATATTTATCTAACATGTTCTTAATTAACTTGTTTTTATTAAATTGTCTAATTATTGTTGCGTACTTGTATGTAGTTTGCAGATATTGGCTCTTTTGATGGCGAGGAGATGCCAGGTCCACCACATGATCCAAGTATGGATCCTGATGATGACGATCAGGATATGGTTGATGTCAAGCATGATCATGATGAGGATGAGGCCAATGCAGCAAAGAGACATGCTCCTGCTCATCATGGTGCACCGGTGCCACCTTTTGCTAGGCGTGGTCGATCTGAGACTAGATATAGGATGGATTTGGCCAACCAACTCTGTGCATTGATTGTTGATGCGAGCATCAGGCCCACTCATTACATAGACATACATGCCGACGATAGGCTATTACGGATGTGGAGAGGCATGCCGCGTGACATGTACGACCTGATACGACATGTCGTAGGAGCTACAACATCAGTTATGCGACTCAGGAGGACTGTCCGTAGCTATAGGTGTAGTCGAGCCGCAACACGTGATGGACATGAGTCTGCGAGCAATGAATCACATGCATCTCATGATCGTTCACCTCACGGCGCGCTTGATGAGCATGAAGCTCCACTGGCAGCATCTGAAAGTCATCATGGAGATGAGGCTAGACCATCAGCCACGTCCAGTCAGCAGCCTATAGCTACATTCATCAGTACTAGTCATGATGATCATGAGCAGGCTGGACCATTGACCGCCGAGGCTGCACTATTGACTGAGTAGGCCTCCACTACTACTGCTCATATTGATGTTATACTACCACCAAAAGATGCATCCATTAGTACTAGTGATCATGATCATGAGTAGGCTCGACCATCGACTGTCGAGGCTGCACCCAGCTTTACTGAGCAGGCATCCACTTGTAGTATTGCTATTGATGTTGTTATACTACCACCAACGCCTGATCCATGACATTTATATTACAGTTGTATATTTTTAACATTATTCAGTTATATATATATATATATATATATATATATATATATATATCTATATATATATATATATATGGTCCATGTATTTTATGTTCATGTTGCAGTTGTACTTTCATGTTGGTGATCATCATGATGTGGTGCATATTGTTAGGTTTTAGATATGTTCATTTAATGTTTAGCTTGCAGATAGATGTGTATATGTCATAGCATGAGTTATTTGACATATTGAGATGTATATTTGATGTTTGTGTTGTGATGACCTTAATATATAATGTTAATTTGATGTTTGAATGTGTTTATTAGTCGAATATGATGTTTGTACGATGGTTATCATGATCGTGATGATGCTTATTAATTAATTTAATATTAAATGACCATGATATTTATTAAATATTATGTCGTGATTGTAATTGTAATTTAAATTTAAATTTTATGTAAAATTGTAAAATTGTATTTGTACTTATTGTAATTTAAACTGTAATTGTATGTAAAATATTTATTAATGTAAAATTTTAATTGTAATTGTAATATTTAATTTATTTTGAAATGATTGTAATTGTATATATGAAAAATTGTAAAATTGTAATTGTAAATGTAATTGTATGCAAAATTCTAAAATTGTAATTGTATTTTTAATTGTAATTTTAATTGAATTGTATGTAAAATATTTATAAAATTGTAATTGTAATTGTAATTGTAAATGTAATTCCATGTAAAATTGTAAATGTAATTGTATGTAAAATTCTAAAATTGTAATTGTATTTGTAATTGTAATTTTAATTGAATTGTATGTAAAATACTTGTAAAATTGTAATTGTAATTGTATGTAAAATTGTAATTGTAATTGTAATTCTAATTGTAATTGTAATTTTAATTCTAATTGTAATTATTGTACTTTTAATTGTAATTGTATGTAGAATATTTGTAAAATTTTAATTCTATTAATGTGAAAATTTTAATTGTATTAATGTGAAATGATTTTATTAAAATATTTAAATTTGTAAATTTGCAAATAATTGTAAAATAACAAATCTAGAATAATACGAATTTTTGTAACATAATAAAGTTTAAAAAATAATGAAAATAAATTCATGTACTTTATAATTATCATTATTTTATTATGATCTTACATACAAAAAAAAAGAACTTTATACGCTTATTATCATAACATGCACCGGTGTGTCGTATAAATAAGATGCACCGGTGCGTCACAACTCTTCCGCACCGGTAATGAATAAACGCAAAAAAAAAAAAAAAACACAACTCTATTTTATTTAAGTGAAAAAAAGCGGCAATTTGAAAAATGGGCGGCAAAATATTTTCAAAAATATAATTTCATAAAATAATTCTTTAAATACTAAACACTTTTCATTATTTCATTATTTTTGCTAAAAGTTTCAGCCAGATATTTGCAGGAGACAACCTAGAGCAAGAGAGCAAGAGGACACTGTGGAGCAGCAAAATATGTTCGAACATAAGTATTCAGACAATAGAAACCAAACCTCTGGTGATTCAAACCTTGTATCATAGAATTTGAAACCATCTCGTGATTAAATTTGATTATTTTTTCTACTTTTTTCTACAGTTTTTTACTTTTTTATGTAGTTTATCCATTTTTACCCTAAACCCTTCATTTTTTTGCTTTTCCCCTTTCTTCTCCTTGTTTCTGTGATTTCAGAATTAGGGTTTTTCATTTTATATTGACGTCCAACCCACGGGACGACTTGCATAGTCAGATCCCAATCTATTTGACCATTGCATGAATTTTTGAAAAAATGGATTTTTCTTTATCGGTGCACCCTGCAGACTATACTGCACCGGTTATCTGTATTATACAACGCACCGCGAAAGTACTGTAGTAAAAAAAAATGAAAACATTTTTTCTAAATTTGTGCGCCAAATATGAAATAGGGCACTGATGCTCCATTTAACTAGGAAAGCACTGTACGGTGTATTACACCATTTTTGCGGTGCGTTTATAATACCCCACGCACCGTTAGGTCTATTACACTGTTTTTGCGGTGCGTTTACAATACCTAATGCACTATATGGTGTATTATACTGTTTTGCGGTGCATTTTTAATATCCAAATGCACCGGTGGCGGTGCGAACCTCGTGAAAGGTGCACCGGTACCTTGAGATTTTTTTCTACCTGGAAGGTTGAGAATTTATTTATAAATATATTAATGATTGATATGGTACAGGTTTTAGATTGATAAAGAAATGTCTAACAAGAGATCAAGTAAAAAAAATACTGTTAACACATCAAGTAAAGCAAAAAAGACAAGTTCTTTGTAAATTCTTTATAAAAAATATTATTTTTGAACTATATGTAAGTTTAACTAATATGTATTGTTTACTGTGTATCATGTAGAGCCACAAAATGAAGAAGCTTGATATGATTATTTCTGATCTAGGACAAGAAGAGCGTAAAATTTTAATGGAAATATTGCAAAAGAATGAATCAGGTGAATGAAAAAATACTATCGATCCAATATGAGTTTCTTTTTCTAATTATCATTAATAATATAGTTAAAATTATTAGATAACATGTGTCAAACGGTCTACTAATTCACATCTGTTTAATGTTGTACAGGGACCAAAAACTCCGAAAAGGAATGTTGTTCTAAGACAAGAAAAAAATAGAACATGCAAATGAAAATCAATTGCTCCTTAGTTCATCTGGAGTGGTGCTGGAAGTTAATGAAAGGGGAAAATTTTTTACAAAAGTTTGAGGGATCTAGTGGAACGAATGTATAGACGTTATTTCCAACAATAACAACGTGCTTCAAATGTAATATGTTTTTTCGATCATTAGGTACAATAAATAAACAATTTAGCATTAAATATTAATTTTCAAGAATTTTCTTGCAGAAAAGAAAGGAAAATGGAACCCATTCAACACATAAACCAGGACAACAAGGAAGAAAATGGTTGATCTCTAAGTTTGTGAGTAATTGTTACTTCCTTATAACAACTTAACTAGATTTCATTTTTGTATTTTTTAAGTTGTTTTACAAAAATCATAATTTTCGAATGTCTTCAAACAGGTGCTAACATACAAAGAAGAACCATTAGACGAATTGATTGAAATTGGGTTAAATATGGGTTGTGAGTATATGTTGGCATATTAGAATTTAATTGTGAAATTTGTAAGCATCTATCGATCTTGTTTTACTTAGCTCCGTCTATAATTAATAGAAAAAAAACATCTTTTATATTAAATATATGATTTGTTATGGGGTATAAAACTTGCAGGAAACAAAGTATGGAACTGTGCCAACAAATGAAATTTTGAAAGATGGCATGGTACATGGTTTTGAAAGAATGCGTATAATTTATGAGTCAATTGTTGCTATGGTACGTCATTTTTCTTTTCAATTTACATTGATGTATATTATTTAATATTGCAATTTTCATTATTCTTACCAATGTATATACACTCATTTCAATTTATTTTTATGTTTGTAGATGGAAGGTGAAGAAAAAGAAAACAATCAATGCCATGAACAAAATATTCCTGAAAATAACCCAAGTCATGGAAGTAGCTCTAACAGTGACAACAGTTCAAGCGAAGAATGATGATCACTATGTTTGGATATCAAAGAAAGGCGTTTTATTTTTTGAAATATAGATGTCTATGAAATCAGACATTTTGTTTAATGTAATGGACATAGTGTCCCAATTGAAAGACAAAGGGATACCAATAACTGTCCCATTTTGTATGATAAATATTGTCTTATATATATATATATATATATATATATATATATATATATATATATATATAATCATAAAATATGTTTAATTTATTCTATTGCATTCTCCATTATGGATTTCTCAAATGCCTTTAACCAGAAATTTAATTGTATGAATATTGTTATAAGATATATATGTATTCGACTTTTGATGAATATTAGATTTTTAAAAAACCACAATAATTATGATATGATATAACAATTAATCCAAACATCACATTCAAATGCATTAATAAAAATGTAATTAATATGAATATTGTTATAAGATATTAAATTTTGATGAATAATGAATTTAAAACAATCACAATAATTGGACTATCACGAGGTCGATGTTTCTAAAAAATACAACATGAAAACAGAGGTGTGTATGAATGTCATTACCTTTAATTTTATGTCTATACATATGAAGTGCCGTTATGCGATATTTATAGGTACCATACAAATATTGATACCACTTATAAATATCGGTGCGTTTGTGTGATACTGCACACCAGGGTGTTTACATATCTATAGGCACCGGTGCATTTTTATGATCTATGGGCACCGCATGAATACCGATACCAATTATAAATCTCGGTGCCTTTAAAGCGATACGATTGCCTTTGGTGCGTTGGAAACGAACTATGGGCACCCACCTGAATCCCAGAGACCCGATTTGAATGGCACTGTGCGTTGTATGACCAACATTACGCACGATGCGGTTTTCACTAAACGTCCGGTGCATTGAACACGACACGGCCCCGAAGACGTGTGCGCCATGTCGGTGCGTTAAAGGCCATAATGTAAGCGCAACGATGAAAAAACAATCTGTAATAACTTATAAGTAGCTACATTTTTTTAGTTGTGTTGAATTTCCATTAAAAGCTTCGCCAAAACCTCCGTAACCATAAACAGATGTTGTAACAAATGTTTTTTTGACAATTTTGGCCAAGTTTATAACACTAAAAACCTCCTTTATAACCTCTGCTAGAGGGTATTCTCCTTGTAGTGAATGATGCAGTGGCATTATCATTTTCCCGGACTTTCGATGGAAAGAGAGAAAAGGTTGGGAACTTGCACCTTGAAGTCACAGAGCAATCATTAAGTAGAGAAATTGGGCTGCCCACAGGGGGTGAACAATTCTTCAAAGGAGGTCAGTTAAGCATACCCAATTGCACAAGATTTTTAAACCCAACATATCAGTCATTGAGTTGGGCTAAGGGAATGTTACGGAGCTGCATTCCAGATCAGTGGAAATCATTGTTAACCATGATACAATGCTTTTTAACTTGTGAAGGTATATATGCCATCATCTATCTGTATCATATCAAATTATTAATGCATATTATTGAAGACTGCTCTGTAGATATTCCCCACTTCTTAAAACTGAGTTTGCATAAAGCGGCTAGAGGATTTCAATCCGAGATTAAGAGACTAGGGACTACATTGTATCATCACAACTTAATTAAAATCTTGGTTTTTTTTGAATTAAGTAAGAGGAAGATGTTGGGTATGTGTTATATTCTTTCCACGATTAGCCCCACATGCTGTATGTTGCGTCGGCGTAGCTAGGGGGTCACGAGGGGCGAAGCAGTCCCCACCATTGGGGTCCGGGGCAGTGCCCCAGCCAAAATTTGTTTTTTGTGCGGACCCACTCATAGGCGGATCCGCCCATGGTTTTGTGCATGGTTTTGCACATGGTTTTGGGGTTCGATGGTTTTCAGCCCCTGGTATTTTTGTAGATCCGGCCAAGGGAACTACGGTTATGTTCTAATCCAGAGTTAATGGATTGGGGTTTATGTATGCTCCGGCATGTATATATATGTGTTGTAACACTAAAAGGAATATAATGAAAAATCAAGCTGGTCGTCCCGATTTGGGATCCAGGGGAAAATCTCTGTGTTTATCTGTTTTATGTTTTATGCTCTTGCTATTGTTTATCTTCTGTTATAAGAATCGTGTGTGGATATTTCTGTTCAGGAATAAAACCTACAGAAGAAGTCTTGGGAATACTTCCTCATAGAGAATTTTCCAGGAGAGGAAACTCAAGTGAAATGGAGACAGATCTCTGTAGGTCAAATTTTGAAATAAAAAATGGAGATCCCTGCATTCACTTCCCAAACCACTCCCCCTACTTCACTTGCTCAATCTGCCTCACTTCCCCCTGAGAATTCCAAGAGGCCAAATCCTTCCTTTAGCTAGGAATCTGGACCTTCAAAGAGGCAGTTAGGAAAAAAAAGAAAAGATGCCTTATTCCCTACTGAAGAGTTCGCTGAAATGCCCTCCAAGTCCCTAGTTCAACAAAGTTACAAGCGCAAGTCCATAAAAATTTCAATTCATGCCCATAAAACCTCAGCTCCCACTTTAAAAATTGTCACACTAGAAAGAAGAAGGACTAGGAGCATGGGTAAGTCTCCTCACACCACTGCTGATCCTCGGCACATTTTTGTGGCCTCATCCTCTGATTCTGCAACTCCATCCTCCTCATCTTTTCCCATATTTTCTTCACTACCCCATTAGTTTCAATACCATCTGACATTGCCTAAAATTTTCACACTTTCACTCCCACTCGAACTTTAGCAAGCCCAGAACAACAAGATCCTTTCCAAAACAGAGTGTGGGCCATATGCCCAAAGAGAGCCATTCTCAGCAGTCAGCAGCTCCAACAAATATGCCCGTTCCTGATAATGAAGAAAATTTTAAGATCATATCAGTCAAGGTTCAGAAAAAAATTGCTAAATTAAGAGACAAGGCCCACAAATTTGAGACATTATTTCAGTATGTCAGTAAGGAAAATGTTCCGTTGAAAGAGGAAAAACTCAGGTTGTATGCACAAAATGATGAACTTAGAAGGAAGGATAGAAGGCTTAGAACCTGGAAGACATCCTGCCCTCGGCCTACAAAGAGAGCAAGTTCTCAAAGATTGGTTGTACAATTTACAAGATGCTCAGTCCCATTCAGAAAAAGTCTGGAGGAGCTGGCCAAAGCAACTGGCTTTTGACAAAACATTGATGGCTTGGATGCATGAGGGCATGCATTAGATTTAAGCGTGGGGGAGATGTTGAGCCCTTCTTTTGTGTTCTTTTCCTTATCTTCCTTTCCCTTTTGACTTTGTTTTGAACAAATATGTACCCATTTTTCCTCTCTTTACCCTTAATCTAGCTTAACTTTCATAAAATATTATCTGAGGTAAAAAGAATTACAAGTGGAATTATTTTTACTATTCTATAGCTAAGTTAGGTATTTTAAGTTACATGCCTATTGTCAAATTATCATTATGGGTATAGTGTGGAATTTCCTACAGGACTTGCTCAGCATTCCAACAGCTTAATGTTCCAGCCAATGCTGATCCAGCATACCAGAAGCTCCAAATCAACATTCTAGAAGCTCGATGTTCTAGCCTATGCTCCAACAGTTTCATTTTGTTGATGGAATGACCAGATGGCCATTAACCACACAGATGGGTTCAATTGATAAATTTAGAGAAGCATGTTGCTATATTAGTATACGGTTTTGTTAGAAATAAGACAGTTAAAATTTAGAAGATTGTAATGATAAATGTGAGTGTTTCAAGGGAATTTTATATCAATTGGTTTTCAATGCACAAAAGTGATGCTATTTATGAAACCACGATGCCTATAAAGGCTAAGACTTGTAATATGTTTAGCGGGTGTGGATATTGCAATTCGATTTTTGTAATCAAGACTGAAGACTGTGATTTAATCCTCCATTAATGAAGCCGAAGTTTTAATTTTCCATGTTGTGTTGTTAATTTGATTTCAGAAGTGTTGTCAATTTTTATGAGTTCTTGAAGTCGATTTACTGAAGTGTAGTCTGCCTCTGTAAGTCCTAAGCTTCTTCGAGTGTGGCAAGGTCACACCACAACCAGATCAGCTCCTGTAAGCATAGATAGAGGTAATCTGTATGTGCATTTGATTAATTTCCTAACTTCTTACAGCCGTTCTTAGAAAATCGATTTTACTTCATGCGTTGATGATTGGATTGCGTTTTTATGAATGATTTTATGTGTCGGCTCTTAGCTAGATAGATTGAGTGTGTGCATTGAGGAATTTCATAGTGAAGGTTTCAGAAATTAGTGCTGTAGGTGTGCATTAATACTTTTTCTAAGTGTTGCTCCTAAGAATTACATTCAAACTTTGCTAGCGCTATTTTCTAGACAGGAATTATGTTTTTTGATATTGTTATTCGAATTAGTCTTGCATGTCTCCTAGAAAATGATTTTAATGAGAATAAACCTCTGATATTGATCAAGTAGGCAGAGCGTGGTTGAATGCATCAAGTTTCATAGTTTCATTGGTTAATGAAAGAAATTCAACGATAGACTCGTAACTCCATCTCTTTAAACATCCAAATTTGAACACAATGCAATTTCGCCATGATGAGTTGGTGCTGAGAAGTGCATTTTGGTCTTGTAATATCATTTTCTAAATTGACATCAGAGGTAAGCATACCAATCATACCATAGGCACAAGTATAAGATTAGATCGAAATCCATATCCACTTTTTGAACTTGATATTGGAATTGGTTTGTTGATTCCTTCAATTAGATTGGAATTCGATTTATTTAAAAAAAAACAGAGTGTGAACTAAGGTCTCTACACTTGTTATAAAAATATAGTCTTCATCATTTGATGTGTAGGGTCAAATAGGATTTGATTTTTGTCACTTAAGCCTAGAAGTAGGATCTTATTAGTTGCCCATAGTAAGTTTGTAGAAGGATTTTTAGAGCGTGCTTCCTATGAATTAACTGAGGCAAGGTCTCTCAATTATTTCTAAAGTGCCAATTTTAATTTCCGTTTCTAGTAAAGGTATTGAGTCGATAGGAATATTAGTTTAGGGATTCAGCCTGAATGTGAAATTGTTGAATTGTGTGGAAGGTAGGTTTTAAGGTCTTTTTTGAGTTGTAAAACATATTATGGTTTGTAGTTTTCAATGCAATTTGGGAATTTCTAGCTCATAGGAATGAAGTGTGATGAGTGATTTGAGCCTTTACAACTTAGTTTAGCAGTGATTTTTGGTTTAAGACTTCGGAGAATTTCATAAACTAGTTATATTGCAAACTGATTAGAATAGGTAAATGAGTGCCAATTGTGATTTTCATTAGGTTGTTAGTCAAAATCTTAGTTTTTAGGTTAAATTAGTTCCCATTATGAGATCCAGAACAATGTGTGCACTTGCTTCAATTAGTATATCTCATATTGTTGAATAGGAGAGCAGAGTGTTAATTGTTGAAATCTTTTTGAGTAAATTTTCCAGAGTTCAGTTTAATGATTTGATTGATGTCAACTGTAATTACAATATGATTTCGTGAGTACAATTGCATGCTCCAATAGGGCAGGTTCGTCTCAGTTGACTTTCAAAAATGGAATTAGGGTTTGTTTAATGAATTGTCATGGAGTAGATCATAAATCCACCATGAAAGACTGAGTTGTTCGCTGTGGTTGATAGGTGTGTGAAACAATCATTTCAAGCAGTTTTAATGTTGCAATCTATTGTTTGATGTAAAGCAGTGAAATTGGTATAAAGTGTCTTATCATAGGGTTTGAGTAAGGAAGTCATTAGTGACTGTAGAATTAATTATGCGAGCATAAGATCAATTGATAGGTGCATCTAGATTAATCAGTTTCCTCCAAGTATGGCCTTTGAATGCTAGAATTAGGGTTTTGGAACTTTTGCAAAGAAGTGTTGAATTGTTAAATTGACACTTGTTGAAAGATCATGTATTTGCTTTAGATTAATTAGGTTTTGATTTTAGTTCAATCACGAGATAAATTAAGTAAAGGGTTAAGTGCTCAAGTTGAGTTCAATTATCGATCCTGTGTGGAATGGTGAAATGATCTCTTTTCTGCAATTTTGCGTGTTTATGAGTATTTGTGTGTCTTAATTCTCAATTAGTTATCATAAGGTATCATTCAAACTTTGACTCAGAAATTGAATCTCGGAAGCGTAGTGCAACTCGTGTTTACGAGCCCAGATTGAAATATGAGTATTGGAGGTTTAATTAGACAATTAATTCTCACAACAACAACCATGACCTGAGACATCATTAAAATATTTTCCGATGAATTGGAAGAAGATCTGATCATTTTACTATATTGAGATGGAAAATGATCCTTCACGACAACAGGTGTGGGTGAACCTTTGACAAATTTGGATACCTCGACCCGATGTGGACACTCTTTGTTATAGTGATCCTCGTCACAAAGAAGACAAGGATAATGAGGCTTCCACTTTTCATCTGATGGTTCGGTCTTTTATGTCTTCCTTTAGGAGACATATTTTGTTTATTTTTATTCTTCCCTTTCTTCTTATTACTGGATTTAGCTTTAGTCATGGATGATTCTACAATGTGAATTTTGACAAAAGTTTCGAGGGAAGAATCTCCTTGAGGTGAATCTGGTAGAGTTATTATGGGAGAAGTAGATTTAGATGACTTCTTCTTACTCTTTGTAGTATTCACTGTACCAATTACACCATTTGCATAATGAGAACTAGAAGGAGTTGCAGTAATTTGACCTCAACATGGTAAATCATAAATTTTTCATATAGAGTACTAGACTGTGTGTATACAAGGTCTAAGTATCGCGCTTCAGCTATGACCTATTCTTCTGTAACAACACCTCCCTTAGCTATGTCTTTAGTGATCTTTGGAAGTAATGATTTAATAAACCATTCTACCAAAATTTGATCTGGAATGAAAACCTTCACTAAATGTCGTCTACGTCACCATTTGTGTATGTGATATAAAATGTATGTAGACATAATTTGTTTTAATGAATTTAAAATTTCTATGCCATTGTCATAACGGACTGAAAAATAGAAGTGAGTTAGGAAAGCTGTTGCTAAAGCATTGAAATTATTGAAAGAGCCACGTGGTAAATCGATATACCACTTTGTAGCTAAGCCTATCAATTTTCTCTGAAAAAGTCTCAATCAGATGGAATCATTGATTAAGGAGTTGGATGCATACCAAAAATGATAAGTCATCACATGATTTGAGGGGTCTTCTCTTGATTTTCCTTCAAAGTTAGGTATATCACTGGGAGACTTAGTTGGCATTGCCGACCCGAACGAAAGATAATAAAGTGGATCATTCGTGAGGTGAGACAAATTTGGTAAGCCTAAAGTTGCAATGAATGGTAACCGGCGGTTTGGGTCCCGTTGAGAAATTGATAACATTGAGGAACAATACCAGTACCCAGAGGAGGATATCCAAGATAACCTTGAATAAACTGAGAAAATGCGATTGGAATACCTTTGGGGTATCCAGGGTTAGCCGTACCAAATTGAGGTTGAGCTAGTATTTGATATGTATAACCAGGGTATGGTTGACCCTAGTAGACTGGATTTTGTCATGTTGGTCCATATTGATACTGCCCTTGAAATGGTTGACTCTACACAAAATGACCTACAAAAGGTTGGTTTGTTTGAATTGTAGCTGCACCAGGTTTTCATACATAGGTTTGAATAGTAGATTGAACTGCAGGTAAAGTTTGATGAGTAGTGACTTGAGGATCTCCTGTGTAACAGTTGATGCAGTCATTTGAAGGGTTGTAACAACAAGGACTTGATAAACTCCAGGGATAGGTGTACTTAGTTGTTGAATAGAATTTTGCACAACATATTGGATAGGGGTACTTGGAGTACTCGGACCAGCTTGCTGACTACTAGGTATAGATACGTGAGGGGTAATTTTAAGTGCAGTATGAACAAGATGCTGGACTTGGGTATAAGGAAATTGTCCAGCTGGCTGACCAGGTTGATTATAAGGTACTTGTAAATTAGGTTTCAAAGGTTGTTGATTCAACAACGGATTCCACACAATATTAATGCCTGGGTAAGGAGATCCCATTAAAGGTTGTGATGCATAAGGTTGATCATAGCCAGTTTGAGGTATTGGAACGTAAGTTCGATAATTTTCTAGATAAGTTCTAGTAAAAGGTTGACCTTCTTGAAAGGATAGTTTCTCTTGATAAAAATACTGCCCTTGAAGAGGTTGTTGTCCTTGAAGAAGCTATTTCCTTGGAATGGGTTACTGCCCTTGAATAAGAAGTGGCCCTGGAATAGGGTACTGCCCTTAAAGAGGCTGTCCTTGAGGAGTATACTACCCCCAGGCGGTAAATTTCCACGTTAAGAAATAGTTTGAGGAATATTTCTGGACATCATATAGACCCGTTCCATTGTACAAGATTCGGTAGTAGATTCATGAATACCAGTCGATTGTGTAATATTTCAAAAGAGGGAGATGCTCCTGATAAATTACCAGAGAGCGACTAGTATCCAACAGGAACTGATGGACCACCGTACAATTTTTTTTCCAGTGATGAATAAAACATGGATGACTCACTTGACATGCTTGATGAAGCCATGTAATTACCTCTGGGTATAGAGTAAAAAGGAATGCAGCGTGGTGAATAATTGAGACCAGTGCTATGTAGAAAGTCGGTAAATTGTTGATACCAAGGATCTGGTTTAAAAGGACTATAAGGGTAATTTTGTTCACTATAACTTAGATCTAAAGATTCTTGATGCGAAGGAATTGTGATATCTTCTTCTGTGTCAGTAATATTTTCGATACTAATTAGGCTAGGAGGAAGATTCAAAGTAATGCGAAGCTTCACTCGAGGTGAACGAGGACGACTAGGAGTTCGGGCTATGAATTCCAAAGTTGAATCAGATGAAGTAGACTCAGATATTTCAGGTTCAATGAGTTGAGTATCTGGCAATTCACCAGTAATAGACTCAACTGTGATTACTTCAGAAATTTTTGGTTGTTCTTGATTTATTTTGACTATTGTCTGAGGTTGATTAACCTCTAGTGGAGTTATGTTCTGTTTGTTTCAGTTGAACTAGTTGAGATTAGTTAACTAACTAATCAATTAGATATGAGTGGAGTAAATTAAATAATATTTAATTTACTAAATATTAACTCATTAGTCAACTCAAGAACACTTCAGTTCACTACAGTGCATGATCAGTTCAGTGAAGACCAGTGAAAGAGATAGATGAAAGGGTAGAGTTAGCTATCAGTTGTAACTATACTGTTGTTATTTGCAACACATAGATAGGTGGAGTAAGCTATGAGTATTGCAAAGTTTAGGCTGGTGGTTTATCTATATAAGGAGGCCATCACCTAGCATTAAAATACGCAATCAAGGTTGGCTATCAAGTGGCTAAGGATTGGAGCAAGTGATTTGCTGGATCTAGCTTGATAGTGTGTAGCATGGGAGGTAGTGCATGAGAGCTTGTGAAGAGTTTTTGTACTATGATTGTTACATGATTTCTCCATTATAATATACACAATAGCTGGGGGGTTTTCAGCTATAGGCTTTCCCCATACATACTGAGTTAATGTGTGATTGATTTGATGTGCGATTGCTTCTATATTATTTCCGCATGAGACAATTAATTGTGGAAGAAGGTTATGTGTTATGCACACTTTAAATGGATGATCAAGTTAATCTTCATGAATAAGTGATTTATTCCAGCCACTTTACATGGTATCGGAGCAAGATTAATTGTCGAAGTCTATTACGGTGATTGCAAACTTATTTCCTCGGACAGAGTCCGCATGCGGGCCAGGTAGCCTCCGGAATATTCATCCTTCTTTGTAAGGTGAAAGATCTGGTGAATGCCCTTTGCAGTCAATCTCTGATTTGGAAATAATTTGTTTTCAAGTATAGATTGGAAGCGATAGAGCTTTGAGTTTGGAATTCGAATTTTCCAGAAGGTTGTTCTTCTTGGTGCCGGTGTTGAAAGATGTCTTCTTTCAATGGTTTGCGACTCGAATATGCTCTTGAAGGCAGTTCGAATTATGTTGCATGGAAGGATCGAATGGAAGCAGTGTTAGAAGATAATGGTCTGAAGGAGTTCGTGGATGCGGATGTCCCAAAGCCCACCGATGCAGCTTTGGTCGATGCATGGCAAAAGAAGATCGCGAAATGTCGAAGGATCCTGTTGGAGGGCGTCAAGGATCATATTGTATCCAACCTTCATGGTAAGGCTACTCCGTATTTAATGTGGAAAGCTTTGACGGATCTATTCCAGAGTAAGAGTGACCAAAGGAAGCTGGCGCTCAAAGATAAGCTCAGGAACATCAAGATGGAGAAGGGCGACAGCATCGCCAAATACCTCACGAAGTTCACTCAGTGCAGAGATGAGCTGGGAAGTGTGGGGGTGGCTGTCAAAGTTTCACTGATTGCATGCTTAGTTTCAAGTATGCCGGGATCGGTGTGGTTCTTGGACAGCGGTGCGTCATTTCATATGACGGGAGATCGGGAGTTGTTCTCAGATCTGGAGGACAAGGATTTGGGTATGCACATCGAGATGGGCGATGACGGTAGATACAGTGCGACTGGTATCGATACCGTATCCTTTCAGAGGGAGTCTGGTAAACCCTTTGTCTTAAAGGATGTCATGCATGTACCTGGATTGAAGAAGAACCTGATTTCAGTAGCGATGATGGAGGATAAGGGGTATGATGTGGTCTTCAGCGAAGGAAAAGCCTTCCTGCGCAGTAAGACTACCGGAGAGACCCGGAAGATAGGGGTTCAAACTCAGAACCTTTATTAGTTGCAGGTAGATGACTGCGCAGCTATGGCATGCAAGGCTGGAGATGTGGTGAGCCGGGATGATGAGGGCGAACTATGGCACAGGAGATTGGGCCATCTTCACCATGGAGCTTTGAAGATTCTGCAGCAGATTTCTACCGGACTTCCTAAGGGCACCCTTGCGCAGTCAGATCAGTGCAAGGGGTGTACTTTAGGGAAGTATGTGAAAGCCACCTTTCACGAGAAGGATAGTCGCGCCACGACGATCCCTGAGAGAGTTCACACAGACGTGTGTGGTCCTTTCTCAGTTGCTTCGACAGCAAAGCACAGGTATTATGTGATCTTTGTTGATGATTTCTCTCGAAAGTGCTGGATCTTCTTCATGCAGAAGAAGAGCGATACATTCGCGAAGTTCTGTGAGTTTAAAGCACCGGTCGAGAAGGAGTCGGGGAAGAAGGTGATTGCTCTAAGGAGTGATAACGGTGGTGAATTCATCTCGGCTGAATTCAAGGAGTTCTGCAGCGCAGAAGGGATTCGGAGAGAGCCCATCGCACCCCATAA